>CM077107.1:11492988-11521606 GCA_039619505.1 Cimex hemipterus
GAGTTAAAAAAGTCCTTAAAACTCAAATCCACTCTCAGGGTGTATTCGGACAGAATATAGATTGACGCGGAAAACGAAAAAAATGTATTTTCTCCCTGTCCCATTTGACGACAGGGGAAATGCATAAATGTTAGTAGGACGGTTTGATGTTGAAGTGAGGGAATTAATGTCGGAGGAAAGGGGCCAGGACACGACTCGACACTCAACAGGTGGAGTGCTGGACCTGTTGAGCCAAGCCGGGTAAAGAATACCAAGTCGAATGCCATTTCCCAACGTACTACTTTTTTCAACTCAATGCTGTAAAAATACCTATTTTATTAACCGTATTTGTATTTTATAGATTTTCCTATGCAATTTCAATAAGAAGTTACCACACAGGTCGTATCAACTTCTATAGTCCACCCATTTAATTCCGAAACGAGTAAACTTAAGAGAAAATGGTCGAAAATAAAACGTAAGTTAATTTTGCCTAGGGATCGCGAGGTAGTAATAGATTTAATATAACTTTCTCATCTAGCTGGCATCCGTTGGGCATAACTCAGAAATGGTTGATCCTATCAAAATTTTTCTTTCAGTAAAAGTGGTGTAAAATTAACTCTAGAATCGAATTGTAATAAAAATATAGGATCCTCATCTCAAATACCAAATTTAGTGTCATTTCCCAGCTTTTCATTTTTCATTATATCTATTTCTAAATAATTATCAATTAACGGTCACCACACATATCTATTTATTTTTATCTCTATCTTCTTTCCTTCTCTGTCATTCTATCTACCTGTACGCGCTCCTCTGTGTATCTTTTCCTCGTTCGTTCCTAATCCCCTCTCTTTTTTCCCCTCACCCCTTCTTTTGGTGCATGTAATTTTGATTAATTTAATCTCCCTCTCATCCTCAGTATCTTCTTTACATTTATTCTTCTCTCTCTATAATCTCCTCTCATTTCATTAGCTAATCCTTTTTCTTTTTTATGTAATTTTCACACATTTGATCTCTCACTCTCTCTCTCTCCATTTTTCTTTCTCTATTTCATTCTACCTCAATCTCCTTATTTTCAAACTCCCTTCCTTCTTACCATTTTATACCTCATAAATACACAATCAATCTCGAAGTTCGTTTGTTTTTTCTTGATTTATCTCTACCTCTATTTATCTTTCCAATTATCTATCTTTCTGTCTTTTTCATTATATCTATTTATTTCCCTCTGTGTCAATCTATCTGTACGTATCCCTCTGTATATCTCTCCTTACCTCTTTTTTCCCTCACCCCTTCCTTTGGTATATGTCATTCTGACTCATTTAATAATCTCTCTCCCTCTCACTCTCTCTCTCTCTCTCTTTCTCTCTCATTCTTTCAATCTTTGTCCTAGAAGAGATATTCTACATGTAATAATCAAGGGAAAAAGAAGATTACTTTTTAAGATATTCTCATACTTTGTATTTAGTAATATCGCCGGTGGAGGGGGTCCCAGTAGGATAAAAGTTTCACCGGTTGCAATATAAGTAGTAGAAGAGACATCATCTGGGAAATGAGTTACGCTAAGCAGTAAGTAAATCCGATCTTGTAAAGAGCTCTCTAGGGGGTGGCAAAAGAGGATTATTTGAAGGATGGGAGGAGGGTTTTGTATCAATTAAAGTGGTAGGAAGGGAGAGACGGTTCCTACCCCATTGTAATTAGACCGATCCCCTCAGAAATCACTACGGTCTTAAAGCCGGTCCAACCCTTTCAAACCATGCGACATCAGCCACGAACAAAGCGATTCCCCTACTCGACAAATTCGTCAATCGTTAGATATATATAAATAAAATGATCTAGGAAGAATTGGTGAAAAGATGGAAAAATTGTCCAGTAAGTTGAGACGCAAATTATTGACATCAATGCTTTTAAAAACATTTTCTATGTAAATAAAAGCAATTTTTTAAACTTCTGAAAAATACCTTATTTTTTCGAACAATTGAATGTATATTAAAAACAACATTAGGCCTTATGACAATTTTAAGGAAGTAGGTTCAAGAGCACGAAATGAATTTTATACGGCTGGAAAGCGATTTTCTTTATGAAAAATAAAACTTATAATCTTCTTCAAAAAATAACCGAAAATAAGAATAAGTTAAGCTTTTTCTTTAGCCATGAGAATTCGCGATAATCAGACTCTTAATCGCTCTCGTCTTCAAAGGTGTTTAGCGTCTGTAATTATTTAATAACGTAAAAAGTCTAAAGGAGGCGCGATGGAATGTACGCTTGCTTCATTTATATCTTTTAAAATTGATTTTCCTTTGAGGTGTAATAGAATGTCAGAGGAAGAGTTTCCGATTGTAACAAACGTCTCGTTTAGAATCTTCCATACTTGGAATAATGGTGAACATTCTGTTTCGATCTGATGTACGGTACTTAAAAACCTTAAGTATATAGACATCCTCTCTATAGAATGCATTTACTTGCATAACACACTTTGTACATTAATTTTTATTGTTATTTAACTAAATAATAAAGGTGTGGTAATTAGTGACGGTTAATCGATATTTATTTACACAAATCGTGAGATGCGGTCTGGTGTGAATTAGGTTTAAGAAAAATATTTTCCTTATCGTGCCAATGTTTCGATCTTTATTAAGATCATCATCAGGGTTCAAAGGCACTCTCAACACAACACGCAAGAATGGCACAATTACGCAGAAGACAAATACTGAGCCCTGAAGATACGCATACGTTAGATTTTATTCTTTAATAATTCCCTTTTCCGAAGACAAAGATCTCTCAGGCGACTGTTGACCACAGGCCGAACTTTTACGAAAAGGCAAGTTCTAATCAAATAAACTTACAGACCCTGTAATATAAAATTGAAGAGACGAACTCGTACGGAACAGGAAAGTTTTTGCGATAGAAACCGATTTTTTTCTCGAGTGTTGGAAAGAGTATGAGTTTTAAGCGGACCTGGATATAATACCGGACTCTTTTTTTTCATAAGCGTATCAACAAAGTTTATAAGATTTATTGCGTACCCGTAATTTGGCCTTTTTCGACCATTTGACTATTTATGCCTACCTATCCTCCAGGCGCGTTTCATGCACCGTTGGTGGCCTGTATGAGAGAAGGGCGAGAGGCAGCCATCCTTCGAATATTTAAAAATTCACCAATAACTTTTATAAATTGAAATAAAATTACAACTTAAGATTCTCGTTTATTGGAGAGGTGAACAAAATTTTTAATGAAACGTTAAGAGGTTTCTTTTTATTTTTCTGTTCGCGTTCGACAAAGGGATTTCTTGACAATTCGGTTGAATCTTTAACCCGGACAGATTAAAAACACATTTTCCCGATGGAAAACCATTGAAGAGTTTTTAATACAGAACCTTCTAGAGACATTAAAGTGCATTATTTTCGTTCCCTTAAAAATTCAAGAGTCGCAAGTCAACTGTTAATAAAACGCTTTCTTGCTCTTTTTCTTCTGCTTTTATCATTTTTTTACAGGCCACACTTATATAACTGAGACGAAATGGATAAAAATCGGACCTCCTTGGCGAACAACTTTCCCCCTTTTAGTCCCATTTAAGCGTTTTCACTTTTTCCCTTTTATATATATTTTTTGCCTTCTCTCTCCTCTATGGGACAAGTATCGGTTCAAAAATACTTTTACCCCGAGAAAATCCATCCCAACAAATTTGATTCTTATAGAATTTTCTATTTCGTTTTTTAAATATTTAGTTCGCAATAGTAGACCGATATTCTCTTTACAATTATTATTATTATTATACTTTTTAGGGGACCACGGTAGTCCAGCGAATAGGGTGTCCGTCTCGTATTGACCACGCGAGCGGTTCTTGGTTCGAATCCCGGCAGAGCCCAGGGTGTTTCAATTCATGATAGCATGAAAAATGTAATGTAAAGTGGGGTTTGAAACTCGTCTGCAACACCCAACGGGAAGTATAAACCTTGCGGTACCTAGATACATAGTTACAATTAGAAAGTATGTACATAAAACAATTTTTAACTGTATTAAGTTCACAAATAATTAACACGCGTCATAATTATGCACAGCCCTACATCGATAGATTGGAAATTCTAAGTAAATTAGGTGGCTGAGTGATGAGTGAGTGAGTGAGAGAGAGAGAGAGAGAGAGAGAGAGAGAGAGAGAGAGAGAGAAAGATAGATAAATAGATAGATAAACAAACAGAGAGAGGGAGAGAGATAGAACTTACAAACAAACAGAGAGAGGGAGAGAGATAGAACTTACAAACAAACAGAGACATGGCGATAGATATAGTACCGCAAATCGTATTGGACATGCTGGTTAAGTATTTTATATTTTTAATGCGAGCGCATTGAATTATTTATTGAAGTTAGACATACAATTTATTTCATATATTTCATTTCTGACGCCTCAATGCTCCCTTCTGCACCCCTAGCACAAATCAAACGATCCATAAATATCTTAAAATCCTTTTTGTGAAAGATCTTATCAAAAACGCTTCTTCACTTTTCACTCTAAACTCTCCCTCCACCCTAACCCACTATCCCTAACTCTTTCCTCGACATCTCACCCTTACAATCCTCCACGCCGTTTAAAACGACGATGGCCTAGTGACCTATCAAACCTACCGAAAAAGTTAGGTTCTCTTCCAGCTGCCTCCTCGTCTGACAGGTCTGTCAGATTTGTTTATAACAACTATTTGCTCAATGCATATTATGTGCAGATAGCAATAAACAAAATAAATAAATATCTTCAAAAAAAAATTCCTAGGTACTATTACTAATACTATTAATAAAATGTTGGTATACAGTTTCGCAAAACGTATCGGTCATGCGGGTTTAGTATTCAATATTTTTAACGAGAGATTTTATTACTTATTGAAGTTACAAACGCATATGTTAACATTTTTTAAATAAAATAAAATTCTTTATTATTATTTGTTCAATATTATTTATATCAATTAACATAGACGCGTCGACGAAAACGATGCATTTCCGTTAAAGACACAGGTTTATTTACGAAATTCTATGTTAAAAAGTTTTAATCAAGCAGCTATTGTTGCTCGTACGTTTTTCCTATTTTGCTTTATACCTTGATCGATTACAAAATTGATAAGTATGAAATGGTCACCGCTATTTGATATTAGTTGAAACGGCGTTCATATAAAAAATATTGTATTGTTTCAGGTGTAAATTTAGCTTCTTTTTTTTTCTTCCTCCATCTGGTATTTTATTAAAGTGAATTTAATCTCGAATTAATCTGTTATAAAAGATATTCCGTGTCAGGTTCCTTTTATCTTTTTGGAATCAGTAAACGCAATCGGTTTGTTTAGAAATAATCAGAGGGCTAATCTTCGCGATTGTTTCGAGTATTGTTGGAATTTCTATACATTTTTGTTGACAAACGTCCCAAATTTAATTGTTTTATACGGTGTACATAAAAATCTCATCCAACAATTTTTTCCGCTCTGAGAAAGGATTTTATGAGGCCGCCCTCTTGCCTTTTGGCTCACCGTCATCCATCAAAGGCGTCGACTCGAGCGGAATAAAGAACGACGATCTCCGAAGCGTGAATTTTCTTTTCAAATTTATTTATTCTTATGAAACCATCCCATAAATATTTTGGCATGTTGTTCTTTTTTAATGCGGAAGAAGGTTTGATTAAAAGTTTTTTGTAATTATATATACTCCGTTATATCGCGTTATCATGCTAACGTTATTACAACTTAAAGGACCACCATTCTGAGAATCTCAACAATTCGGAAGGAAAGGACTGTTGGGAATAAGCAAGCTCCGAAATCCTTCTGTCAAACTCCGCTCGAGCGCCAGAGATGACGAATGATGGCACCCTTGATCAAAATGTACTAGGGCTTGAACCAACTACTTCTAAAATAGAAATAAAAAGCAAGGAGTACTGAATGTGCAGTGAAAATTCCGTTGTAACAAGAATTTTGGTGTGTTCGTTGTTTTAAAAGGATGAAATAAAAATCTCAGCTTCATTCATTAATCATTACCAATATTTATGAAGTAATAAAAGGAGACTGTAGTGGCTGAGTGGGCTCATACCACGTCAGCGGTCCTGGGTTCCAATCACGAATAGCTCATGAATTTTTAATTGAATAATAATTGTGAATAATTCGATTAGGTTACGTGGTCCGCTTCACCAAATAAATACTTTTCAATTAATTAATCTTTAAGTAATGTGCTGGTTGAGATAATTTATCGACAGTTTATCTCAACCAGTGCTTTACTTAAATATTAATTAATTGAATTGTGAATAATATGGAGAAAGTATTGCAACGTGACTTGACCCCGAGTAGGCGAAATCCAACGTGTGTTGGACGTTAAGCCCTCCTGTTTGATAGGAATTACTTTACATTTTTGTTTTTATAAAGTTATAATGTTTTATAACATGTGTCATATTTAATGAACAAGTTTTCTAATGAGAAATTTTAAAAATGCAAACGTACTCGATATTCCGCTATAGGCCCATCACTCACACATCATATTTATCACAAACAACTATATACTACATACACAGCTACACTGAACATATAAAAAAAATTGGAATAATCCAAGATAGCACATGCAGATTCTGCAAAGAAGCAGAAGAGACACCAACACATCTACAAACTGCGGAGCAACATTAGCTCGCAGGAGGAGGTGTTTTGGGATGTACAATGTGACCATAGAAGAGCTTCAACCAATAAAACCGGGCCTACTAATCAAGTTTCTTGATGAAATAGGACTCACCGATGTGCTCTAGGCAGAGAACAGGGGATACAATAGCTCTTGAAGGGCGCAGTATACAACACCCCGAAATATCATCATCACCATCATCATCATCATCTTACACAGCTACACTGCCCATCAAAACCAATCTTGCCACCTGGTTTTTGCATGAAAAAAATTTGGAAATATATATTGCCACAGCCTTTTAAGTCTCACATCCGCGCTAGGTTTCAATTTTTAGAACATTTTACTTACCTTGAACAGCATGCCCTTTTAAAATGTCATTCATGGGTAAAACCAAAAATTCTGTAAAATGTTAATTTTCGTACTTTTTACGAAAACTTCAAATTGAATTCTGGAGGCAGGAAATCATTCTGGAGCGGCACGCTATAGCAGTCGATAGGAAATTTTCATTAGGATTCAATTGATCAAGTGAAAACTTCGTCCGATTTCAACCGTTTCGGGTATTCGCGATTTTTGGGCTAAAAACGTGGCTTTTATGGGATATTTTATATCATGAGAAAACCGACCCACTCTCCACTCTTCCATGAAGAAAATACCCCGATTTCCTTTAAAAATCTAAACACAACTCACTCTCGTGGCCAAGACCTGTCTTTAAGTAGATTACCATGTCTACTCGCTCCATTTAAGGAGCCACTGCGTGGCACTTTTCGATGGGTTGTGACACTGAACGACCTTTCTCTGCAAACAGGACATTTAACGTGGTGCTTGCCTCAAACAACTTATCCCTCTAATAAGAGCGCGACGAGAGGGTCCACTGAAAATAAATCACAAATAGTTGAAACCGCGTTCAGGGATTCGGTACAACCAGGTAGTTAGAGCCTTCGTCTTAAATCACCCGAGCGCGTGCCAATTCGCATACAGGGATGGTTCTCGCGGACTTCTTCGGCACTGGATCGTTTCAGGTTGGGTTTTTTTCACGGTGAAAAGATTTATAGCATCAATTAAATGCAGAGATGTTGACATTTGAACATTCGAGTTTTTCTAGCATGGAAATAGATTGTTTGGCACAACATAACCCATTTTACAATTTTTGGAAAAACCTTCCAGGTTGAATGATGAAAAAATACATAAGAAAAACTGTCCTTAAAATTTATATTGGCAACGTTGATCAAAGCTGAAGGTTGCTAAATTTTCCTTTGATGTTGATTCTTCTGCTGTTTCCAGCTTAAATCTGGAGGCAAAAGTTTGGGAATCAAACTTTTAGGGAGCTTTGAATACATTTAATAACTTGTAAACTGTCAAACGTTTCCGTCGTCAATAATGCCATTAAAAATTCTATACTTTTTCTTCCTTTGTCTGATTTTCGATAACGAAGGTATTTTCCAGATCAACAAAATTTTCCAGTTATGTAAAATTCACTGAAAGTGCATTTAAATTTTCCATTTCGTGTTTGTGAACCCCGATTTCTTCTAATGTGTACAACAACAATTGCAAAATTTTGAAAATATGATATGCAAATTTTGCAGACAATGTTAATGTATGCAAGGAATTAAACATTTGCCTTTGTTCGTGCAGATGTTCAAACTTAACGTCACATCTATCAACACTGGGTAGGGATGCGTTGGAATAAAAATATCCCAATGAACACAAACTTTTCTACTTTATATCCGTTGATTTTTGTTTACATGATGGGAATCTGTATTGACGAAAAAATCTCTGAAACTTCAGGAATCACATTATTTATTTAACTTTTCGTTTTACCAACGACAAACAATAAATAAGTTAAAGGATTTTGATCCTTCTTTTACATTTTCTGTCTATCAATATTACCCCAATCAATCGCCCTTGGATATAGAAGACAGTGCATCTCTGCATCTCTCTGGTCATAGAAAATGTTTTTTAAGTATAAAAATTGAAATTACGAAAACAAATATGAAAACTATATAATTTGTTACTTCAGAATTCAAATGAGAATCAATAAACATTTTAAATTACGTAACAAGTAAACAATGACGTTATCCTTGATTTTGATTACGTGTGTTAACCTCTAATTGATATTCCTAATTTTAAAAAAAGCATAAACAAATATTCATTTATAAAAATAATAAGACATATTAAGGGTAGAATTTTCTTTTATCGAGAAAATGAAAAAAAAATCAATTGGATGGAATGTTTTGCCTATCAATGTATAACATGATATGTCAAATTAGAAATTTTGAAGTTGAACTAGGCCTGAAATTGATATTTGAAACTAGACTGAAATATATGAACCCATTGGTTGGTTTTGTTAGTAGAGGCATTAGTCCAAGAGAAACTCTGCCTGATCTAAGAAGGACACTATGTACCTATCATCCGTAAAGTGGCCATTCACGATCGCTCCACAGTCAGTCGCTCTGAACGTCATCTAGTGAATTATCTTGTCAAAATGGATGACGATCTCTTGTGCTACTTTCCTGTTCGTTTATATATTAAAAGGGAAAAACCAAAGAGGAAATGGTATAAACAATGGTTCCAGATCAAAAGCCGTAATACCCACATCAATTTGATGAAAGATCTCTCCTTAAACCCGCTGATTGGAGGAACTATTCAAGGATGGATGAAACGTCTTATTTATTCATTATATTTTGTGTTCTATTGGCCAAATTACTTCTTTCAATTAATAAATTTTTTTTGTAAGATTTTGGTTGAAATGAAAACGCTAGTGCCACGAGCGGGATCTGAATCCATGGCCTTCGTATATACACGCAGCCCCTACCACTTGAGCTATCGTGACTTCGATCCTCGGATACCAAAAAAAAAAAAAAAATGACAAAAAGAGAGAAAATTCGACAGGTTGTAGGTTGAGATGGGGAGTTGGTGTGGATCGAAGTCACCATAGCTCAAGTGGTTAGAGCAGCGGCGTATTCAGCCGAATGTCGTGGTTTCGAACCTCCTCGTGGGTCTATTTTTTCATTTCAACCAAAACCTTACAAATAAAAGATTAACGCCTTATTTATGTATTTATGTTTACTCAGCTTGTTACCCCGTTGATTAGAAAACAAAAGACAGTCATGAGAGAAATCACTCTGCATGAATTACGAAGAACTTAAGTTCTTTACTACAATTTCCGCCCAGCGCTTAGGGGCTATCAATACCGCATCTCTCGTTGCATTTATATCCTTTGTTTTGAAAAGGTCAACGGACTGGTTGAGAACCGAATTTCTTTTATTTCTGTCGTGGTAATCATTGTACACTACTTTTCGAAAAGATAGTAAATTTTCTTACAATTCAATCACCCCAACAATGAAATCTCGATTGGATATCATTGCCAAAGAAGAACAAACGTTTTTGTGTTTTTGAGAATGTACGACGGCGATGTTTGCTCAGTGACAGAACGACGGAGACTGCGCAAAAAAAAACATCAACGCCGGTTTTCCCATTCATGACAAAGCCAGTGCTCCGATATTCCACCGTTAACGCCAGGCTTCCCATTCACGAACGCGCTAAGCCGTCGTCGCGCCGTAAATATTTGGAGTGGCGTGATGGAGTTTGAACCGGTCGATTATGTGGCACAGCCGAGCACGCCAGTTCAGTTTGACCTTTGACGAGGTTTTTGGAACGGCGTCGCTCCGTTTGGACTTCTAGGAGCGATCGTGAATGGCCACCTTTATACTTAGATATATCCCGTTGTTAGTCTAGTTTTCTGTTTAAATTTCTTTCGTTCCTTCAACTCTCATCTTCCTTTATCCATGTTGTGTGTTTGTATGATTTTCAATTTATTAATAGGTTAATGATAGCGATCGAGCCGGTAACGAGGTTAGCGTGAAGGGTGGCGAATGTTGAAAGAGGGAGGTGTCACTTGCTAATTGCATTCGCCCACGAGCCCACTTAGACGAGCCACCTCTCCTCGCAACACTTTGACACCAATTTCCGAGCATGGCGTTATTACCGGAGATAATTCAATAAACCGTTCTATTGAGGCTCCTCGTCCGTCATATTTAGCCAGCGAAAGCAAATAGTAATTGTTTTAACTACCTCAATCTCGACCCGGCCAGGCACGAAGAGCAGAAACCGCTCCTTCTTCAAATCATTATAGCACTAGCCTTACCTTCCAATTCCGTGTATTGTACGTGACTGGAATATCACCCTCGTATTTCGCTTCCGAACTACTGAAGCTAGGGAAGCTTTGTAATTATATCGACAAAATTTTTGTCCTCGAAAAATCAAAATTTCCACTTCCATTTTGCGTTTCAGACATTTCTGAACAATTTTGGTTTCGAGTCTGTCTAACTGTGGTCAATCCTTTCACCATTTTTTTTTTTTTTTAATAAAATATTTGGAGCTTGTGTGGGTTGGCTTGTAAGATGGCGATCTATGAATTTCATCTTCACCGGATCAACCATATCGCCTTACCTTGAGCAACTGTAACTCTGAAACCGTCCAATTCTTATGCAATTTTCAGGAATTATGTGTCTTGCTTTCTAGATAATCCCATATCAACTTTAAGCCAAACGGATTGACATATAAAACAGCCCACCCACTTGCCAGGCGTTTTGTTCACATCTTGTCAAAATTTTATCGAAAACCAGAAAAATCAGCTGCTCTTTGTCAATTAATTTTTATTGTAGGGAGAATGCGAACTTTTATATCGCAAGATACTATGAAGCACGCCAATCAGTATGGAGGGATCGGATCGATAAATCAGGTTCATTTACGATTTAAAGCTTGAAAAGAGTGGGCTGATTTGGAGAGAAAAACCCTTCTTTAGACGCGTTTCGGCATCTCACTTCATTTTTCAACCCGCATGTTGTCTAGCTGCTCCCTTTCATCAGACTCTTGTCGAGGTCCTTTGTAGGAAATAAGGTTAATTGTTGGTGTTTCTAATGCCCGTTGCCTCTGTATTATTAAATTTAATTCCGGGAAATTTCCAATGGAAAAAATCGTAAACTTTAAAACACAATTTACAAAGTTTTACAGTCTGCTTTTTAATATGATCACCTTTCTCGAACGGTCTCCCCTTGTTCCTCTAACTCCCATTTTTGTAATCTTTTAATTAATTTCAAATTTAATCTCTTCATCATTTTATATGAACAAACAATAATCCTTCTATATCTCACGTTCATCCCTCTACCAATCAATTTCTCTCAACTTAAATCTATTAATTAACTGATATTATTTTTTCGCCCCTTCTTGCCTCACTAACTGTTTTGTCTTATTCTCTTGTTTAGAATCCATAAGCTGTCTAATTTTATCTGCCTTTCAACTCTCTCCACTTCGATCGATGACTGTATTTATATTTATTTATATCATCAATCTATCTTTTCAATACTTAAGCCTTCTCATGACTCTCTTTTTTTCTGTTAATTATACTATTGTTCCTTCTTCTATCTATTTGTCCTTCAGTTCTTTCCTTATTTATCTCTAATTGTTTCTCTTTCCATCATCTTGAGTATTTTATTTCTAAATCTCTTTCTGTATGTTTCTTCTCTCTTTGTTTCTCTCTTTCTCACACTCTTCCTAATTTTGTATTTATCTTTCAACCATTCCTCTTCCTATTTATTTTCAACTGTTTCCATTTACTTTTTTCTCTTCTCTCTCTCTCTCTCTGTCTCTCTCTCTCTCTCTCTCTCTCTCTCTCTCTCGCTCGCTCGCTCGCTCTTTCTCTACTGTGACTCTCTTTCTCTTTTCTAGTTCTTTGTTTCTCTCTGTCTATCTATCTATCTCTCTCTCTTCACTCCCCCTCTCAATAATTTATTTTATCTGCCTGGTTATTTACCTTCGGTGAAAGAACCTCTTCTTTTCACACCCTATGTACCTTTCAATGCACTACTTAAACCTACTTAATTTGTATGTGTGTAAATAGAATGTAATATGGATAAGGTTTAATGTGAAGGGAAATGTCTTCTTGGGAAGTTATCAGGCTTACGATTTCTTATTCCCCGTCCCATCGTTATAAGTTATTATGCAGATACTTATAACTTTATGAGCAGGTGGAAATGAAAGATTGTTTTCCCGTAATTTTCCTCCGGGAGGAAATTATTAATCGGATTTGTTTTTCTTTGGCCGTCTTCAAATTCAATCAACGACAAAGCCGATAAAGGTCTAGTAATTTATTGTAAGTTATCGGGCAGGCCTTATGAGTCAGAAAGATAAGAAAACAACAGTATTTTACAAGTTTGTAACGAGCAGGTTTTTCATAATGATACCATTTTCATGGTTTATTCCGTAAAAGCGTACATTTACATTTAGATAGCTGATTATAGTCACTTGGACGAGGTGCTCACTTTTTCGTTTGGAAGGTTCAGCCGCTAAAGAAAATTGATTTTTAGCCATTTACATCCTAGTAAGTCATATTGTATATTTCTTTACTGATAATACTAGCTAGTGACAATTTTCTACCTAAAGTATCGATATTTCTTCAAGATGTTTTGCTAAAAAATTAATTTAAAATAGTTTTTACCAGTCTGATAGGCACTTTTTAGTACATCACAGAATAAAATCTTAAGCAGCTGGTCCGCCTTGTTTCGCTATTATTTTACTTTCATATAAACCGGCTCAACCAGTAAAAAATGGCCTGATACCACAAAACTCACTACAGTGGGTATTGAAATGAATTTTTTTCCTGTCAATTTTATGTCAAAAACGTCGTGTTTCACAAATTTTTGAAAGAAAATGTTAAATGATTTTTGTATTGAATTTCCAGGCCGTTTGATTTCGCTGTTTTAAAATAAATCTAGCGGTGGTACAATAAGGGCAATTTCAAGGTTTTCGTGGTCCGCACCTTCGGCTAGATATGCCGCTGCTCTACCACCTGAGCTATGGTGACCTTGTTCCACTCGGACATCAACTCCTCATCTCAACCTCACTCTACGAGTTTCCTTCCTTTGAAATATGAAGGATAAGTACAAAACCGACTTTCATGGGCTTAAAAATGAACGCAATTTTAGTTATTTGTATATATATAAAACATTTGTTGCATAGAAATCGGGTTCACAAATTTCCGAAAAAAATGTGCGGTGATTAGTGACCGTCAGTAGGATTATTCGAACATCGTGAAATAGTCTGGTGTGATGTAGTTTTCAGGAAAACATTTTTTTTTATCGTGCAATGGTTCGATCTTTATTGAAATCATCTTCAGGGCCTAGGGTTTACAACAAATACATATAGGATGTGGACAAAAAGTGAATTTATACAATGCAAAAAATGTATTTTTAATATTCAATCAAAGTATTTCAACTCTCTCAAAGTGTTCGTTTTCTGCGTAAAATTTTTTTAATTGTATAAATTCACTTCTTTCCATATCTTGCATGATTTTGTTAAATTTAAACAATGTTTGAAAATTCCAGGCCCTGAAGATGATCTCAAAGATCGAAACGTTGGCACGATAAAGAAAATGTTTTTTCTGAAACCTACGGTCTCACTAGACCGCATCTCACGATTTGTGAATAATTTCCGAAAAAATCTAATTTTGTTGTTGAAAGTTGGATCAGAAACGTTGTTGTTTCTTTACTTTTAGATAAATTTACAAGTGGGCATTATATGGAAAAACCGTTATCACAAACCGTTCCATCTTGGGTTTAAACACATACAAATTTTATTTCTTCCCACTTAAACAATTTTTATAATATTTATTCATGTCATCAACAGTTCATTTGTCACTAGTCTGTAAAGCATGCCTGGGATAAAATTTAAAAATCCCAAGAGCCAGGCTGCGCTCTTTTTAAAATAAATAATTGGCGGGGAGAGTCATGGCGTGCTCCCGGAAATAAGTGGGCCCCAGGCTTTGTTTCCGGTTTAGAGATGAACACCTTTACCAACTCGAAATCCAATATCCGACCAAAGTCATGCCCCGGCATTAAAGCTAATTACACGACTGGCCTTACAGCCCGAGACGGATTTTCCAGGGAATAAAGAAGGAAACAAGACGGATCAAAGGAACTTTGAAAAATTCAAAGAAAAAATACCCCCCTCCACAAGAGGAATTCAATTAATTTAGATATATACCTTGACTTGGATAATGGGGGGGGTAAAATTTCAGGAAAAATCGCTTAAATACTTAAAATATTTAACCTAAATACTTAAATAAATACTTAGAACACCACGATCCGTTGTAGTTCCAGTCTTTTAGGCAAATTTCTACGTAATCATTGATGAAGAAAATGAGGGAAAAACAGGAGAATAAACAACTGAAATCGCGTTCATGTGTATGTTATTAAAAAAAAAGTAAAGACATAAATGACGAAAGTGAAATTGAATGCATTAAGTCAAGGACGGTCATCGTTCTACTGAGTGAAAACAGTTGTCCTTCAGCACTTATTGCGACTAGACTAACGCTTTTGAAGTTAATTACAATTTACATCAACGCGATTAGAAATGTTGTAAAATATAATACACACAAACTGTAAAATAATGAATCCAAGGCAACATTCTCCCATTAACAAGATGGTTTTGCTCTACGTCCACACAGATTTATAATTTCAACATAAACGCCTGCAGTTTGTAAGCGGGAGAGCCGTTGAATCGATGCCTTGGGACGAGGGAGAATGAATATTACCCGAAGTAAAGTTAAATTGAATCTTTCCGAGGGTGTAGTAGTGGAAGTGGAGCCTATAGGACATTTCCTTCGACTCCAGAAAATAATTTAACCCCTTTTGTGTGCACCCTCTTTATCGTGTTCGAACTCAGTTTTACATACTTTCACCGAACGGCTATTGGATCCAATTGCTAAATCTGTTCGACGCCTGTAAGTGGATAAATTTGTCACTCCTTTTATTCCGTTATAATTCTCTGGGCGTCCTAGATCACCTCGGTCCTCCTAACCTCTTTATTTTGGTCCGTTTTTCTACTCGCTCTTTTTATAGGCTCGATCATTTTGTCAAATATGTTCTGTTCGTTTTAAGTTATTAAATAATAATTATAAGCTTATAATATGTTTTGCTATGTGTAATAATGTTCAGACCTGTCATTGATCTTTGTTGTTGTTTGGTATATCTTTATTGTTTATGATTCATAGTTGTATTTTAATCCTATAATTAAATGCTGGAGAGTTTTGTGTATACGACGATAGTTTGATTATTATGACAGTTGATTTTGGTTTTTGCATTTGTCGAACCGGAGTTTGTCTGGTGTTGTTCTGTTTGTCTATTATGGAATGACATTAGAGGATTACTGCTTAAACTAAAATAAAAATATATCTGTAAGGATAAATTATCTACCTTTCAATCATGCTGTCCTACATCTTTATCAACCTACGGACACATTCACATACCATTTCTAGAAAATGTACCACTAAAACTAACGATTTTATTAATGGTGATAAAAAAATTCTATCACAATAAAACTCAACGTTTAACAACTTTCTTTGTTACATTGTATCTCCCAAGGACCAATCCTGATATGTTCTCATGTTTTGGCATAATTAAATTCTCCAATGGACACCAGTTTGGTGAGTCTGTTTACTCATGTTCAAATTATTCATAATGAAAGTGATTGAATAGTGCTAAAAAATATGTTCGGAATGAAGTTGTTTGTTCAAACTTGGGTCCGCCGATTCTCGCCCTTTTCATAATGTCTAATTAATTCTTAGACCACCCAAGAAAAAAAAATGCTGATTACATTATTATTTAGCTACATTAGCTATAAATAAAGCTAAATTCAGTAGGTCATAATCTTGTCCTTTAAGTCAAAAAGTCGAATTCTTTGTTTAAAATAATAGGTAGTAAAGAATGGATACACGAAAATGATATTTTGTCAAACTAATTTTGTTTTCTCTTTCTACCTTTTGAGACTCTCTTTTTCTTGTACGTTCTCTTTACTCTCTTTTTATCTATCTGTAGTTTTCTCTATCATTCTCTGTTGGCTTCATTATTCTTCCTCCCCACCATCCTTATTTACTGTCTTTCTCTGTCTGTCCGTCATGTCTCACTCTTTTTTTCTTTCTCCCTCACCATTTTTTATTCCATCCTCCTCGAAAGTTTTATCTATTGTTCTCCCTAGCCATTTTCTCATTCTATCACAGCTTCATCATTCTATCTCTCAACCTTAATCGCATCCTATCTCTCTCTCTCTCTCTCTCTCTCTCTCTCTCTCTCTTTCTCCTAAGAATATTTCCGCCAGTATGATTGAGGAGGAATTTGCCATGTGTAACAATTATTTACGTTCATAGAGGGGTAGGTAATAAACAGGTGTTTCATATCGCCATGGTTTGGTGAAAAATCATAATTTGTGTAAATCCTGGAATTAATCCGTGAAAATACTTTTATACCCTTTCACCGACCTAGCGGGATGGGACAGTAAATCACTAGTTTCGTTCTGGACAATGACAATTAAATCTCACGCCTCCCTTCTGCTGAACCGCCTCCGGCCCCAATGGCTTGTATATTTTACCGAGCGAACCACCATGGCGAACTGGAAATCTCATAATTAACTGAAAACAACTTCCAAACCGGCTGACGTCGGGCGATAATTAATTTTTCTCTCCTCTAACTCCGACAGAGAGAATAGGATACAATTGTCGAAATCCCCGGAAACCTAGCAGCGCGTACGTGTGATAAAGACAAACGCAAATATTTTTCTTTTTTTTTATTATTGGAAAGTAGACAATAAACCTATATCCTAGGTTAGTTGTAGGTAAAAAAATTGGTTTAAACAAAATAAATTATATAAAGTATCTTTAGATGCATCCTTTTATGGTTTTTAATTGTTCTTCAGACTATTGAGGAATGGCTCACTACAAAATAAATCAAAAGATTAAAATGCAGCAGGCCTAGATAGAATTCCTCGTAAGTTTTTTTACATATGTTACACTTCAATTCCAAGAATATCTCCTTTGCTTTTATAACTATGTTTATGAATACAGTTCAGTCCCTTCTTCATTTAGTGAATCGATTTAAGGATGGGGATAGAAATAATCCCACTAAATACATAGGTATATGTGGCTGAATAGTGTGGCCAAGATTTTTTCTGTTTAGACCACTCGTTTACCTCTCCCTGTCTCTCTCCCCTCGACGGATCTATCTATAGTTCTCTTATCCATTTTCTCATTCTATGTTCGCTTGATTATTCTCCCTCCCCACCTTCCTCATTTCCTCCATCTTTCTTTCTCGCCCTTTTTTATTCTATCCTCCTCGGGAGTTTTATCTATCGTCCTCTCTACCCATTATCTCATTTTATTATGATTCATGATTCTATTTCTCAATCTTCTTCTCCTACGAACTGTGTCTCCCTTCCCTTTCCCTCAATCTCCCTCTTTCTCCCTATCTAAGTACCTTTCTACCTGTTTATCTATATCGAGCTATCCATCTGCTTTCTTTCTATGTATATTTTTTTCTACCTCGAAAGTATCTAACTATTGTTCGGCCTGTCTATTATCTCTTTCCTCCTCTTTCTGTGTTTTTTCTCTTTATCTCTGTCTCCCCCTCTTTTTATGTATTTCTCTCTCTTCGTCTCGATTTTATCTCTTCATTGTCTTCTCTATTCATTAGCTAGGAAATACGATAATTAAAATATTAATTTACAATAACGAGTTAGTTATCCTATCGAATAGTGCATCGGCCTTAAAAAGAAATTTTAAACCATTTGAACATTACTGTGAACAGTGGAACCTCACATTTAATTTAGAGAAGTACAAAATCATAGTATTTACAAATTAAAGCTCTTTGGATCGCAGTTTTGAAAGGGACAATCTCGTTGAGATTATGAATGAAATTAAATATTTAGAAGTCAAATTTACCACGAGACTCTCTTGGATAAAGCATTTTCTTGTGGTTAACAATATGAGTAAGATCAATGTATGAATGTATTTATAAGAGTGAGTGTGTATCGACTGTTTAACGGTATTATGGTAGTGCTTCGGGGTGACCAAGCTTTCCGACTCTCCTGTCACAGTATATATATAAATAAATTGGGTAGCAGTATCTTTTATACTCATAGTAGTGGTTTTAATAAGGAATAAAAAGTCAAAACTTATATTAAATATTAAATAAGATCGACTTCTCCCAAAGAAGTCTGTTTGGTGAGATTTTATTCTTATCTGAGTTTTCAATTTCCTAAAATAAATTTTACATTCCATTACTAAGTGCAGTGTATATTACATATGCATAATTTTATGATCAATGGCTTTTTAAGCATACTTGAGAAAAAATAAGTTAAGAAAGGTCAGACATTTCAGAAATTAGGATTTGAAGCAAGGACTGATGGGAGATAAAAATGATACCTCGATGCTCCATTATTATTATATTATTATTAATTATATTCTTGATTTTTGGTACAGTAGTACCTTTTATACAGTAGAGATTTTCGTAAGGAATAAAAAGTTAAAAGTTTAATTTTTTTTACTAAAGTACTTTCTCTCTCGGTATTAAAAAAAATCCATTAAAAAGCCGAGATTGAGGTAATCATAAAGTTTTAGGGTTTTTTTTTAAAGTGAAGATGTGGTTGCGTATCGAATGTTAGGAAAGTCAAATGAATGTCTAAAATGTAAAGATCGACTTCTGCCAAAGAAGTCTGGTGAGTTTTTATCCTTGGACAAATACTTGCTAAAAATTATATGGTCATTTCCAGTAGCCAATGGATATCCAACCATGCAAATACAGCCTTCTCCTTAAAAAAAATCGTTACTATGTAATTTCAGTTGTGACTTATTTTATTGAGCACTGCGCAGTTACAAAAGTTTCCTACCAAACGTCATCCGTTTGACAGGCGTTGTGGCATTTACTACACTTTAAGTGGTTTGTGTATAAAGTAGTTAAAGAACAAAATATATGGCCAAATGCCAAAAGGGAATTTGTGGTGGGTAAGGAATGTCAAAGTTTACAGATTATTGCTATGATAAAATATCATGAGGCGCTTTTTCTTGGTTTTGTATTTGTTACTTGCATCAACCAAATCTTTAAAAATAGTTCCATAAATCCTCTTTTATGGTTTATCGTGGAGTATTGAGAGCGTTTACCGTACTGCAAATCGCAAATTAAAATCGCTTCCTTTTGAGAGAAAATTGATTAGCCGAATCAGCCCTGATCCCGGTTCAGGCCGTAATAGAAAGGGTTCGGAAAGGATATTGCAAAAAAGAACCGTTTTTAATCTTAAGTGAATGTCCAGGCCGTGATTCCTGCTTGATAAAAGTCCCATTAAACACGGGACAATTATTCTTTCAAAGCCGTTAAAAGCAATTGTGGCCTTTAAGCAATTTATGGACAGATCAATTTTGAATATGGCATTATTTTCGTTGAAATGACTTCCCATTCTTAGAAAGAAAACCAAGACTTCTCGAGCGATTTTACTCGATAAGACAATACAATAGTAACCAAACAGATTTGAATCAAGTCGATACTAAAAGTACACATTTACAGGATGGATAAATTCATCATGACATGGTAGAACGCCGGTCAATTAGCTTAGACTGCTTTTAAATCACTCACCTCCTCCATTTTTGTAACATAGGTATGGGAACCTCCATACGTTGGCGAGGTCGACGGCGAACCCGATGACCGAGAGGAGGAAATCCACTTTCCCGGACCATGTCTCCCTTAGGTCGCCCGTCGACACCGGCTCGCCCACCTCCATCACCCCCGCACCCTGTAATAAAAATAAAATATATTAAAACTAGGTTGGCATCTTATAGTAACGAGTAGTTAAGATAATCGTATAAATCTTCCTTAGTTTAAGGAAGGCTGACGGGTATAACCTTACTTTTTTTCTTGGGTCTTTAATATAATTACAGTACAACTGACAAATATGGTACCCACACATAATATAAAAATTTTAGTTCGCTTTAGGTTGTAAACATACCACTAACTACAAATCATTAGACTACATATTGGATCAAGTTAGGGTATCGACGTCGAGCGTTGATGAAGGATTAAACATCATGGACTAAAGCTGCTTTATGGTTTCTCTATGGTGTTCTTCATTATATATGGTTCTAGGTCCTTAGTTTGAATCAGTGGTCTGTGTTCTAAATTTGAATTTGCTGCTTGCGCCTGGCCATCTTTTGTCCTTTCGATGTATACCTTGTACCTACAATCATTCCATTTCGAAACATCGGTGTGGTCACATGTACGTTCGTTGTAGTGAAGCAGACACGTCTTTGACGTAGTTTGATTCACCACATTGACGTATAATTAAGAAAGTCGATTGATCAGCGAATGTAGCCTTGGTATTTGACTCTTTTTCTAGTGGGCGTTTAGTTTAAAGTACAGAGCTACTGCATTCCTGTCATGGATAGCTGCCAGTATTGGATAGTTTTGCCCTTACAAGGAAAGCGGTTGCTTCATCGCTGATATGACCTGAACCCTTTTGTGATTATCTAAGTGAGCATCTTAGACAAAAAGACAGGATGAAAATGGCAAACACTAGAATTCACTCGACCTCGAGCGAGTTTTGGAAGGAAAGAAGAATCAGAAGCTATCAAAAGTAGTAAGAAAAATTTCGAATCCTAATTTCTAATAGGACACCGTGAACTAAAACGGCATTTGAGGAAGAATATCATAATCCAACACGGCAGATTCCTACTTTCAAACTATGGTGATATACTAACCTGCAGGAGGAAATGGTTTCGGACCAGCAGAAGAAATTAACCCATGAAACCGAGCTACTAGTCAAATTCATTGATGAACTTGGACTCACCGGTTTGAGAACGGGGGATAGTTCTCAAAGGCTGTGGTATATTCACATTCCGATTACTATATCTACATTGGATAGATTTGTAGCACTTCTTATTTGACTGTTATTACTATTACTGCTTTATTAGGACTTAAATGTTTTTGTTCCTACCATGCTTGGCTATTTTGTAGTTCACATGTACCGTCTAAAGCAGAATGATATGGAAGAAGAACTGGCAATAACCAAGTTTATTTTTACTAGCATGTAGATGTTTGTTAATCTTGTTTGACCATACTGATGCCCACAAGTACTTTGTAACTTGGTCAGATTTAATTAATCCGTTCTGTGGCTCATTGAATATAAATAGCTGATTGCCAGCCATGATCAGCGAGGTAGCATTGCTTTTTACTGTCTCTGCTAAGTAAGAAGAATTGGCAAACGCAGGTTGGTTTTGTTAGGACTTGATGTTGCTCGGCCATGCTGGTGCACCTGGCACGTAATTGTTTTACTTAATGCAGTTTGATTGACCATTTAGCGGCTTATTGTAAAATGATTTAAATTAATTTATAATTGTAATGTAAAGAGTAGTAGAGATGAAAAAATAGTGTCACGAGGGGGATCGAACCCACGACCTCTTGCTCAATACGTCGCTGCCCGACCACTTAAACTATCGTGACTTCGGTCCCCCCAAGGCACCAACTAATTTTCCTTTTCGACCATTACATAAAAATTATAAATCAATTTAAATCGTTACATTACGCCGCGCGGTGGGGGGGGATAAGTGGGAGATAAGCCAGCAGCGTTTGGCGCGTGACTAAAATATACATCATTGGTGTAATGTTGATTATGACATTCAGTGAGTGTAGCCTTGGTATTTAGTTACGTATTGGTAGTGCTTAATTCTTCCCACTAAATACTTCTTTTTTGCCTAATAGTAACAACTTACTGATAACTCTTTTTCTCATATACAGTGGTTCAATATTAGTTCTATAATCTGAACCAGATTTGTATTGTACTAGAACTGCAAGAACTAGCAAATTGTCCCATACTAATCAAAACACTTCCTAGCTTTGGGTTGCCATAACTATAGAAAATTGAAACTTTTTTGGTTTTGGTCAATTAGAATGAGGCTTAACATCGTTGGATATGTGTTAACCTTTGTGAGGATTAATGATAATTATGTTATTCACTTTCGCTTTACTCTATTATAACTTATCGCAAGCTTTTAGCCTTTTTCTAATGGACTGACCTTTTTAATATCTCCTTTGACGGAGAGTGCAGGGAGGTTTGTGTTCGTAAGGAGAGGTTTTCTGCCCGGGCGACAGCTCGTCCAGATGGAGTCAAACGCGAAACTGGTTCTCTACATCGAAAGTGTTTCAAACTGTTGCTTAATTCACAACAGCCTTCAAACTGGCGTACACTGGAACAAAGCCCCACCTCGCGGCTTTTCATTCCTAGCCACTCGTCTGGGAGATAGGAGAAAGAAAGCGTTTTTTTCGCAGAGGAAAGAAAGAAGAAAAAACATATATAAAGGTGTGCATAAAGGGCTAATGGAACTGAATAAAGATGTGCAACTTATGTTTTATTCAGTTCTATCCCGTATGTTAATCTTGAGATTGGACGGTCATTTATGGAATTCGGTCAGTGAAGCTGAGAATGACCATTGTAGAATCTGGCTTTGAAAGAGGTCGAGGACGTGTTTGCACTATTCAACTCAATTGAACAGTTTAATATTAATTCGGGACGGGTCACCTAAAGCAAACAGAAAACCTATTAACATACTAAATTCAGGAGTTTTAAACTGGATTTCTTTTAAATGCCTTTTAAACGAGTCCCTTTTGAAAGAAAAAGAAGCCTCAATATGAGTTGCGATTGTGAAGATCAGTGGACACTAGACAATAAACGATATAAAAGAGCAGATAAGTGGACACATCCTAGAGGACAATAATATCAAAGCCGTATTGATAAAACAACAAACCACATAAAAATTTGTATATTTTAAACATTAATATTCATGACAAAATTTATTAAATGTGAATAAAAGAGTTAAATTTTTTGTGATCCAAGGGTAAATTTAAAAAAGACCGTTCTTATATGCGTCTCTCTGAATCAATCTACCTTTCTGTCGGTCTCTCTCTCTCTCTCCCCCTCCTCTGTTTCCTCTATCTTTTATCTGGGTATTTTTCCGTATCAGTCTATATTTTTATATATCTCTCTTGGTCCATCTATTCTCTCCTTTTTTTTCTCTATCTCTATCTATCTAATCTATTTATCTATCTAAACTATCTTTTCATCTTTCTATCAATCTACCCTTCTGTCTCGCTCTCTCTCTCTTTATCTATCTAATCTGTCTATCTATCTATCTCTATCTCTCTTTCTCTCTCTCAACCGTTCATTCTCCCAATTAAATGCTTTGCTTAAATATTTCAAGGATAGTTTAAAAACATAACTTTTTTTTCTTGAAACACTCGAATTATACGCTGCTTTCTAATATTTTGCTTATAATAATAATAATGAGAAAATAGTTCGGTTCAAATTGGTTCGTTTCTTGTTTTCTTCTTGTTTCATTGAACCTATGTCAAATTATAAGCCGTTTCATTTCCCTTAACCGCCCCCCCATCCACGTTTCCATCTCACGAACAGAGAAACCAAAACGCTGGGAGTTCTTTGCCAAAAAAGAGCGGACTGAATGAATAATTAAAAAAGAAGGGCATTTCTCTTCTCCCCCGCTATTCATTAAAGTATATTTATTCTTTTCCTAAAATGCAGATTCTCCCCTCCGCATCCTCGGATCAAATTTAGCCGGCATCTTTTCTAGTTTCAATACCAGGGGGTTTTACGTCTCAAGTATATTCTGGAGTGCATCGCCGTGCGGGACTCCAGGAAAAATTCATGGCGTTTTATTTTTCTTTCAAAAGCCTTTTCACTCGGGGCTTCATTCCTTTTCAATCCTTTACAAAGAAAACAAACCATACAAACCGTGAACGCAATTGGATACAGTACTTTGTATATAAAAAATCTTTTTAGTAATCAGTTCGTATATTTTTAAACAATTTGAAGTGCGAGTTGTTCAATTTTGTCCGCGCATTTACGCTAGCAATCAAAACTTCCTGCCATAATCGATCCTGCATAGTTTTATCAGAATTAATTAGTTATAACTAATTGTTAAAAACAAAGCGACCATTTACAGTCGGAAAAATTTTAATTTCAAAAAATGACCTTTTGGAAAAAGAAATCTTTCGTTTATAAATGTTAGTTTTTTAGTTTGAAACCCAAATTGATAAAACAAACGAACTAGAATAAAGAAGAAGAAGAAAAAGAATGTGCATATACATTTAATTGTTTAATCAAAAGTTAAACACTACAAAATGATGCAATATTAGACAATGTTGCATATTTTATAACAATAACGATAACAAAATATTCCATTTTGAAAACCTTTTTTTGTCTGTGTCTGACGTAACATTATCATCGCTGTGATATAAAATGAAACATTTATTTACTACCAAAAAAAACATTCATCTTAATTTGTGATCTGATTGTTTAATTGAAAAATAATCAAAAGCTAAACAAATAAATAAAACTTTAATTAGAAACTAATGACGAATCTTTCCAGTCATGACATTTTGAATTGATAAATAGTGAAACAGTAAAGATCTGTTGTATTAAACAATTGTACGATATGATACTAGCACGTTGAAATAGATCGGATTCATATTGACATTAACGTATGCATGGCAGTACATAAACAGTTTTGGCATAGTTGAGATTGATGGAATTTGCTGTTTACGTATTCCACGAGATGGTCACTCTAAAATTGAAATTATAGTATGATATTGGACCAGAAGAAGTCATTACTACGTCATCAGTGAAAACAGAGCTGTTATTTGTTTGTTGAAGTCTTGACTATTGCACGCGGGACTTTTGACACCGTGACGATTAAACTTGGCGTTTTTATGGAAACGTAGTACTTTTTACGACACATGCAAAGACTGGACGAAATAAAGGTCAAAAATGGTTGGTTCTTTGTCAATCGGTGTGTCAATATAGCTTGAAATATTCTGTAAACTGAAACAAAGAAAAATGTTAAAACAACATAATGACAGAACATTTGTTTAAGTCAGATTGAGTAAAGAGAAGATACGGTTATTTTCCACTTATCTTCATATAAAAGCTTCGATGTCGTATATGCCAAATTGATGATAAATGAATTTTTTTAAATCCTCTAAGAATATCGGCAATTGCGCGAAGTTGAAACGTAGGTCGTACTTTTCACCGTTATAGAAATAACACTTTTATAGAAAAATTCCCTTTATGTGGAAACTGCTAATATTGATATTAAAACACTTGCCTCGGTTTCAATTATTAAGGATGGCTATTTTCTTTTCGCTAAACGCCGTTTTTTGAATACCAGGAAGAAACAATGCCAGCCACGAAGGTAGTTCTAGAGATATGTCGGGCCAAGTTTAGCGTGGGAATTTCCTCGGGAGGACAATGAGAGCTTAGGAAAGCTACAGCCGGTTTTAATCAAACGTTACACGACGAGATTGTGGAACAGCTCGTATCTCTTGAAATTGTTTTTTAATTATAGTTTTTATTTACACAGTCATAGTGCAAACTATTTTAATTTTATTCAACGAAAAACAAGGACCTGTGTATTTTGAATATGCTGTTGATAATGCCGTAAGTTCTTTTAGTATTAGAAAAATATTTGTGTGGAAGAAAGGTAGGAAGTTGGAAAATTAGAACTTAGATTAATCCTTCCCTCCCTCTTTTTACTATTTTATATCTCAAACTTGCTTTTTGTTTGATTATTTCTTTGTTCTGGTTGTCTCTCTCTCTCTTTCTTTCTTTTTTTTTGGCACTCTTTATATTTTCCGTTATTTTCTTTCCCTCTCTCACTCTTCACTCCATCTCTTTTACACACTCCTTCTCTATGAATCTACCTATAGTACCTATTTTTATATATCTATCTGTAGTAGCTATATATTTCTATATCTTTCTTTTTCTCTAGTTTTATCTATCTATTAATCTAGAGTATCATTCTCTATCCATCTTCAGGGTATCCTTTTTAGATGGCCTGGATGAATTTTTCTGTTGGACCAATGATTCAATTAAAAAAAATATATATGTATATAAATAAAAAATACGTGCTTAATGTTTTAGTCTTGTTTCACGTTTTTACCTTTTTTTTTTTTTTTTTTGGAGAAAAATTATACTGGGTACCTCAAGCTCAAACTTCAAAATTTCAAATACGACCCTGTACATCCGGGCAACTCATTTTATAGGATTTTTTACGCATTTTATCATCACATCATTTTATCACCTAATCATCCTTCTGTCTCCTAGGTCGTATTTTGGATTATTGTTAAACAGTTGTTTAATATTTGCTTAAATGACAAATAATTAATGGCTAATTGTAGTTGTGAAGATAATAATTTTTTCTTCTTCTTTCTTTTTCTCTTTCTTTCACTCTCTTTCTCTCTCATTCTACTTGTCTATGTACTTATCTATCCAAATTTTTTTGTTTCTAAATCTGTTCACACGCTCCCAAACATCGCTTTTTGAATATTTCTATGTTTTCTCTCTTTATAATTTTTCTTACACAATCGTCTTTTTCTTTCTTTACTCTTACTTACCCTTTACTTGCAGCGTCCCTGCATTCGAACCCGACATACTTACAAATGGGCTTTTTTTCAAAACCAACAGTTGCTGTTGCGAACCCTCGTTTACAAAAAATAAAACATACAGGTCATTCATATTTGGTCATTTATAAAACTAATGTAGACAAATAATCATCAAAACATCGTGTTTTTTTAATGCTTTTTAACTAAGTTTCTAGAAAAGTGTCGGTTAATTCCAACTTATTTTGCAAACGTAACTTAAAAGTTTTTCAGTTAGTTAAAAATGGAGATATAGATTAAAATAAAATTTATCTGCAAAAATTTTTCAGACAATAAAATAATTCTGATTATTTCCCCTCTCTTTGACAAATTAAAGAAGGCCGGCACGTTTGAGTGTAGGTGTGCTGTTTTGAGAGACGGAGGCGTGGGTGGAAGTCGGTCGCGGGGCCTCTCTTGTGACAGGAGTACCTGCCCATGTCAGCCTCGTGTCATTTGGCCATCATTTACACCACCTCTCCAACCACTAGCAGTCATTTGCAGAGGATAAAGAGAGCTCCGCCAGTGACAATATAATACGTGTCAAACCTCCTCTCGACTTGTTCCTCCACCTCTAATCAATATGGGGCCACTTCAGTTAAACGCATAATTACCCGTCGGATCGTCGCCATTTTCGAGTTGACGGTGTCAAAAGGCGAGTGGACGAGTTGTTCGGATTATAATGGATGATGTGCAAATTAAAACAAGAATTTTTTTTTCTTTAATTGTAGTGTGGGCGGGTGTAACAACAAAATAACCCCTGAAGGCGGGAAAGAAGTTAAAGTACACAGACAAATCTCGGTAGTAAAAATACCGTGTAGTAAAAGAAGATATTATTGAAAGAAAACAGCCCTCCAGCCAGGTTACGATTTTATTAATGGTGATAAAAAAATTTCTATCACAATAAAACTCATCGCTTAACTACTTTCTTGTCGCCTTGTATTTTCCAAGGACCAATAATATGTTCTCTTGTTTTGGCATAATTAAATTTTTCAATGGACACCAGTTTGATGACATAAAGGCGTCCGTTTCCTCCTGTTCAAATAATTCGTAATTAAAATGATTGAATAGTGCTAAAAATTACGTTCGGAATGAAGTTGTTCAAACTCGGGTCCGCCGATTTTTTCCCTTTTCATAACGTTTAATTAATTCTTAGACTACCCAAGAAAAAAAATGCTGATTACATTATTATTTAACTACATTGGTTATAAAGAAAGCTCAAATTTAGTAGGGCATAACCTTGTCCTTTAAGTCAAAAAGTCGAATTATTTGTTAAAAAAAAAAATAGGTAGTAAAGAATGGATACACGAAAATGATATTTCGTCAAATTAATTTAGTTTCCTCTTTCTACGTTTTTCACCCTATCAGACACAGACCTCTTTCTCTTGTACGTTCTCTTCACTCTCTCTCTCTCTCTCTCTCTCTCTCTCTCTCTCCCCTCGATGGTATCTATCTTACTATAGTTCTCTCTATCCATTTTCTCATTCTATGTTAGCTCCATCACTCTCCACCTATATCGTACTCATTTACAAATTTCTCTTTCTGTCCGCTATGTCTCACCCTCTCGCTCTCTTCTCTCTTTTTTCTTCCTTTCCCTCCCCCTCGACCTCATCTATCTACAGTTTGATCTACCCATTATCTCATTTTATCTTACCTTCATCATTCTCACTCTCCCTCTCTCAATCTTCCTCATTTATTATTTCTGTTCCTCTCTA
>CM077107.1:11541606-11566053 GCA_039619505.1 Cimex hemipterus
TGAATTCAAGCTTAATTTGGGTACAGTAATTCACATTGGATTTAAAATAACGTAAAGTGTGTCAAAATGTATAGAAGAATTCATTTTAACGCGACAGTAATTGTTTCTATGCTGTTGAGTTGTTTTTTTATCTGAAAGAGTAGAGGATTTAACTTGCATTCTGAAAATAAATAAATAAATAAAAGGGGCGAAAATGAAAAATTTCTCGATTATTGACCCCGGCCGTTAACCTGGAGATATTTACAGCTGTGGATGTAAGAGATTTAGTCAACAAATGAAAAGTATAACTTCAGGATATAAATACAAATTTCAAATGAACTTTCCAAATAAATCAAATAGTTAGGTGAAAGACTTTCCAAACAAAAATAGCATTGGAACTTTTCATTTGTATCGAAAGGTGTAGGTAATTATGTGCTAATAAATCATTATGAGTCCTGAAGCATATTTCTTTTATAATCTCGTCCACCTTTTTTGAGAATAGAACTTTCAGTTTTTCCCTTTCTTTTTGTTGTAGAGTGCATAAGAAAATTACGTGTCTTACTTCGTCTTGCATTTGGCATACTGAGCGTAACAGGCTTTAATTTTTGAATAAATGTTTCAAAAATACATATCATCAGTTCAGAAAAAAAAAAAACAATACTTTGTACATTGTATCATTCCTTTGTGGACAAGTAACACCCAGACCAATGACACGTCTAATAGATAAAATGACCTCAGTAATAACCACAGACTGTGATGATCAGAAATAAAATGTCATGTCGCCAGATATTATTACCTGAACGTTGAGTCAGTATGATTACAGAGGTCACACCACGGTCGATTAAATTTATTGCACAAATTAGTGCAATTTAAATTGTTGCACAGAAGATACTTCCTTTTCATCAGATCAAATATTTATTACTAGAATTGCGACTCGTAGGAGGTCTCTGGCCTCTCCCTGATAAATGAGGGGAGTCAGCGACTACTTGGTTGGGCTCTGGTCGGGCGCCATCGACTTGAATGAATAATCTAAATACTAACCTATAATCTAAATACCCCTCTATATACAACCCATAAGAAACCTAAAAAGTTTGTCCTTGAATTCGCTGCCATGCTCGAGCACTCTCGTATAACCAGGCGGCATTCCACCACGGTCCCTATACAGCGCCAAGCTGCGGCAACCCTCCAACACGTGCGGCACGGTAAGCCTCTCTACTAGGCATGCCGGGCATCTAGGTCGATTCGTGCCAACCAACAGGTACCCGTGAGTCACACGTGTGTGGCCTATCCGCAGGCGGGTCAGGACAACACCTTCCCTTCGGGATATCGCCTCCGGGCTCCACCGGTCGACCATCGGCTTAACGGACACCAGCGCGTCAGTCGAGTCGGCCCAACAACGCTTCCACTTGTCCAACATCATCTTTTTCACTATTATTAATTATTACAATATTTATTATTAACTTTTAAAAAAAATTATCGTGTTTAACTTGCTTTTAAAAGTTTTTGTATGTATTTGGTTATTTTTAAAACAAATGTACGTTAAAGATCAAGACAGCACAGCAATTTTTAATTGTTATTTTTTAGCTAAGGAATTCGCAGTCAGCATGCACAGATTCAGAATGTTTCCAGTTCAGTGAGTTCATTGCCTATCCGTTTTTCTTATATGCTTGGATTTCTTAACCTTTTTATTAATTTAATATTACGACAGGTCAACCAAACACTGGAGACAACGGCGTCATGATGATGACGCTGTGCTGGTTGGCGATCGCCTTTTTTCTCTACATGTTTCGTCCATCCTCACTTCGCAACCAAGAGCATGACTTAAAACCTCATAACAATGGAGGAAACGTAAGTTGTCAATCGTATTGGACGTCGTCGGTCGGTTAAAACAGCATTTTGTTGTCGTTTCAGGGTGAAGGCAGAGACCCACCAGCTTCTCCGAATGCTTTCTAAATGTTACTTGATCGTCTTTCAGTGGAAAATGTTGCCTGTTGCAGCTGCACCCACAGAAATAGATCACTTTGAATTAATACTGTGTTTTATATTCATACATATATAATCATAATCTAAAGCATATTTTCATACCCTATATTCATTTTAACATAAGCTTTATTTTTAAACATTTTTTTCTTCTGGGTATACAAGGGTATATATGTAACAATTGCACACCAAAAGTCAACACACTAGAAGCCTAGAAATATATATCAAACTCCAATAAATAAAGCTTTTTTTTTTTTTTTTTCTTTCTAATATTTGGTTTATATTTTCTACAGATAATTTTTAGTTAATGGGATTTTTTTAGCTGTGTCTAAAAGATATAGACATAGAGAATGAAAAGGGTGTGCACAATCTTACAGAATACATTTATACATTCCCTTCTTATGGATTATTGTTAGATGTTTTTCATTATTCTTGATCTGTTTTTATGGTTTGTTGAGGATATATATATATTTAAATTATGTGAAAGTTTGTATGTATACTATTGCGATTTCTAATATATTGTGAAATAGTTTAAAAGATATCAATATTTTTCATCAGGATTGTATATAGAATTTGTTAAACATCACAAAATTCAGTATTATAACGAGAAAGTTTTTTTTATTTATTAAACAATTATGTTGTAAATACATAAATGTATACAGTATTTCTTATGTATTATAAGAATTAATACTTGTTGCAATTTTGTTTTCAAAACTAACACTGTGATTGAAAAAATGGTGGGGTTTTTTGTTGGGGGCGGGGGTGCTCGGCAATTGATTTTTAAAAAAATGTGTATCCCATAAGGGGCATTGTAAATCTTAATTTTAATGATCTCTGTTCTTACATTTGTTACATTTGTGTTAAAAAATGTATCATGGCCTTATTTATCCTTCAGCTATTATTTTGAACAAGAGGAAATTTCTACTGGGTGATACTACTTACTAGAAAATAATAATAAATTGTTGGTTTTTAGTCTTCCAAATTCTCCCTCGGTCGTGATAACCACATGTGGTAAGCAATTCTAAAAGAAGGAATATTCATAAATATTCTATTTTATTTTCTGTTATATTAATGACTGTTTAGTTAAAAATTATTGAAAATAACTAGGTTTGACCTGCCATACTAATTGAATAATAATTTTTTATTAAATTCACTAATTTCATGGTCCACTTGACCAATTAATATAATACAATTAATTAAGGATTTTAGTTGAGATAAAAAAGTCAAAGGCACAAGCGGGATTTGAACCCACGATCTTCGACTTGATACGCCGTTGCTCTATCACTTGAGCTATCATGACCTCAATCCACTTGGACACTAACTAAACCACACCTTTTCAATTTTCCCTCCTTTTTGCCATTTTTCAAATGTGTAATAGGATTCTTGGCGACAAATGAAATGGCAACAGGGAGTTTTAGTGAAGTACGCTTCATTTTTAGTGGGGTTACAGCATTTCTAGCCGATGATTGTGGGTTCGATCGAATGCTGCTCGTGCCATTGGCTTTTTCATCTCAACTAAAAACCTTCAATTGGGCAAGTGGACCACGAAATTAGTGAATTTATTAAGTTAAAATTAAGTAAAGCTGTTTCACTTATGTTCTTTGTGGCCATTTAATTTCCAATCCAATTACACGACATTTGAAAAATGGCCACAAAGGAGGTCAAATTCAAAAGGTGTGGTTGAGATGGGAAGTTAGTGTCCGAGTGGATCAAGGTCAGGATAGCTCAAGTTGTAGAGCAGCGGTGTATAGCCAAGATCGTGGGTTCGAATCCTGCTCATATCATTGACTTTTTTATCTCGACTAAAAACCTTAATTAATTGTAATAATTTTTATTTTCATGTATATTAATGACTGAACTGTAGTTTCTCTATTAAACACGGAAGTAATATTCCAACCTCTTGACCAATACTAATCTAATCCATTTACATATAAAAGATAAGCATTGGACCGATTCGACAGAATTGAGAGTTCAAGGAATGATAACATGGTTTTCTGGCGTCATCCCACTCCCACCCAACTGGTAAATTAGGCCATGTTCACAGTGACAATGCGTGACAGAAAATTTGCCAGTTTCATGCCTTGGAACCATATAATGTGCTGGGTTTCATTTGACTCTGTAGCACATAAATATGAAATAAACTAGTTTTAGTAAAAAGCTTATAGATGCTCTACAGACAGAAAAAAAAAACAGTTGTCCTTAAAGTTAAGCCCTATAAAAAGAGCAATTGTTTGGTTTCATAGCATTTCTGGGAATGCCAAAACGTGTCTGATAGATCAAACTACCAATCAAGTAGACCAAAATATTAAATATTCTTTCAATCTAAGGTGTCTCAAGATGAAAAAGCTGTCGTGAGCGGGATTCAACCCGCTAGCTTTTTCATCTTGACCAAGACCTTAGATAAAAAGTAAAATTAATTGAAGCAATTAAGAACGGTGAATTGTGAAATATATATGGATTAATATAGTAATTAAAGACGTAATAATAACAATTCCCTGTGGCCTCTCATAAATCACTAAAACTCAAATCGTTAGAGCAGCAACATATCCAGCTGGTCATTGGCACTGATTTTTTCATCCCAACGAAGGCCTTAAAAAAAGAAAAATTAATATAGCCAAACACGACCGCTAAACATATATGGAATAAGAACACTTTTTAAAGGTTTTTTTTTTTTTTTAAGTTGGCAAATATGATGGTATAACTAGTTCGTAAAATTTTATTTGAAGTAGAAAACATTTGACAACACATTGAATTACTTCAAAATTTAAATCGTTACACATCTATTTTATTTTTAATTTTAAACACTATTATAATTTATCTATCATAACAAATTAATTAATTTTATAAGACATCCCAAATAAAAAAAGGTTGATCACTGAAAATGACAAAATATGCTAAAAATATCAAACAGATCACACAGTTATTTATCAATTTAACTGGACTCCCTGTGCAAAAATGGCATTATCTTTTATTCTGAAGTAAATCCTCCAAACTGAAATAAATTATCAACATGGAATCAACTTCTGATATTTTCGTCACCTGTAATTTTTGTTTTTGAATGCCTATACACTCGTAATTAAATTTTCCTTTCGTGATAATCTAAGGCTATTATCTACAATAGACAATATAATTGGGGGTTGAAATATAATAGAAAAATTAAAAACGATGTGATCTCATTTTATTTAACTATACATGAGTATGTACATGCTAGTATCAATTTCAACAAAAACCTGAAAAGCAATTTCAACTAAAAAAAAAACTACATTTAGATAAGGTGAATAATTATTTTAAACATAACAAGGATCAAAAAATGGCAAATATAAAAATTCAGGGTGGAAAAATAAGAGCTGTTTCCTCTTAATTAACTTAAGACTAGCATAAATGCTCATTCAAGGCCAAATGAGAGACAATTTAATTTAATTTAAAACAGAGGAATATAATAACCATTGCTCCAGTTAAGTTCCTCCGTTTATCGTAAGCCGTAACAAACAATAAAAATAAATTTCGTCAATAAAAGACCTTGAAACCGCTTTTAAAAGTCTATTTCTAATTTTCCAGTTATCGTCTAACTACGGCCTCCAGGCCCTCCAGCCATGGCTGTATTTGGTCCCAGCAACACCTGAAGAATTAACACATTAAATTAAGATGTTTATAAAAACTTAAAAATGTTTTCTCTCTCACCTGTTTTTGTTGGGTCCTTTGAGCTTCTTCGACCTGAGCCCTTTCGACTTCAAAAAGCACCGGTGCAAACAAAATCGCTGATGAGCTGAAGAATATCCAAAGTGTAGTTCTCGACAACGAATACAAGTCTGCAGGGAGATTTTAATTAGCAAAAATAAACAAAAAAATGTAACGATGGGACTTACATTTCAGACTGGATTTTGTCCCACAGTATAATGACATTGTCGCACTCCGCACGCCCTCTGGGAACATTTCTGTCAGCCCCCAGAGTCTCTCCCCCAAGGTTTCATCATCTGACTGGGCAATAAGTAGAAATAAATTAATTCATTAATATAGGATCATCATAAATAAATTGATGTATGGGCTGGTGCAAAAATAGTGCAGCTTTTGAAAAGACAGTCAACATGCCTTGAAAGGTGGAAGTATGTAGGTGAGATGTAAGGTAAAAAGGAGGAAGTGTAAGGTTTCATATCCATTTGTAGGGTTGGCATACGACATTTGGCCTCGTGTTTCCATGAAGAAGAATCGGCCCTTATGGTTTAATAATAGACAAAGATGTTGCCCTTTCCTGTGCATTTTGTCAATTTCTTGTTTTATTGTTTTACAATAATTCAGGAAATTTTGTTAACAATCCAAACAGTACACCACCAAATTGTCACCATAACCTTTTTTGGTGCAGATTGTTTTGCAGTCCATCCTCGTCCAACCACTGACCTGTACGCTTCCAGTTATCAGAATCCATTTCTCATTGTGGAATGATTTGTTCGAGAAATTATCGTTTTGGTGATGCAACTGAACAAATGTGCAAATTTCAAAGCGACAATTCCTTTGAGCTTCGGTTAGTTTGTTCTTCTTAACTGCACCAATTTTCTTCAGAAAGTGAACAACAGTAGAGTTTTTTTTTCTAACTTTTTCTTCCAAAATTTTCCTTAGTGTCTTATGTGAATTTTTTTGAATCAACGTTTTGAGTTCAATGTTCACAGCGGAAGGTCTACAGTGACCTTCATTCTCGAGATCTAAATCTCCAAGATGAATTCTCCAAAACCATTGTTGCACCCTTCATTCTAGCCCCCCCCCCCCAATTGTATTGATGTTCAGGCAGTTTGGACATATTTAATTTTGCAAGTCTTCACTCTTATAAAATTCAAGGGGTGGTTATAAAACTCAATATAAACTTATCCATTCATTAGATCTGAGGATTTAGCTAGGTGACAAGCACCTGCGAAACTAAAGCAAATTTTCAAAAGGGACGTCAGTGAGCTGCAAGTTTATGGTTCTAGGTTCAAATCCACCAGTCTTGCATTCGAACCAAACTTACTTATAAATGTAAAGAGTGGTAGCTTTTTAGTATCTCGACAAACGTCAAGCAAAAACTGTGGCAAACCATGGATACGACAGTATACAAAATGTGCAGACGAAGAAGAAAGCGAAAACCAGGAGAAACTGGTAAAGGTTTGATTTAAGTTAAAATAGTAAGGGAAAAATAGTAAGAAGGGAATGATCTAGGTGCTTTTAAAAAATTGAGAGACCAAGAATGAAAACTCTTGAAAGGTAGAGCTATTATCTGGATAGTACAAAGACAAGTGGCCTATGGTTGATTTACCAAAAAATAAATAAATTTCATTGGATATGATCAACAAAACCAAAATTAATTTTTTCAAGAAAATCAATGTAGCAAATGGCTTCTGTATGTAGTCAATAACATTTTTTTTAAAATCATATTATCAGTGATGAACAAGTTTATAGCATTATGACAAACTGAATGATGTAATCGTACTATAACTAAGGCACAGCTTTCACGGAATATTCTTCCAAAGAAATTACTGTGTAAACGGAAAGTTCGTTAAAATCTCGTATTTGTGAAAAAGTAATAAGCAATGGACTTGATCGAATGTATTTCGTCAGAATTTTTGATGCGTGACTTATTAACTAGGCTTTTTTGGCACCCAAAACACTTCTTGTCTTTTGATTGTGGGTCGTTTTAATTTAAATCACCACGAGGCGAGTTTTGTGGAAAATGGTTCGGAGCCGGCCGGGGGAGAAAAGTTGAAAATAAATCGACTTACATCGTCGTCAAAGCAGCTGGTCCTCTTTTTCTCCGGGGTCACATCTTTACTGCTATCAGGCATCGAACCCATACCGCTATCCGATTCTTCACCACCTGCCATAAGTCGAGGATTAGAAATATTCCGGTACGGACTCGAACGGTCGTGGTCGGAGCTCGGGAGAAAACGCAATCGGCGGAATTTGATGTGGAAATTAAATTCGGCACCTCTGGAGTCGGAAAAGTCGCGAGATATTCGGAAATTTCGGAAGTTTACTCTACGGGTACCACGCAAAGAAAGAAAAACCACCCTGCGCCTGCGGACTTCTCGACCACTCCGACCACAGACAATGTTGTCCTTACCATTTTATTTAATTTTACACATTATTTTAACGCAACGCACTTTTCCTTTTATTGCTTTTAATAAACAACAAATAATTAATTACACATATAAAAGTTATATTTAAAAAGTAGAACTAATTAATTTCGTTCAAATATCGGAGGGGCGCCCAGCCACCTTTTCAAACGTTCACCCCGACTTTGACCAATCCTACCGAGATGACGCACCAGTTATTTTACTTATTAAACTTGCTGCTGTCAAAAAGCTGAATAATTGGGCAATATTTTCTTGGTTGTCTCCCAATATTTCATATTGCGTATTCGGGAGAAAATTAAATTTCTCAAGTCAAGATAATGTTTTGTTGTTATTGCACGCTCAGCATGCAGACGGAGGGGTCACGGGTGTCATTAATTGAATCTTGGTGGTCCGGCTGTCCTATTCTTAACTTTTACTATTACTCAAGACAACCTCCCCCCTTATCTTCAACCTAAAAGACGAAGGCCATGCCTGTCTGTTGGAGCTTGATTTAGGGAAGTTTGTTTTTTTGCCATTGTACATTTATTTTCTCCCTAAAGGCAGTAATGAGGTCATCCTTGCTTACTTCCACAACATGGTTTCCATCTCTAACTGCTTCCTTGGCGGCCATATCAGCTCTCATTGCCAGGGTACCCGAATGATCAGGAATCTAGAGAAATCCATTGCTGTTCAAGACGTCTCAATGAGTACGACAGATCCTATACCATAGGGTTATTGCGGAAAGGATGATTAATTGTTTTCAGGGCAGCCGTGGAGTCAGTGCAAATAACCATTGTTTGTTGTCTGGATGGATTTATTTATGCTATCATTTCGGCTATAGTTGCTCGCTAGGGTTTTTAATGAAAATACGTACACATTTCATTATTCCACAGATAATTTCAGCTTTAAAAACGTTTAAAATCTGTATGATCAGGTTATCCGATGGTACGCTAATGGTTCTAGAACACAAGAAGTTACAGGTGCAGTCAATGCAAAATCAAATACTTAGAGCCATTTGGAAAGTACAATACTTTCAAGCTGAAATCTACACAATCGAGAGCTGTTCTCAATTTTATTTAAATAGAAGGTATAAAAAGAAGGATAACCAGGCAAATTCAGAACATTAAACTCAAACATTAATAACCCAAGGATGGTACTGAATTGCCAAACAAAGGTTACACACTACTGGGTACCTAATGGCAAGACATTGAAAGAAAGAAACAATAGATCAAAGCAATCAGAAAAAGACTTCCAACTAGGATTCTTAATGGAACCTCTGAGGAATTTTAATATTGACTATTACAGTGCTACAGAAGCAGAAACCTCCAACGCACTTACTAAAGTACTGTCGTGCTACACTACCGCAGGAGGAACATTCATTCCTTGGGATGTATAACGTAACCGTTAACAACTAATAAAACTGAGCCTAATAATCAAATCCCTCGATGAATTAAGAATTATAGATGCGTTTTAGGTGCAGAACCGTGGATCGCCTAGCCTGCATGCCAAATGACAGAATTTTTATACTAACTTTGATAAGTAGAAATGTTGAACAAAGGATCGTCCGTGGGGCTCCGGCCTTAACAGGATAGTAGAGGTAAATGTTACGTATCTGAAAGAAGGTCGGGTTAAAAAGGAGTTGGAAGTAGGTGAAGGAAAGAAGGACTTGAGCTTCCACAGTAAACCAGGGCCATATCAAAGGAACACTACGTCAAAGAAACACCCAAGCATTAGTGTTTCTGCTATTATTACGCTATTACGGAAATGTCAACGCTAAATATATCACCACCAGACCAAAAGAGTCACCACTAAAACCCTTTAAGTTAGATAGTGAACTATGTGCATGTAGATAATTTCAACATTTCTATCTAATGGACATAGTGCAAAAGGCGTTTTAGCGACCTCAGAGTCGAAAAACCTAAGCTAATGTGAATAAAGCTCACGACGTTATAAAACACTGAAGCATTTAAAGTTCTAAACTTTGCCGATGTTTCTAACATAAAATTTATGTACTTATGCACATGATTCTCATAGCTAAAGGAAAATCGTGTCAAAATAGAAATGAAAACTTCAGTTTTCAGGGCTTGCCGCTAAAGGAAATTCTTTTATTAGATTTTGTTGAAATTTACTGTAATGGAAAAACCCTTTCCTTATTTTTTGATTCGGCCCGCTTACCTTATATCTTTCAATCGAAGCTAACCCACGTTTCTGGCGATCCGCGCTCTCCGAAAATTTTTATACTGCGAAAAGTAGTTATGAAAGGATATCTTAAAAAATTCTCTATTGTCATCCATGTGTTGTGTCTTATTGGTTACAAAAAACAAAACAAAAAAACAAAAACAGAAACAGAGTCAGCTGTCAGTGTGGCTCAGGTCTCAGAGAACCCTGAGCTCAAAATCCCCAACAAGTATTTCAAAATTTTCAAGGAAAATATCTTTCAACTGATGCCTCAGGCGGTTTTCAACCGAAACTCGTACAGCTTTAAACTTACCTGAAAGTTAAATTCTGTTTCATTCGAGATAAAATTCGGAGTCGCGCGATAATTTCTCCTCTCCTACATCCGATTTAGGATTTCACATCGATTTTTCACAGACAGACAGTCACATTTAGAAATTTAGCAAAATTGGAATACACGCACTCACAATTTGTTACCGATTGATATACCTATCTCAGTAAAATACATATGTATAACTTTTTTCTGACTCATTTACTCCATGTGCAGATGAGAACAAAATTGCTGTTTGAGACTATAAAAAAATTTAAATGTAAACCTAAATATTATTTTATAAATGACCGGTTTTTAAGAAAACGACTTATGAAAAATATCTTTCACTTACATAAGTTTGTAAAGATAAAATATACGTGAGAAATACGTACCAAAAATACCGATAAGATGGAAATTTAGCGGTCAAATTTGACATTTAAGATCCTAACGCTTGGGAATTAATTTGGTTGCTGTTGAAATAAATGTTTTATTACTCATTTTAAAAAAAAGAAGAAAAGGTATTTTCTCCTAGGGAAAATCACACTTACCAAGGGTTAAATTTGGCTTTCATAAATTTAAGGGGCACATTTCGAAATTATAAGATATTAAAATAAAAGGGAAAAACGCGAACATATGTAGAAAAAAGAGGGAAATATTTTCGCTTTTGGCGTTCTACACGTCTCACCAGATGAAGGCCGAATGAAAAGCCTGTTTTCAAACAATATACACTAATTTTTAGAAATCTGGACAATTAAATAGTCTCATCTGGTGTACCCCAAGGGTCGTTACTCAGCCCATTCTTTTTCAACATTCTCTAAGTTCCATGCATGATGCTGAGCATGTGCAAAAATCTGTAAATCATTTTGTTGTATGTTCATAAATGGCATAGAACTAAATTTAAATAAGTGTAAGGTTTTTAGTTATGAAAGTAGTGTAGTCTTCTATGATTGTCAAATTATTCACAATCATCTACTCTAATACATATAATTTGCATTGCACATCAATAATTAATAAGGCAAATCAAATTTGTTTTTTACAAAGGCCTAGAAAAAAATTTTAAGTATGCAGAAGCAGTAAGCAGAAACAATGATTATACTGTTTAAATCTACGGGCCATCTCATTTTAGCAGAACTGTTCAGTGTATGTCACCTATTTTCCCTTTCTAGTTCAAAATGACTAGAAAAATGTGATACATACGAACTTATGTAATTTGTAGAACTGCAATCGCTAAACAAATAATGACCTGATAATTTCTTACGAACTCTTAAATAATGTCACAGACTTTCATGTTACACAGAGTAACACCAGATGAAAAATATTTTAAAAATCCAATTATAATAGTAATTATTTAAAATTTACTTTTATTCCTCAACTCATAGAAACAAGTAATGAACTTCTTTTACATTGTAACACTTTTTAACTTTCCTTCAGAGGATTTAAACATTTTTTGCATTCGAGTTGTTTAATGGAATTTTTATCATTCTTTCTCATTTCTTCTTTTTTACATGTATGCATTTATGACACAATACTTTCAATATTTATTTCTGTTTGTTGTGTTGAATATGTCCATATTTTTAATTATTTTTATATGTATATTATTGTTTATGTTTCAATAATTCATTATTACTTTTGTATAGTTTAAACTCTTATAGAACTTGTAACTGAATATAAACTGCTCAAAAGTGAATAGAGACTTTTGTAATTATTCTATTATTAAATTAAATGACCCAATATATTCTTGATAGTTGGATAAAACAAAATAGAAAATACAGACCAAAAACAAACAAATCTTCATTTTTAATAATTGAATTAATTAAGAATAGTAAACCTGAAGATTACTCATTTTGTAAACTAAGACCTTTTCTTCATTTTAATCCAGTTATATTCTCTTTAACCATGGAAAGACATCATCATGAACCATAATTTCACAATAGTGTTGTGAGAATGAGTTCTCAAGGTCACCAGCGAGTGGATATCGCAGAGTCAGTTTTTGTTTCTCAGAGGTGGTCTGGTCTTTAGTCTGATTATGAGAGATATGAGAGAAGGGCCAATACGAGGCCTGGTAGTGGACCTTAGTGCATTGCAATATTAAGAAAGGATAGAAATATTGTCATTTCTGCAAGACGGAGCCTTTTTCATATTGACAGTCAGATCCTAAACGAAGTACAAGATGTTTTGGCAAGATCTTTATCAACACAAACAATTCGGGAGAAGCCTAAAATTGTAAGCCTCTTTGAGATGACCTGCAGCGACAGTCACGACCATTCAGGAGAACATAGTGCAACGAGTGCCAAGAAGAGAACACCAATTGGAATGCTGTTGTGTTTACTGATGAGTCGCGTTTCTATCTGTGTAGAGATAGCAGGCTCCAAAGAGTCTACTCAGAACAGAGGGCTACAATGCTCCAGTTTGTGCACCTTCGGTGTAGTTTGGAGGAGGATGTGTAATGGCATGGGCTGGGATTTACACTGGAGGACAAACTGGACTTTATATTGTTGAATGCAACTTAACTGCAGTCCATTATGTCCAAGAAATTATCTAGTAATACCAGAAATCTCATTGGTTGGAATTTTCGAACAATGCCAGATCTGAGAGAGTTGGTCATTGATGTTTTCAAAACCTAGGGATTTTCAGTCTGCCCCTTCCCCCATTATCTCCAGACCTCAATCCCATTGAGCGCATCGCTTTTCGATCGCTATCCGCAGCCGGTTGACCTGCAACTAAGTGCAGCATTGCAACATCCATGGAGTGAACTTCCTTATGAAATTAGTGGCAACCTTTTTAACAGAATGCCTAACAGGTGCACACAGTACACAATAAACAAAAATTTGTAATTAAAACCTTTTATTTTGTTATTTTTCTAAAATCCCTTAATTAAATTTTCCTTCAGTAAAATAAAAATAGGAAAAGAAAATACTACAAATGTGTGGTGACCGTTAATCGATAATTATTTAGAAATCGTGAGATGCGATTTAGTGTGAGGTAAGTTTTAGAAAAAAGTTTTCTTTATCATGCCACGTTCCATCTTTATTGAGATCATCTTCAGGGCCTGGGATTTACAAACATGGTTTACATTTAACAAATACATTTTGTTTGTGGAAAAGTGAATTTATGCAATGCAAAACACATTTTTTATATATTCAATCAAAGTATTTCTAAGTAAATACTACAAAATTGGCAATATCCCTATTCATTTTTGAGCAGTTTATATAAATAAATTTGCCCAGAGCTGTTTTGAGGAAATTATTAGTCATACCAATGTTGCTTGGTGAATTCCGAGTTGATTAACCGTTTATCTCAAGGTGGGAAATGAAAAAAAATATAAAAACGAACTTGTAAGTACAATTTGAAAATTGAGCTTTCCGTTGTTCCTTCACAGTTCGGTAGGTATCCGAGAGAGCGGTGCTGGCAACCACCGTTATCGATAACGGTGACATCACATGTTTTGGTAATTCTACAACACAAATTTGACTGCTGAGGCGTTCGAAAATCTGCAGGTACGAGAACTCGTGATTTTTTAAAAATTTTTGCGGCCGTACACGTCACCCGAAAGGGAGGGCGAACCGCAGTCAAAGTACGTCCACCACATCCTCGCGAACATATGCCACATCCGCAGACGTGCTGGGGATGAAATAAAGCTGGCCATCATCGAGATCTGAAAACGCGATGGAGGGCGTCCTCCTCAAATGGACCAACTACTGGAACGGTAAAGTCCTGGACCGATCCGCATATTTCCAGTAGTGACAACATTCTTTTGCAGGTTGGCAGACAAGGTGGTTCGTCCTCAACGACGGCATCCTCTCCTACTACAGGTCGGCCGAGGAGGTCAACCAAGGCTGCAAAGGTTCGATGAAAGTTTCAGCAATAGAAATCACAGGTCTGTTCACGACATACATTTCAATTCAACCATATGCAATTTGTTATTTTACGTTTAGTAAACCCTGTGGATAATACACGGATGGATATATCCATACCGGGTGAGAAGAACATGTACTTGAGAGCACCATCCTCGCAAGAACGCCAGCACTGGCTCGTAGCATTAGGCAGTTCGAAGGCATGCCTTACTCATTCGAAAAGAAAAGAATCAGGTATATAAAAAATCTTTCTAAAAAAAATCATAAATCTCTAAAATTCTCATTGTAGTTCCTGAATCATCGCCTGAAGCGCTAAAGACAAAAAAATTCGAGCTGAGGCTCTACTGTGATCTTTTGATGCAACAGGTGCATTCGGTCAAAACTGCTGCTAGTCAGGAATCTGGACCGGACGTCGAGGTGAGACCAAACACCTTAACCAGTCTCATCCGTTGCTCATTAAAGTTTCTTGTAGCACATTCTGGAGGGTAGCAATTTACTTTCGGCGACTTGCGACACTTTTATAAAAACGCTTGAGGACTGCATGAAGCTCTCTAGCATGGCCATCTCAGTTCAAGAGAACAATTATAAAAACGAGAATGAAATTACAAATGTAAATGTTTATCATGAACTATTTTCAGTATAATTTGAATATTTGAAAGTTAAATAATCCTTAAATTTTCAGCTAAGTCAACCAACTGTACCAGTTATGAGAATGAATTCCACAGAGAAGTAAAAATATAAGATTTTATATTATGCTTGAAACAATTATTAATTTTTTACTTTATTTCAGAAAAGCCTGACTAAAAAAGAAAGAATTATCCTGTTTTAGAAGGCATGCAATGTTATTATTATTTTATAATCCATACTCAGATGTACATAAATTTACAGTAAATTTACCCAACTGTACTGTATGTATCTTTTTATGATTTTTTAAAAATATGCTTTTGTGATTTTGGATGTATATAATATACACTATATGTTGTTAACAATTGTATTTTTTAATAAACATTAGTTACCATTTGTCATTTTATTTATTTGTATTTCTTAAAAAAAAAAGATCTTGTTGATATTAAAAATAAATATTTGCGATGAAAGGAGGTTGTAATCAGCTTGGCAAGTTGTCCAACAGTTCTTTCATTTCAATGTTGGTTTCAGCTTTCTGCTTCCGGGTGTTGAACGTTTTCGCTGGCCTTCTTTTTCCAAACGTAAAAGAAGGCAGAGCCGGCTTGGGAGGGCTCTGGTCGGCGCCATTTTCCACTTCCACTTCCATCCACTCGCTCTTCTTTTTCTTCATGGGCTTTGTCTTCTTGGCAGTCCTGGTTAAATCAAAAAGAACAATTAATTAAGGATGCATATGGGTGTTTTGACCGATCGTATTTATGATTTAGTATAAAAATAATCTTGAATCAGGTCAATATTAGAAAGGAAAGCTTACTCAGTACCACGGTAGCCAGTGATCGAGGTGATAGACTAGCTAATAATGCTTTTAGATTAATCTTTTATTAATCTTAAATTAATATTAAGTATTAATATTAGGATTAATCTTTAATCCTCTTTGAACAAACCTGGTGAAGAGGATGGGTACTGGCCGACTCTGCGAGAAGAAACCAGTCATAGGCACGCACTTATCCATTGTGCATATGAAGGCACTGGCTCAGATAAAGTAGCCACTCACTTCGGCCAATTCATGCACCAAGAGAAAAAGTACCAAGGAAAGTGCTTTGAGGGATAAGTGCACTTTTCACAGTATGGTCCCAATCATACGGGCTCCACAATTGAGCTGTATAAATTACAGTGGAGAAATAATCCTTACAAAATCCCCCCTCCCCCCAAAAAAAAAGTTATTGTACCATTCTTCCATATCTAGTTGGAATGTTTTTGTTATAGACTAAACCATCATTGGTCTATTGTGCAACTCCGTTGTTTATAGCTTTTAATTAAGCTTAATGTTTTTTACCAGGACCTAAAGCTTTTTCAAGGACTCCCATTTGTATCCTTCAGACCCGGGCTTTTTCTCTCCCAGGAGTAGGAATCTCAGGCTAACCATCGCACAAACAGAGGACATGTTCCACTGACTTCTTTTTCCTTGCCTGTGTCTCCTTCCTTAGTTTACATTGTTTTTAAATTCTAGTCATACCACTATATTATAGTTCTAACTTGTCCTAGATTTAGTTTCTATGGTAGAGTTTTGATGAACTCCGTCTTGGGTGGTTTCATTGAACCATAGTTTTAGTAAATTTTTTACATCCATGTTTTTATCAGTGGCATGATTGACCACCAGATGGTACAGTGTATACATTGGGTGTGTTAACCTATGTGTCTTTAGTTTCAGGTACTGTTTGACCAAGTTACTTTTGGATTTTATGTTTAACCAATTCATTCCTTTCATATCTAGTGAACAAAATACTTTCTTATATTACCAGTGTGTTGTTTTTGTCATTCCAAATATGAAATTACCCGATGATATTTTGTTATTCCTTTTAAGGTTAGCGATAAGAGATATCATTTTTTAACAGTTAGTATGAAGCTGTCTGCTATAATTAGTTTATTGCTAAAATGATAAAATAGGAACCTTGGGTCTGATGTAAACTTGAAGTCATGCGGGAATTTATGCTCTTCTATGCAGTGCTTTTTTCGCTCCTTCGCATCCTTGCTTATAACACCGCACGATTCGACAAAACATACATACTGGAAAACATGAAAAAGTGAGAAATCTGTAAATAGTGGGGTTTTCTGATTTATACCATTGGTTTTCTCTCAGCTTGAGCTTTGAAAAAAGAATCGTGAATTTCGGAGAGGTGCAAGTCAAGTAGGTGCGGAGAAATGAATTGTTTTTTGCATTCCGAACAAGAGAACCGATGGCAAGAATTGTAGTGCATGTCATAGCTGAGGAGGTTGTCGAATTTGGCAGAACAGTTGATAACTTCGCATGTGAACATTTTCAACCTAAGTTTAAAAAAAAAAATTGAGCGTTTCTTTAAAACGTGAATTATTTAAAAGTACTCACTGTTCATGGCACAAGAACTCATCATCCTCATCTACGATCCCAACTCTTGCGTAAATGCGGCATATTTCGTTCCCTTCATCAAAGAATGGATCATCGGCACTCCTTGGAATGTCTGTTCCATGGTTTTTGAGAAATGTGAGGATTTCACCAATATCCATTTTTGCTTTCGTAAAGTTAAACTGTAACACACAAAAAAAAATGCATAATTAAAAACAAATCTATTATTAAATACTGAACTAAATCTAATAATAAGATAGCATAAATTTATAAAATACTTTAGGATTTTCAGCATAATTTTCTGGTATAAATTATTATCTTGACTAAATAATTTATTAGTGGTACAAAATTCGTTGTCGTTAACATGTTACCAACCACTTGACCACCAATGTGTATTTCTTTTTTTTTAAAGAAAATGTTTGCAGTAATCGTAACCTATATAAAAGTAGCATAGTTTTTGCTAATTACCAAAATGACATTTTCCTGATGAGATAGAAAATAAGTGTTTATTGAATGGCCCATCAATGGTTAATCTCCTAAAAATAACTCTAACCGATAGTATAATTTGTTCTGTAGAATTATTTAATGGGTGGATTAAATAAAAAACGGTATTATATATTAAACATTGTATTTAGTAAATTTTAGGAAACATTAAAAGCGATTTTAATGTTTAATTTTTTCATAGCAATACACTAAATATCAATTCTTTTAAACATACAAATCACATATTCGTTTGTGTGCTTCCAAATTGAAGGCTTATGGTAAAAAAATACATGTAGTATATAAGTGAGAAGCTTCATAATACAAATTTATACTTTTTAGTTAAAAAAAGTTTGATAAAAATCACACAATGCTCTTAAAATAAATACGAATTTTAATTAATTATATATTTAAAATTTACAACCTTAAAACTAAGATTTGTTGTCCATCATTGAGCAGAATAGGCAATGGATTTTTGTACATCAGACTTTTCTCTCTGAATTATATTTATGATAAAACAATATTTACATTTTTATAGTACAATTAAAAAGTTAGTGTTATATAAGATTATGTTCGGTCTTGTAAAGCATGCAACGGAGTTTAGCGGTTTCATCGCTCAATGCGGCGACTTGGTATTTTAGCCTGAGGTTCTCCTGTTCGAGGAAGGCAGCGCGGATGGCGATCTCGTCCTCCTTGGCTCTACGGGCATCGCGCGACCTTTTGGCGGCTTCGTTGTTCTTTCGCCTTCTCTCCCAGTAGGCTGCGTCTTTGTCATCTGTCTCACCGCCGCTGGACGATGGTTGCTGGGGGCTATTTGGACTCTTCTTGGCGCACTTGCTGCTCCGTACCTGGGCGAGCATCTGTTGCCTGAATTGAACGTAGGCTTCATTGTTCGACGACGAGAGGGACAGTGGGTCTTTGGGGTACGCCTTGAAAGGTCTGGTCCCTTGGGGTGTGTTCGCTGCCTCCAGAACCCTCTGCGTTATGGCCATCGTCGGAGAGACAACGTTGATAGGCAGAGGAGGAGAAATTGAGCACTCGCTCTTTGGTGATGACCAACCATCACTCCCCGCTTTCCCTGTCCTTAAGTCCAGAACACCTGTGTAGTTCATCCTGCAGTCCAATGGTTCATGTAATCCAAGCATTTTATTTCCAATTCTATAAAAAAAGAACAGCATATAAGAAAATTCATCGCTTTAAGTACAATTACTACAATTCAGGACTATACAAACAACAGTCAACACATAAATATGTCTGGATGAAAATAATTTTAATGCTACCTACCTAATTTATTCATTTCTTTTGATGATTTATTTAAAAATGGATTTTATGTCCTTGAAAATAGTAAAATATACTATTTAATACTAAAGGGTTTATAAAAAAACTAAGTAGCTTTTTTTGAATGACCCTGCACAGACATCAAATTTTTTTGTTCAAATTCCAGCATAAAAAGTCTGGACCACTTCCGATTTTTCCGTACCGTGGGAGCTGTATTAAATAAAGGGCCAAGGGCTCACGAGGGCGGAGCAGATGATCCTTTTTTATATTAGTTTCTACAGCACTATTAGGTAACGTAAGAGGAGGAGGGTGACAGATTACGTGGGAACATCTTTTACATGCCGGAGGGTATGACAATGCGCCACGTATCTGCTGGAGTTGAGGTAGTTTAAGATATGATGATGCACGTCTACTTCTGATAGGTGCCGAAAACTTCATGTAGCGTTTATATTGAATAAATTAAAATGCTGGAATATTTTAGCGGAAAAAATCGGAAAACCATTGCGCATTTTTTCCAGGAAAGAAACACCTGTTTTACAAGGACTTGTGGACCTGCATGATGCAGGTTGATTCCAATCAGTAAAAACATTGCGAAAAAGACCTAAGTAAAGACAATTAAGTGCTTGTTAGGTCGAGGTATTGCGTTTACTGGGCCGAGGAGGCTCAGGTGACGAACAATAGCGCACCCCTCAGGTAGGGCCGGGCACCCTCACAAAGGTCCTTTGTAAAAAAATCGGGCCACTTGTCCCTTCCAACGGGACCTGTTGCACAACCATGTGACCTTATGGATTATCGTTTTTTTCCCGTTCACTTCCTACTAGTGCCGTTAAGGGACGGGCTCGTGGGAACTCTGGAACCGTATGCACGCAATATCCCGACCACCTGAGGGACGTCCCATAACGGGAAGAGGTTGTTACGACCGGTAGTTCCCAGCTAGAATTGTAACCCAATGATGGGTGGCGTATCCAGTTACGTCTGACCGACCAATACTGCAAGGACAGAAATCAAAATGATTGCAAAATATTTTACAATTCAACTGTAATAATTGAGGATGACGTGATTCTCTATAGAATATTGATAAAAGTTATGAATATTTATTCAGATATCGTGAGATGCAGTCTGGTGTACTGGTCTACACCAGACCGCATCTCACGATATCTTTTTAATTATCGATTAACGGTCACTAATCTCTACACGTTATGAATATTGGTAGCTTGTGATCACATTGGTCCAGGATATTTGTAAAATGGTGGTTAGAAAGAAGGAAATTTATCATCTTTGGTCCGCCTATCCTCGCTTTTGTTTCTATTAAAAAATAAAACAAATTTTTCAGAATGCAATGTTTTAACTACCATCTTATCGAATGGGAAAAAACAGATCGATTTTCAGTACCTTTCTTTCGAAACTCCTTGAACAAATTTGAGGAAATTATTCATGTATTAGTTTTTTCCCTTTTTTTACGAGGGTTCGCAACAGCAGGGGTTATATTAAACCTCGGGGTGTGTTTTTGAAAAAAGCTCATTTGTCGCATTCGAATGCAGGGCCGCTGGATTCGAACCCGGAACCTTAACCTTACAGAGATGAGCGCCGTGTCAACGCCTAAACCGTAGGGGCCACCGAAGTTCCCATCATGTATTAGTTTTTAAATGCTTATTTTTTTCAAAATACGTTAAATTTATATGTATAAAAATCTATTGGTCAATGAAATATTCAAAAATTAAAAAAAGACAGAAAATTTCTATTTTGTAGCACATAATCATAATAAATTAGGCCAAATCATTATTATTAAAAAAAAAATTGGAATCGTGTGAAGCGTTCTTGACAATGAGGCAGTTTTGGAAAATACCTTTTTAATTTTTTTGCCTACGTTCGACCTTTATCAGGTCATCTTCAGGGCATAAAGCTTGGTTCTATTATTCTGTAGAGTTATATTGGCTTTGCATGAAATTGTTGTGAAGTGTAAAAAAAAAAAAAACACACACACACATAAAAATAAAACGAATTTTCTAACTTTAGGTGAACGAGTATTCTGTCTACAGGTCCAATTTTAATCATTTTTTAAAACCACCTGTGAAAGTTACGTATTTTGTTCAAATTTTAAACTTTCTATTAATTAAGGTCTTTAGTTGAGATAAAAAAAGCCAGTGTCACGATAGCTCAAGTGGTAGAGCAGCGGCGTATCAAGCCGAAGGTCGTGGGTTCGAATCCCCTCGTTACACTGGCATTTTTAACTCAACTAAAAACTCTAATTAATATAGATAATTGGTCAAGACCATGAAAACGGCGAATTAAAATATTTAAGAAAAGAGTAGAAAAATAACAAAAACAGAAATCCGCGGCAAACGTACCTTGAACGTTCTGTTGATGCAGGTAAGAAAGAAAATGAGCTAATTAATTGATTACATAAAAAGAAATAATTTATCAACGATAGAGGTTTTTATTATTGTGTTTTCTATTGAAAAATATTATGTACATAACTGTCCAAAGAAATTTGGCCAAATTTTGTGTGTGACCTGTGACCTCCAAACCACCGTACTTTGTACTTTTAAAAAATTATTTGTAGTAGTTCCTGTCGTATTTTTATTTTGTTTAAATCAAAATATCTGGAAAGTTTTGGAGAACACAAAATAATTATTTTTGCAAGCAATGGTCTCTTAAAAATACTAAATTCTTGGTTCTTATCTGCGTCGTGTTTATTCTTTGTCTCGAAATTGTGTTAAAAACAATGAGCACTGGAAATTATGTTAGTTTTAGGTCAGGTCTTCTCGTATACAGAAACACGTTCAATTCAACATAATTCGCAAAGGCAAGTGAAAAAAAAAAAGAAAACACTGCACCATCCGCCGCCGAGGGTAGTTTTTCACCGTGAGTGGAAAAAAATAAACTGCGTAAAAAAACAGTTTGACGGTTTTACGTCAAGTGCAAAACACTGGTCAAGCGGTCCCTGTCCTTGCGGAGACAAAAGGGGCTGGAAAAAAGAGAAAAAGGTTCGCCGAAAATGGCAAGGTCCTGGATACCGTTAGGTCGAAAGGGCCGAGGGACGGTTCGTCTGCCCTTTTGACCGCGGACTGACAGTAGATTAATTTCAGCAAACGGGACGAAAACAATAAAATTCTGTCGTGTCTTAGAAAATTGTTGAACCTGGATTCGTAGGTTTTCCTGGATCAAATCTGATAATCGGGGAGATCTGATATGTCTTGTTTGGCAACTTTTAGCCTGCAAATTTAGTCAACCATTAGTGTTGCATATAGCAAGTTCTTTTCTCATGTCCGAGGAGAGATGAAATTGTAGTTTGATGGTTTCCGATAATTTTTAATCTGCTTGTTGTCTTTCGACGACTCGCCAATTTTAAACTGTTTGTATTGCTTTGAAAGATCAAAACAATCGGACCAGGGTGATCAGAAAAACTAAACATTAACTATTCGGACATCGTGAGATGCGGTCTGGTGTGATGTAGGTTTCAGAAAAACATTTTCTTTGTCGTGCCAACGTTTCGAACTTTATTGAGATCATCTTCAGGGCCAGGGCCTGGCCACTACCTTACCACTGAAGGCAGGGGATGCACTCGAAAGGTAAAACAGAAAAAGATGGCGTGTTCCGGCTTCTCACAAATTTCAGGCAACATTCGTCTGAAAGACTAAAACAGCGAGGCTAGGCGGACCAAGGTGATTAAAAACGACTAACGAGTTACATACTAATCCACCACAGCGAGACGCGCCAAACAGACTAAACCAGAAATATGGGATTTATGTGATCAACCCAGATATATGTGCTTTTCAAAGCTACAAAAAAATGTAAAAGGAAGGCATGAAAGCAAATTATCCGGGCTTAGCCAAATTTAAGACCATGCTTTGATTATCGTAAGTCGCAAAGTCGATGCCAGCAGACGTGATGGAATGAGAGACGAGACGACGTCGTCGGTTAATAATAAATCCGACGAAAACCTTATAGTAATTATAATAAGAACGAATCGCCACTTTCATTAACGGATATCCCATAAGAGGATTAACGTTTGGAAATTTTATGTTAAATTCGTATTGACCTAGAAATGGATTAGTAATCTCGTCGACTGGGTTTTTCTGAGTCGATATTGAGGTCGATCAAAAGTAATTAATGATTGAAAGTTTACAAGTGTAAAAATGTTCGTTTTGAACTTCTGAGTTAATTTTTTTCAGGATTTGATGCGTGGGATTTTTTCTGGGCTTTTTTCGAAATTTAAAAAAAGTGAATATTTTTTGATAATGAATTACTGACCGTGTCGAGGAGTCCTGATGTGCGCGGAGGTAAATGGTAGAATGGGATGGACCAGTCTTTGTAGAGCGACCGTTTCCGCGGCAGATAAATCGGCAACAAACGTGAGATACAGGAATGGCCCATTTTGGATGGGAACCGATACCGGCTGACCAATATAGATTTCCGCAAATACAAAATTTAGGGACGATCATAACCGGCCAATCGTCCAAAATTCAAATCGCAAAATTACCGTAGACATGGATCTATAAAAAACGCATTTTTCACGGAATTTGGTCGTGATACAACTCAAGAATCAAAACAAAATACACACTTTAAAAAATAATATATTTTTATGTACTTTGATTGTTGCCGATTATTTTAGCCCATTCTGAGTTGGTCTGCCAGACTTCGGAATTTCGCCATATTTAAGATTGGTGCCTCGCCCTGCTTATTACCCTGGCCCAACATTGAAGGTGGCGAAATGCCCCGGCGTAGATAGGCAGACAAATAATCAGTAACGGCCAAAACGCACGTACATAACAACTCCGTAATCAACAGGAGTTATTTTCACGATATATTTACGTCAATTGATTTGTTATTTTTGGTTCAAAGTGTGATCGAGATGAAAAATTGTGAATCACGAGCCGGAATCGAACCCGTCCGTCGTGAATACGAGAGGTGCTCGTGACCAAATTGCCGTGCAAATAGATGCAAAAGTTGGTTTACCTAGGTAAAAATAATATGTAAAAAACCCGCGACACTATGCCGATTCAGCATGAAAAAAGTCATATACCAAATTTGTTAAATATTTCATAGCGTAACTTAAAAAATACTATAACCATCAAAAAACATATCAGCACAGAAAGATGTAAATTTAAATTTAATAATATTATTATTATACAATTAATTAAGGCTTTTAGTTGAGATCACAAAATATCAATATCATGAGCGGTATTCGAACCCACGACCTTCGTTCGAAACCACGATACCTGGTCGAACACCCGAGCTGTAGTAGAGTAACGGCGTAATCTAGCCGAAGGTCGTGGGTTCGAATCCCGTTCGTGTCATTGGCTT
>CM077107.1:11566809-11587666 GCA_039619505.1 Cimex hemipterus
AGAAATAATTTATCAACGATAGAGGTTTTTATTATTGTGTTTTCTATTGAAAAATATTATGTACATAACTGTCCAAAGAAATTTGGCCAAATTTTGTGTGTGACCTGTGACCTCCAAACCACCGTACTTTGTACTTTTAAAAAATTATTTGTAGTAGTTCCTGTCGTATTTTTATTTTGTTTAAATCAAAATATCTGGAAAGTTTTGGAGAACACAAAATAATTATTTTTGCAAGCAATGGTCTCTTAAAAATACTAAATTCTTGGTTCTTATCTGCGTCGTGTTTATTCTTTGTCTCGAAATTATGTGTTAAAAAAATGAGCACTGGAAATTATGTTAGTTTTAGGTCAGGTCTTCTCGTATACAGAAACACGTTCAATTCAACATAATTCGCAAAGGCAAGTGAAAAAAAAAAGAAAACACTGCACCATCCGCCGCCGAGGGTAGTTTTTCACCGTGGGTGGAAAAAAATAAACTGCGTAAAAAAACAGTTTGACGGTTTTACGTCAAGTGCAAAACACTGGTCAAGCGGTCCCTGTCCTTGCGGAGACAAAAGGGGCTGGAAAAAAGAGAAAAAGGTTCGCCGAAAATGGCAAGGTCCTGGATACCGTTAGGTCGAAAGGGCCGAGGGACGGTTCGTCTGCCCTTTTGACCGCGGACTGACAGTAGATTAATTTCAGCAAACGGGACGAAAACAATAAAATTCTGTCGTGTCTTAGAAAATTGCTGAACCTGGATTCGTAGGTTTTCCTGGATCAAATCTGATAATCGGGGAGATCTGATATGTCTTGTTTGGCAACTTTTAGCCTGCAAATTTAGTCAACCATTAGTGTTGCATATTGCAAGTTCTTTTCTCATGTCCGAGGAGAGATGAAATTGTAGTTTGATGGTTTCCGATAATTTTTAATCTGCTTGTTGTCTTTCGACGACTCGCCAATTTTAAACTGTTTGTATTGCTTTGAAAGATCAAAACTATCGGACCAGGGTGATCAGAAAAACTAAACATTAACTATTCGGACATCGTGAGATGCGGTCTGGTGTGATGTAGGTTTCAGAAAAACATTTTCTTTGTCGTGCCAACGTTTCGATTTTTATTGAGATCATCTTCAGAGCCAGGGCCTGCCCACTGAAGGCAGGGGATGCACTCGAAAGAGTAAAACAGAAAAAGATGGCGTGTTTTGGCTTCTCACAAATTTCAGGCAACATTCGTCTGAAAGACTAAAACAGCGAGGCTAGGCGGACCAAGGTGATTAAAAACGACTAACGAGTTACATACTAATCCACCACAGCGAGACGCGCCAAACAGACTAAACCAGAAATATGGGATTTATGTGATCAACCCAGATATATGTGCTTTCCAAAGCTACAAAAAAATGTAAAAGGAAGGCATGAAAGCAAATTATCGGGGCTTAGCCAAATTTAAGACCATGCTTTGATTATCGTAAGTCGCAAAGTCGATGCCAGCAGACGTGATGGAATGAGAGACGAGACGACGTCGTCGGTTAATAATAAATCCGACGAAAACCTTATAGTAATTATAATAAGAACGAATCGCCACTTTCATTAACGGATATCCCATAAGAGGATTAACGTTTGGAAATTTTATGTTAATTTCGTATTGACCTAGAAATGGATTAGTAATCTCGTAGACTGGGTTTTTCTGAGTCGATATTGAGGTCGATCAAAAGTAATTAATGATTGAAAGTTTACAAGTGTAAAAATGTTCGTTTTGAACTTCTGAGTTAATTTTTTTCAGGATTTGATGCGTGGGATTTTTTCTGGGCTTTTTTCGAAATTTAAAAAAAGTGAATATTTTTTGATAATGAATTACTGACCGTGTCGAGGAGTCCTGATGTGCGCGGAGGTAAATGGTAGAATGGGATGGACCAGTCTTTGTAGAGCGACCGTTTCCGCGGCAGATAAATCGGCAACAAACGTGAGATACAGGAATGGCCCATTTTGGATGGGAACCGATACCGGCTGACCAATATAGATTTCCGCAAATACAAAATTTAGGGACGATCATAACCGGCCAATCGTCCAAAATTCAAATCGCATAATTACCGTAGACATGGATCTATAAAAAACGCATTTTTCACGGAATTTGGTCGTGATACAACTCAAGAATCAAAACAAAATACACACTTTAAAAAATAATATATTTTTATGTACTTTGATTGTTGCCGATTATTTTAGCCCATTCTGAGTTGGTCTGCCAGACTTCGGAATTTCGCCATATTTAAGATTGGTGCCTCGCCCTGCTTATTACCCTGGCCCAACATTGAAGGTGGCGAAATGCCCCGGCGTAGATAGGCAGACAAATAATCAGTAACTGTCAAAACGCACGTACATAACAACTCCGTAATCAAAAGGAGTTATTTTCACGATATATTTACGTCAATTGATTTGTTATTTTTGGTTCCAAGTGTGATCGAGATGAAAAATTGTGAATCACGAGCCGGAATCGAACCCGTCCGTCGTGAATACGAGAAGTGCTCGTGACCAAATTGCCGTGCAAATAGATGCAAAAGTTGGTTTACCTAGGTAAAAATAATATGTAAAAAACCCGCGACACTATGCCGATTCAGCATGAAAAAAGTCATATACCAAATTTGTTAAATATTTCATAGCGTAACTTAAAAAATACTATAACCATCAAAAAACATATCAGCACAGAAAGATGTAAATTTAAATTTAATAATATTATTATTATACAATTAATTAAGGCTTTTAGTTGAGATCACAAAATATCAATATCATGAGCGGTATTCGAACCCACGACCTTCGTTCGAAACCACGATACCTGGTCGAACACCCGAGCTGTAGTAGAGTAACGGCGTAATCTAGCCGAAGGTCGTGGGTTCGAATCCCGTTCGTGTCATTGGCTTTTTTTATCTCAACTAAAAATCTTAATCAATTGAATGATATTAATTGGTCAAGCGGAGGCCACGAAATCTAGTGAATTATTGTTTACAGTCCAATGATTTTCCTCTCTATTAATTATCCAATCTTTAAAACTTACTATAAGATAATTAAAACTGATTATTTTATTTTTAATTAAGGAAGAAAGGAGTGAACGAAATTATGGTAGAGAGTTGAGTTAAAGCAAAGGATTTTTACACGAATTTTTAAATTTTAAAAACTAAAACAAAATTACCCTTACAAAACAAAATGTTTGTCAATTTTAGCATAATTTTTTCTCTCAATATTTTGTATTCTTGTTTAATAAGTGATCTGACGATAGTCCAAAACATAATTTAATTTTTCAACCGAGGAAAATTTTAATAGATATTTGGTCTTACAGGTCTGTGGAAGATCTTTTGGGCACAAATTTATCATCCAACTATGTTCATGTCCGTGTGTGAATATTAAGAAAATCCAGAGGAAAATTATGTTTCAAAATTTCTGTTTTGAACGTCCAAAACAAAGAATTGAGAGAAGGGTTAATATTTTAAATTAATTTATATACGAAGGTCCATGAGTTGGATTTATATTCATGCCATCAATTTAAAATTGATCATAGAAACAATCTACTTTTTTTTTCTATTAAATATTACCAAAATACAGATATTTCTCGTATTGTTGATAGGTAATGACATAAACAAAATAGCAACATTGGGGAGATTAAAATGACGATAATTCTATTTTCGTTTTCTGGACTTGGATAAAAACATGGCCCGCCTGTTTTCGTTGTTTAATTTAATCTTACATCCCGCAAAGATTGAGATTGTCAACTAATAGAAACAAATGGAAATACTTAAAAAATAAGTGTAAAATCTAAGAAGGTACAGTTGTTTAAGCAAATCCAAGTTTGTCTATTTTCCAAGTCGGAAAATTTTGATTTAAATCGCATTTTAAAATGAAGAAAAATTCAGGCGATCAAGAGATTTTATGCGAAGATGTTGTTCATAATAGCCCATCATCAAGGATAACAGACTCGAGTATTTACTTTACCAAATACGACAAAATAACAAAATACAATACTTACGTCGTACTTGTCGCAGTTTTCGACTCCTGTAAGGTACGTCTTTTGGGAAATCCTGAATCTGACTGATGCAATATTATGTTCAACCCCTAAGTTGAGTTAGGTGGTTCATCCCCCCGTGGTGGGTAGAGGGGGTGCCGACCGAGCGGGATTGGCCAAAGACGTGCCCCACCAAAAGAGCGACTACTATTATCGAAAAGGGGTTTTCGGCATCGGCTGACTCATAAATTACACCATTGATTATATGGAAAACAACGCCAGCTGGCGACGTATTTCTAACCAATGTTATTAGACAATGATGTATCAACCCTAAGTTAAGTCACCAGAAACGAAAACAAAACATGGGGGATCAGAGAAAATGGATCGATATGGAACGTCATGTATTTGTAACCGTTTCCCAAATACAAATGTATGCAATAACAATGTAAATTACAATGAATTAACAATAATTATGGACAGCAATTGTGTTTTGATATGTGCCCAATGTTATTACAATTGCACGTTTTTTTTTTCATACTCCATCTTTTAATTCTAACCTCTGGTTAAACATGGCCCCAACATAGTGTCACTGCTTTAGGTTAAAAAAATATCGTTCAGATTGTTTTTCTATGTTAAGTACTTTTTTTGACAAAACCACTGGTAAAGCCAGTCGATACTCTAAATATAGGACAGCGCGTTCTAGTCAATACAAATTTTTATTTCCTGACACTTTTGAATTATAATTTTATAGTTACCATTCATCTTTGGTAGCCTATCCTCACTGATTTTGTCTGACAGATTTGACATATCACCACCTTCAGTGTTGGGCTTGACTCACTATTTGTGGATAATGAACCATACGGAGTTATATGACCTCTGGGCAGTCCGTTGATCCAGATTGAACACCGAAGATGGCAAAATGACGAAACCTATCTGACACATCAGACAGTATAGATGAGAGACCGCGATGAGAGGAAACTATCAAAATATACGTTCATCACGCCACCGACCTCAGGAGAAATCCTCAAAACTTTTGACATGGTTTTTCTTCCATCGTTGTGTTCTAGGTACCAAATTCAGAAACCTACAGGCTGTGGGTTGATACTAGCTAATCATCAATAGGGCTGCAAAGCGCTAAGATCTACATGCTCGTTTTGGCGTATTCCGTAATTTCTTTCCATTTCATTCTTTCATGGGATTTTAGTAGTATTCAGCGATCCCAAATTACTATCTCATTCCAATTTTATCATCTTTTTGCTAGTTGTGCCTTGTATTATCTGTCTGTAAGGAAAACGTTTGGTTGTACAATACAGCTTGGGAGCGAGAGTGCCTCAGGGCAGCGTGGTTTGACCTCTTCTACACCGCAGATATTGCAACTTCACCTTTCATCATCATCCGTATCTAGACAAAACAGCTATGCTGTCTGATCCCACAATTGCTCCAGGCACATATCTTGCATATAGCCGAATGGAGCAAATACTGGCGTATAAAGATTAAAATCACAAGCATTCACGAATCATTCACCTTTCGAAGCCAAACCCTTTGAGCAGTATTCCTCAATAATATTCCCATCCCAAAAAGTCTGCGTCTTCCTCGGGTTCCATCTAGACTCAAGACTAACCGGGAATCCAAACACACGATTAAAACAACAGGCACTAAGGGACAACGCTAATCCATCGTTTCAACTAAAAACCAACTGACAATATACAAGATAAACTCAACCAAGAGCTTAGAAAGAATAATTAATTGACTGAAAGAAGCAACTTAGCCAATTGACTGCGAAAACGTAAATGGATTAATAATTCAAGATAATACTAAATACAACGTGGACGTATGGACTGGAACTGCGGGACACCGCCCTATCAATATTCAAAGGATACAGTCCTTCCAATCCAAAGTCCTCGGGATCACGGTCTGTGCCCCTTACTCCAACAACCCCTTTACAATGACCACAAAACCCCTTTCGTAAAATAAACCCTCAAAACTTTCCACAATAGCACTCGAGTTGCCCAATCCTTATCCGATATAAACTACCCTTGTTATCCCAACAACGACGGAACAGGAGATTTGCGACTTACTAAACAAAAATAAATCCAGGCGTATAGTCAGGAACACAAGATGGATTGTTACGCCCCTTGGCGATACATGATCCATGTCTTTCGTAAATTCCAGTTTTTAAATAATGTAAATAAGTTAACACATTACAATTAAATAAGGTTTTTAGTTGAGATAAAAAGCCAATGTCACGAGCGGGATTCGAACCCACGACCTTTGGTTAAATACGCCGCTACTCTACCACTTAGGCTATCGTGGCTTCGATCCACTCGGACACTAACTTCCCATGTAGAGAATCAAATGGATTAATTACATCACATTTGAAAAATGGTAAAAAAAGGAGGGAAAATTCAAAAGCTGGGGTTGAGATGGGAAGTTAGTGTCCAATGGATTGATGTCCAGATCAAGATAGCTCAAGTGGAAGAAGAGCGGCGTATCTAACCAAAGATCGTGGGTTCGAATCCAACTCGTGACACTGACTTTTTTTATCTCAACTAAAAGCCTTATTTAAATGAATGTAAATAAGGTTTCAGTTTATAATGAATGTATTAAATTAATAAGAAAGTTCATTAATAAGTAAGTCATGGTTGTAAATAGGGGGATGTGGTCAATGAAAAATAAATGTTTTAAGTTTGCCAAGCTTTCGGGACAGTAAAATAAAATAATGTTTAAATTTACAATGTCACAATTGCTCAATGCTGTTAAGAAACATTGTTTTGAGTCTAGGCTTGAGGGAAAAGAAATTGTACAAGGTTCACGATGTACCAATTAAAATAGTAAAATTTTACGATAAAAAAGAGTTTGTGGTTTGTACATATCTGTCAAGAATCAAGATTAAGAAACAATTTATTAATCCGGATATTGTCAGAAATAGTCTTACTGAACATACCAATTACTTCGTTGAAGCCCGCCAAAGGGAATGTTTGTTCGTTCCTTTTTTTTACACATCCCAACCTCATAAATCTTGTTGTTGTTGGGCCCACTTTCTCGTACCGTTAAGTCACGGCGTACAATTTCCTGTTTAGTTTTTTTTTTTCCTTGTCGCAAAATATTGCAGTGTATTTGCAACGATGAAAAGAAAAAGGGAAAAAGCCGACGCGTGACCCAGTCTTGATAGGTTCTTTCCCTATCATCACACCTGACTGCGTGCCATTGTCCATTCGCTCTGTGGTATCGGCGTTTTTGACACGGCGAAAAGAGTAATACAATCGATAGAAAGATAAAAGAAAAAAAAATCAATAAATAAGGTCATTGTGAACAATAGCAATGGAACATGCTTGTACACGAATGATTAAATTACACGAGACTCGTGTCACTGATACATATTTTCTTTCTGATAGGATCAAAATTACCTTAGAATTAGATATTTCAAAATTATGATATAATTACTATTAAACCACAATAGTATTATATTTAAGATAAAAAAATTAAATATTGCAGATAAAAAGAGTTAACTAATATTTTTACATTAGCAAACGTCGGCTGCCAAATAACGAGAAAGCAGACAGACTGGCCAGAGGAGGATCTGCAAGACCATACATAAGCCCGAACCTATACTTGGGATAACAAAAACAAATATAGAATCCTCCATCGCTGAATGGATCCAAACAAAACAAAAGAGGAAGTGGTGCTAGACGTAGTAAATTTATGATGAAACAACCCTCACCAAGACTGGCAAAATCACTGTTGTAACTGGACAGGGCTAAATTCAGAGGAGTGATGGGACAACTAACTGGCATCTGAGAAATATGGACATATACAAAGAAGATCTCATCAGCAGATTATCTAATGAGGAGGAGGAAACAGCCACCCATATCATCTTCGACTGCCAAGCAACAGCTCAATGGATATTCAACCTAACATACGAAAAAAAAATTTGAAAAATGAAATTGTAGCAGCGACAGTCTATGACCTGATACTTCTAAGAACGATTGAGTCTATTCCACTGAACTAAGGAACTAGGAAGCGAGAAGGCTAAAATGCCTGGGGTGTACAAACCATGCTTCCTAGTTTCCTTATATCATACCATACAGGAAGGTAGACAAAACACTTTTCTAATTAACTACATTAGGCAATTTTTAACCACTGCTCTTATAAACCTGCGCAAATGGACGTGCAAAATCAAGTAGCAAATGTGTAGGTAAAGCACAGCAATGAAAAAACACTTGTCAGTGGCAGGGCTAATACAAAGTGTCAAGCCAGAAAAGGGCAGCATACGTAGCTAAACAGCAAAATATCCCTCATAAACTGTAGTTGGAAGGGAATGCTATAGGAAATGTCCATCTCATGGGCAAGATGATGATGTGACCTCCCCATAACCACAAGACATGCAAGAATGGCATAATAACACAGAAGAAAAACACGTCGAGTGAGTAGAAATATATTTTGCATTGTATAAATTCACTTTACCACATCCAAAATGTAATTGTTAAATGTAAATAATGTTTGTAAATCCCAGGCCCTGAAGAAGATCTCAATAAAGATCGAAACGTTGGCACGATAAAGGAAACGTTTTTCTGAAGCCTACATCACACAAGACCGCATCTCACGATTTCTAAATTATTAATAACCATAAAACGAAAGCTTAAACCTTGTTTTTGTTTAAATAAAATATTTACTAGCAACTTGTTCAACAGAATGAGGTTCAATTTGAGTTTAGTTTTATGTTTACTCTCTGATTACGAGTTTTGCCTAGTTAATATAATTTTTAATTTAAAAGAAGAAACGGTATTTGTTAAATAGTCATGTTTCAAGCCATTAGGAGCCGAATAGAATTTTGACAGCCATCATTTAAAGCCTTGACGATGACGTTATAAGACGTTATCAAAGAAGACATCACTTTTAAATTATCTTCTCGTAGCTATAAAAATCACGCCGGCGATTTTCTATTGAATTTACAAGAGATATTTATGGCAAAACATAAAGCATGGGAAGATTGACGCTTGCGTATCAGTAGTATATTTGTTTTATGGTGTAACAGAGTAGATAATAGCCCAAATACAAATATAAACCAGGGAAATCGTCGTTTTATTTATAGACAAACAAAAGGGTGAAAGGCGCTGAAACAAAACCGAAAAAGTTATCTTAATTGACCAATCTAACTTGATTTTATGAAATATTAGAATTTTGTGTTTACCAATTTGAAAACTTTTCATTTAGCGAAATGTTGACAGGGAATTGAGGAAATTAAGTCACTTCGTGATAGGATTGATCGATTAATCTTTATGTAAGGTCTTGGTTGAAATGAAAAAAGTCAGTGCCATGAACGGGATTCGAACGCACGACCTTCGGCTAAATACGCCGCTGCTCTACTTGAGACTTCAATCCACTCGGACACTTTCTTACTTTTTTACCTCAACAAAGACCTTTCATAAAGATTAATATTGTGCCTTTTTTTTGGGCGAAAACGACTCATCAAAACAGGTTGGGTTAAGATCTGAAGTTAGTGTCCGAGGGGATAGTGGATCAAAATCACGATAGCTCAAGTGGTAGAGCAGCGGCTTATTTAGGCGAAGATCGTGGGTTCGAATCCCGTCGTGCCAGTAACTTTTTTTTATCTCAACCAATACGTTGAGATGAAGTACAGAAGTTTTTTTCTCTCTAACTGTTTCACAGTACATTAAGTAATAGCATGTTAGTGTAAGCTCCAGTTTTTTTCCACTCCGTGGAATTTTCGCAGCCTGTCATAAAAAGTCCACCTCCGCTCTGAGAAACCGTTTAGGAAGCGATATAATAGATATAGCGGTGCGGCGATCCTAAGGCGTCAGATTTCCAGGCAGGTAGAACCGGCAGGTGAGGGGGAAATGGAACAGTTGCTTCTATCTCGGCCCCTTCTGCTTCCCCGATTTACATTTCGGGACCTAATCCGTCAAGGTGCATCATCAAATCAGTGGAGATGGATCTTCGAGGTCTGAACGCTGAAACCTGTTCGGGCCTAAGGACGACCCTCGATTGCCGCAATGCACTTAAACGATAGATGACCGCAGAGGCGCAAAAGGAAGATTGACGATATCTAATCGCAAAATCGGATGTTTTCTAACAACTATTTGCAGATGACTCACGATCTTCAAGTAATCATTAGCGAACAGTCTCTGAACACCCCGCGTTTTCTAATAATTTTGGAACGATTCCTCCTGAGGGAATGGAGTTGAGGTATGAGCCATGACAGAGGAAGGGACAAGCAGAAATAAAAAATTAGAAATTGATAAAAGACAAGTAATAAACGGTACAATTAGTAAAAAAAAGAGGTAAGGTAGAGTGTTGATTGATTGAGGTAGGTATATGACAAAGGACAGTTGAAAGGAAAACCTGTTTTCATGAATCAAAAATCTTAAAAAAAACATTTCAAACGGATAATTGTTTTGGTTGACAATAATTCGATGTTTTGTTTATCAAAATAATACAGTTTAATGGCTATCAAAAATCAATTATAAAACTGCATCGATTTTTATTTTTAGAGTTGAAAAGGATCGAGAAAGTGGAAAAAAATCGAAGACATCCGACTTAAGAGAATTATAGGATATTGCCCTTCGAAATTTATCCATTTACCGTTTAGCAAGAAACTGTTATGATTGCTAATAACATATTTTGACTGATTTGTCTTTTAGGTCATTGTCCTTTTAACGTTGTAGTTGTGATCTTCGAGATCGTTACAAGTCAATTCCGGCCGGTCCGAACCTGCCGTAATCTTCAAGACAGGAATAGTTTTAATCCTTTCGACCCTTTTTGAAGGGAAGTCCCAAATCAATTTCAATAGCAAAATAACGTAAATATTGACCCGATCCGGTTCAAAAGTCAGGTACGGAGAGGATTCTTGTCGACAACGTACTTTCCCATTTCGCCCCCCTTCGACCAATGAATTTCAGTCTAGGGTTTAATGGATGGTTGACATTGTTGAATTTTATTGATATTAATATTAAATCTGTTCAAACGAGAAAGAAAAACAGAGAAACCGGTTTGAAAAATCTAGTAGAAAACTATCGCCGACAGGTGTTCCACGCCCAAATTTGACCAGAAAAAAACTGTATAAAATTATAACAAATTTGAACTGTTGTTCTAAAATGATTTTAATATAAATCTATTTCAAAAATAAATCTACATCAGTTGTTAAATTACACAGAGTGTGAAAAAATTAATTTTATTACTTTACGAAATGAAAGAGTCAAAGGCAGGATTCGAACACACGATTTTCGGATCGTAAAAACTAAACGGAAAGGGATGATCCAAAATTGAAAAATCCTTTCTCCGCAATTTGGCCTTTTAAAAGTTTTCATTCGTTAATATTAAAAAAAGTTTCCAGGCAGATTTATAAACTTTGACGTTAAAATCATAAAGACAATCTTCAACCATGCCAGAAAAATCTTTATACGGCAGTAAGTTTGATTAATTGGTTTAATGCATTGTTAAAAATTATGAAAGACAAAAAAAATTGTTAGATTTATCATTGAGATCTGTTAGAGACAGGTTTGGTCCGCTTAGTCTCGCTGGTCAGGCCACACTCGTTTCGACTTCCATGTTTGGAATGTGTCTTATTTTGAAAAGCACTTTCTTCGATTATGGATATAATAAAATAAGGTTTAATAAAAAATAATTTAAAAGCTAACAAAAATCCGACTGGTAGATCCAAACCAGCGAGACTAGGCGGTTCAATGTATTTTTTTGACCTATCACAATTAGATTTGTTACAACTGACAAATATGAACTTTTAAGGAGAAGCTACGGACGTGGGACCGTTGATTTTAATTTTTTATAATACGTTTTGTCCACCTTCATTTATTTGAAGATTATTATATATCAATCATTTTCCTTGTCGCATAAGAAAATCATATACAGGATCGTATTATAAGAGATTAGATTTATGAAAAGTTACAAAAACCAGAAATGCTTCTAATAAAGTAGGGAAAAAAAATCGTTTTAAGCGCCCTCACAAAGTTCTAACTTAGTAACAAACTTTGGTATTCTTGCCATTATAAGCAGAAAAAAATAAACTAAGCAATAAAAAATACATCATTTTTATACCGCTGGTTCTAATTTTGTAATTAGACCAAATTTATGCCATCACGAGTATTTTATAGGTTCCTAAGTCCCTGTAAAATTTCCTGTGGTTTGGCGAAATTATTTTGAAATTATCTCTATTTTTGCCATTTTCGAAACAATCGTAAGGAAAAAATTTGCAAAACGAAGTATTTTTCAACTCCAACAAAACTTCTGTATAGAACGGGGGGGGGGACTTTAGTAGTACAAAAATTATTATTTTTTTACATTTGTTAGCTTTCGTGGTCCGCTTGAATAAATAAATTCTCTTCAATTAATTAAGGCTTTGGTTGAGATAAAAAAGTCAGTGTCATTCCATGATTCGAACCCATGATCTTCGTTCGGCTAAGTACGCCGCGTGCTCTACCAGTCGGAATACTTCACACTTTTTTTTCTAAATATTCAGAAATCGTTAGATGCGGTCTGGTGTGGTGTAGTGTTCAGAAAAACAGAAAACTCAGAAACTCAAAGTGAATAGAAATACTACGGTTGAATATATAAAAAATATATTTTTGCACTGTATAAATTCACTTTTTTTTCACATGTTTTTGTTAATTGTAAACAATGTTTGTAAATCCCAGGCCCTGAAGATGATCTGAGTAAAGATCGAAACGTTGGCATGATAGAGGAAATGTTTTTTCTGGAACCTACATCACACCAGACCGCATTTCACGATTTCTGAATAATCATCAACAAACAGTCACTAATCACCATACATTTTTGAAAAAATGGCAAAAAGAAAGGAAAATTCAAAGAAGTGGGATTGAGGAAGTTGATGTCCGAGTGGATCGAGGTCACGATAGCTCAAGTGGCAGAGCAGCGGCGTATTTAGCCGAAGATCGTGGGTTCGAATCCCGCTGGTTAAACTGACTTTTTTTTGTCTCGACCAAAGCCTCAACTAATTGAAAACAAAAATTAATATCAACTTTGTTTATGGCAAAAATATTAAATACTTTATTTACGTCACTCGGTCACAAATTATTTCAATATCTACCCTACAAAGGATAATATATTTTTAAAGCTAGAAAAAAACTTGAATCAATAAAATTTTATAGAGGTAGTCGTTGGAAAGGTATTTTCCAATTTAACAAAAAATCTCTCTTCGTAATGTACATTTGTAAAAGGCACTGCTTAGCGCACGCAATTACGACAACAATGGAAAGTTAAAAATGTATTTGGGAAGCGGATTTTCGAAGAAGAAAACGGTCGGGGAGGGTTGCGAGGTAGGTGGGCCGCACCCCGATGATGACAACGACTGTCCGTCACTCACAAATAGATCTGTCATCCCTCGCATCTCCTCGTCGTCATTCACATCTGCTTAGAAAAAGGGCTTCGTCCAAAAAGGGCACAATTCATATTTCCGAGCCTCCGTCCCTCGGGTCATTTTCTGTTATTTCGCCCTGTTTCAATTTTCCAACCGAGCTGGAAAACCCTTCCGACAATGGCGAACTGTGGCCGTATGTTTAAGTGCCTGTGGCTTATTTTAGAAAAATACACGTTAAATCAACAAAATTTTTAAAACGTGACAACAAGCATATTTCATTACTTTCATTAAATATAACATAAATTACTTGCGTGTTAACACTTCAGACTCAAGCCAAGTATTAACCCGATTAGCGAAGATGTTTGTTTTAATGAAGTGGCTGGGATCGGGAAACGAGATTAATACACGTTCGAGGTTGAAAATAATCCTTTCCGCCCTTTGAGATAACAAATATGCATCAAATACATTAATTATGAATTTTGCCGCAGAAAGAAGAACTTTTTGGAAATTTTCCCATATCAATTTTATTATAACGTTGTCGATAAGGAACTTGCTAAAATGCTACCGCGAAACTCAGGGGGGAAATTTAAAAATGGGAGTTATCGATTAATCTATTTTAATAAATAACTATAAATAACAGACTAATCGAGGCCTGAGCCGGATAATCATCCTGTTTTTGCCGGAAAAAATGTCGAGTTTTTCATTTCGAAATGTTCAACTTATGGAGGCAAACGAGGGGGATTAAAAAAAAAAATACAGTTATCAAGGAGTTGTTATTTTTCGAATTATCGAGATTTGACTGTATTAACTGATCTATAAATGTATTTTGTGATCATTAATATTATTTTAATTAATTATATATTTTCGAACCCACAATCATAGGCTAAAAGATATCTGTATACATGGCCAAAACAGGAAAAATTCGAAGGTTGTAAGTTGAGATGAGGAGTGTCCGAGTAGATGAAATCAAGGTGGTTAGAGCAGTGGCGTTTTAGGAAGCGTACAATCACATAAAAACTATTTTTTTTTTTTTTTGGAAACCATCAAAAAGACATATAAAGGAAATAATTCAAAATAAATGTAAACTATATTTGTATTTCACCATCACAGAAGATGGCGAGTAGAATAAATCCGTCCGAAAGACCAAAGCAGCGACGATAAGCGGACCAAAGATGACGATGGATCAAGTGGAAATATCACAAATTAATGGTGAAAGTGATATGCAATGAAATCGTCAATTAAGAATGCGGCCAAAAATCATAGGACATTAATAACATTTAAATTTAAGGACCGATACATTTCCAATTCGAAGTTAAAAATTTTATTTCCAACCATTTTCGGTATTAGGCGGGACTAACTGGACTCCACTTAATTACAATTAATTAAGGTTTTTTGTTGAGATAAAAAAAGTCAATGGCTGGGGAGATTCGAACCCACGATATTTGGCCGCTGCGCTGCCGCTTTATCCATTCGGACACCAACTTCCCACCTCAATCTCACCTTTTGAAGGTCAAGCGGACCAGGAAATTAACGAATTTAACTAGTAATTAAATTAAGAAACCTTAGAAATTAATATTTTTCGATATAAAAGTTATAAAATATGAGTTTTTAATTGTAGATAATTATCATGATTTTTGTTCAATGAACTTATTGGACCGTTTTAGCTCATCTGCTGATAAAGACTTAAATAATATATGTGTGGTGATTAATAGGGACAGTCGACACGACACGCAAGAATGGGACAATTACACAGAAGACAAACACTTTGAGCGCTGAAGATGATCTCAATAAAGATCGAAACGTTGGCACGGCATAAGTAAAATGTTTTTTCTGAAACCTGCAGTAGACCATGTCACGATTTATTAATAATAAATAATATAGTAAAACTTTCTTATCATGTATGTGGTAATATTTTCCAAAGGAGGTTTCTTATCTTTTAAGACCTATTAATTAAACTAGGGATACTTAGAAATGCACATTTTCCGACAAAAAAAATTACTAAATATAAACTTTTTAGTTGTTTCTCAATTGAATTAATCTCTAATCATATCAGCTCATGAACAATGGACAAAAATAATAAAACAAGGCTCTTTTTTCTTTTTTTTTTTTTTTTGTCATTTATTTGGTAGGGTCATATTTTAGAAAGGAGGGTTCTAAAAACCACTGTCATTGTATAGAACACTGGGAGTCATAAAACGCAAATCCAAACGGGAAACCCACCAACAAAACTACAATCCTAAGCAGAAAATGACCTGGATTGGGTCGGCTTTTTCGAAAGTTCAAAAACGCTTCGGTACAATTTTTACAATCCATAATAAACCGACGGCTTGAAGAGACGCCACAATGGCTTATTTGATAAGTTAATTCCTGTAGAATCTGACCACTGAGGGTTATCAATTTTCTTTCTTTGTGCTGCAACTATTGGAATGTTATTTTTAATTTTAATTTATCTTAAATTAACTAATGACTTACGTCAATAGCGGAGATTCCGCTGACGAGAGACGCGACGGATGCCATGCTCGTGGAGTTGAGAACCCAACCAGTTCCAGACTGATACTAGAATAAATGCAATGTTTACAGTTCGAGGTTCGAAGGGGTTTTTATTTAAGGTTTAAACCTTCAAAAGGGCAAATTCTTGTTTTGAAAAACATACAACATCCTCTTTACAAACGTTTTATTTATAATTATGAAGGATTCAATCTGGACAACTTTGGACATGGAAGATCTCTGACGAAAGCTGAATAGTGAACCCAATAAATCGAACAAAAATATTGAAAAATAAATAAAAAAAGCGATATGAACTAGAAAAAACGACGCTAACCAAAAAAATAAATAATACTTGTTTAATATATTTTAGACTAGTTCGTTGTCAGAGAAAAATTATACAGGAGACCTCAGGCCGTGCATTAGAAAGACCATACATACATTCTCATATTTTAAAGGATGTTTTACACTGAAAACAACCGGACGTTAAATTGGTCAAAAAATGAGAAATTTTGTAAGTCCACAACAAATGTTGATACTGTGAACGTGAATATAATGAAATTAATTTTTATCACTTGAATATGTTCATTACACTAGAAAACAAAAGAAAAACTAGAAAACATCATTCCCTAAACAGAATGGTGATTCAATTTCACATTCTACTGCCACAGAAAAACTAAAAAACTAAAACTAAACTACTACTTACAAAAAGAAGAAAAAGGAAACTTAACTTGAAATTAAAGGAATAGATTACAGAAGAATTGTATGCTAAACTTAAAAAACAACCTACAAATAAGGAGACTTTTAAAAAAATACAAGTATTTATTGCAAAATTGACTAAAACATTTTACTACAAGGACAAAATCAATGAAAGTAATACTTATTATTATTACTTAAAAATACTTACTTTTAACAAATTACTATGGTAAACTATAAATGAAATATCTAATGACTCTAAGTGTGGAGATTAGTGAGCGTGAAGCGATAATTATTCAGATATCGTGAGATTCGGTCTGGTGTGATGCAGGTTTCAGAAAAACATTTTCTTTATCGTCCCACCGTTTCGAACTTTATTGAGATCATCTTCAAGGCTCAAAGTTAAGATCTTCTGTAATTGTGTCGTCCTTGATATTGCCCAACAAGACACGCAAGAATGGCACAATTACACAGAAGGCAAACACTTTGAGCCCTGAAGATGATCTCAATAATGATTGAAACGTTGGGACGATAAAGGAAAGGCTTTTCTGAAACCTACATCACACCAGACCACACCTGACGGTTTCTCTATCTGAATAATTATCGATTAAAGGTCACTAATCACCACATATTACTAAATTAATTATATTTAGTATCCGAAAGAGAATAAAATAATAATAATTTAATAGTACATAACGACGATTGCACGTTTAAAAATTGTTCTAGTTCTCGACCCAAAACTGAATAGGAAGCTTCTAAAACTTTGAAAATGAATGTATTAAAAGTAAAACAGTTTTCGGTCATGAAAACGCCAAAGTCATGTCTGCACTACAACTAAGATAAAAAAAAGGATGTAATACAAATATAGTAAGACATATAAAACCTGAGTTTTTCATTTAATATTTTCATGAATCAATACATACTCCAAATACAACGGAATCATTTTAACCTGGACAGCAACTACCTTTTTAAAGGATAATTTTTGCATTCCCAGGCAAAACAGGATTTCTGTACTTTTGAAACTCCTTCTATAACAGAACCTATCTATACTGGTCGCGGTTCTTCCCATCAGTCTCAATCAGAGTAATTCGCCCCTCTCGAAAGAACGTAACAAGTAAAAATACATGAAATAATATCAAAAAGGTTTACGATTATTTTCATTTTTTTTTTAATTCAAAACGTAGCAAGGTAGGCTAGGAATGGCACGTAATAGATGGCGAAGGTGGGCAATCCAATGATCCGTAACGTCTGAATGTCAGCTTCATCACTCCACGAACAACATGGAGAAATGCCATGATAAAACTAACCCTCTGTCGTATTTTTGATAATTTTGATATGCCTGATCTCACTATTTTGATCTGTCCCTGAAGTAAACCAAATCGTCTGTCTAATCAAAACAGCGGGGATATGCGGACCAGGACGGTTATCAAATCACCACAAAACTGGCAAAATATGACAGACGTTAACAGATCAAAAAAGACCCAACAAATCCTTCACTTTTTATAAAATTAGCAGCACAACTAGAAAATTAGACTAGACCAAAAAACATCTCTCTTTTGCTTGTAACGTTTGCCCCCGATGACTGTTGATAAAACATTACATGGTAAAGTGTAACCTTAGTTCACCTCATCATCCAATAATGGGACGAGAACCGACCTACGTACTCGGAGAATATAACCAACATCAGCCAATTCTCATTGTTAAACTTTAACGTCAAATCTTCATAACAGAAGACTTCCCTAATGCATTGTCATTTAAGGTAACTTGATATCTCTCCATATGGTCAGCAGAAACCAACTCGTTGAAGAAAGAAATCTTTGGTTATTAGCATAGTAGGGGCTTGGAGAGAGCTCCTGCGGAATTTTGCTTGAAAGGATGGCTTGGCGTTTTAAACCTAAAAGTGAAATTTTGTATAATACCTTGAACACTTATCGGTTTTAAGAGTCTTCGAAGTAGCCCAAGTTTTATTGTTTCTTGTCTTGGGTGACGATGTCAGATCAATTTGTCGACTAGGCAAAGCCCTAAGTATGAAATCTGCACAAACAGCCCTCCCGGTTTTCGATTCTGTGCGCATTTTATGTTTTCGTATTGCCTGGAGACGTACGCTCTTTTAATGATGCTACATACGACGATGAAAGTGGATTCTTGGGTTGCGAAAATAATTTTCACTAATGCTAGTCGTTCGTAGGTTAAATTATTAGGTAGTATTTTTGGGCAGGGGATCAGACCCTCGTCTTGGGTGAAAAGAGATTAATTTTTTGGGGGGACTGGACGGGTGGAAGGAGGAGAGATGAGATCTTAGGAGAGCGGTTGACCATTCGAAAGTTCTTTATCAAAAGGACTTCATGAATTTGTCATAATTTAACTAAATTTATTAAATTTAACGTTTCTAAATAATATTTATTCTGTTCAATTTAATAAAGAAGTATTTGGAGTTTGGTTAGATGTATTTGGGTATTGTTGCAGTGTTATGAACTACTAAGCGGGAGAAGAGGAGAGTCATAAAGAATTGTTTTTTTAATTTGGTTTTGATTAAGTGCTTTGTTATTCATAATGTCCAGTATATGATAACGAATACAGAAAAGGCAGTAGGGTCCTTGGAGTTTGTTTGTAAATAAGTAAATTGGTTTTGTTTTGGTTCCTTTTCATATTTCCAAGTCCCATTTAGTATTTTTCTTATGTTGTTGACTTATAGAAAATCTTCTTTCCCCCTTTTGTTTATACCGTTCCGGTTTTTCTCAACTTGTGTCAACAAGCCGGAGCGGTACCCTGTGAAACAGTTAACGGGCGACAATCGGCAAACATCCGCGCGTCGGGGGATTTTAACCCATTTTCTGTCGAAATCCTTCGGCAAACATACCAGGAGACGGATTCGTACGCGGCACCTGCACCCGATTGTTTGCTCCGCCTTGGAAAAACAATCAAAACCTCTCACGGAAGACAACAATAACGAAATCCGAGAGGAGAAAATTGTTCAAATCCAAAAGATTAGAAATTTTCATCTGCTAAATTGTACGATTTTCTGGAAAGTAATTCCAAAGGTTTTAGAATAATTTTATGATTTCTTAATTTACCACAATTAATCGATTGTTAGCATATGTTTTTGAGCTGGATATACATTTTTTTGTGTGAACAGACATGCTTTCTCTGGGTTGTGTTAGGTTAGATTAGGTCGAGTTAGTGTTAGGGCGGATGTATGACATTTCCTAGACAGTGTTAAAAGCGGGAGTTGAACCCACGATCTTCTGCTAAACACGCCGCTACTCTACCGCTTGAGCTATCGTGATTTCGATCCATACGATCGTGATACTGACTTTTTATCTCAACTAAAAATCTAAAAATGAAAGATATTAATTGGCGAACCTCGAAAACTAGGTTTTTTTACTGACTCTTTTGACATGTAGGTCATTTCAGCCTCAAATCTCAGTCTATATTATGTTTACCCTTTCAAACACTACATTTATACAAATAAATACATTGAAACACATAAATACATCCACACAATATACTCATTCCTTTTGAATTTCCATTTCCCTATTTCTCAAACTAATCTAGATTGGGGTCGATGTATTCTTATAAATATTCCGCCATCGACCCCGAACGCACACTCATACGCTCTCAACGTTCGAAGGGCGATGATGACGTTACATTTCAACCTCACCTCTCGCCAGTCACGCTAATAAATACATGCACTCAGACAAAACATACAGGCACATAACACATAAGACATATTACATACAATAAAAAACACAAAAACAATTTTCCCTAAAAAGCGGAACAGAGGACCCTGAAATACGCCGCAGTACTCGAGTACCATCTTCTGATTGTATGGCATTCCTACACGCTCCCTGTAGGGAGCCAAAGCATGAGACGCCTCTATTATGTGTGACACATCGAGCAAACTTTCCTGATAAGGGGCACCTGCGCGAGAAAACTATTGAATTATAAAACAGTAAATGTAAAAAATATACAATTCTTCTTTTAATTTGAAAATATTTTAAAAATATACAACCGGTTCCAATATAAAATATAAATTAGGCCTTTAAAAGAATATATGAAAATTAATAAAATTAATAATGTGTAGAGATTAGTTAACGTTAATAGATAATTATTCAGATATCGTGAGATGCAGTCTGGTGTGATGTAGGTTTCAGAAAAACATTTTCTTTATCGTGCCGACGTTTCGATCTTTTATTGAGATCATCTTCAGGGCCTGGGATAGTTTACATTTAAAAAATTGTATATTGTATAAATTCACTTTTCCACATTCTATATGTTTTTTCTAAAAGTAAACTATGTTTGTAAATCCCAGGTCCTGAAGATGATCTCAATAAAAGATCGAAACGTCGGCACGATAAAGA
>CM077107.1:11588066-11635879 GCA_039619505.1 Cimex hemipterus
GTCCTTAATTTTCAAGTGATTTTTGAGATAATTAAGAGGACAATCCTTTATTTATTTTTTTAAATTTTTAATTTTATTTTTTAAAAAATAATAAAAATAATAATAATAAATAATAAATTAAAAAATAATCCTTTATTTTTATATTTAAGTTTATATTTTTTAATTTTTAAAGTAATTAATTTTCTTGTGGTATTTTAGATAACAACCTATTCTATATTTGCGGAAAATTTTCCAATGAAAAAAAAAGAAGTTTTTATATTATTTTACATTTCTGTTAATTTTTATCGTGATTAATTTACATACGATAATTTTTTCATTGATTTATAGTAATTTGTAATAATATGTAGAGATTAGTGACCGTTAATCGATAATTATTTAAAAATCGTGAGATGCGGGCTGGTGTGATCTAGGTTTCAGAGAAGCTTTGTCTTTATCGTGCCAACGTTTCGATCTTCACACGACACCCAAGAATGGCACAAGTACACAGACGACAAAGACTTTCAGCCCTGAAGATGATCTCAATAAAGATCGAAACGTTGGCAGGATGTTTTTCTGAAACCTACATCACCCCAGACCCCATCTCACGATATCTGAAAAACCTGTCGTAAATTTGTAATATTTATTTTTTGACCTTTGTCAAACAGATTACACGTCATTTCAAAAATGCCAAAAAGGATGGAAAATGGGAAGTTTGTGTCCGTCCGGATCGAGGTGACGATAGCTCAAGTGGTAGAGCAGCGTGGTATCAAGCCGAAGATCGTGGGTTCGAATCCCTCAATGTTTATTTAGATCATCTTCAGGGCCTGGGATTTACAAACATTGTTTCAATTAAACAGATACATGTAGGATGTAGAAAAAAGTGAATTTATACAGTGCAAAAATATATTTTTTATATATTCAACCAAAGTATTTCTACTCACTCAAAGTGTTTGTCTTCTGTGTACTTGTGCCACTGAATGTTATTCGTTACATGTAAACAATGTTTGTAAATCCCAGGCTCTGAAGATGATCTCAATAAAGATCGAAACGTTGGCACGATAAAGAAAATGCTTTTACGAAACCTAAATCAGTAGAAATCAGAAACAGTAGCCATAGTAATTCTCTGCCTTCTAATAACCAAATGGTTTCATATCAAATAAAATTGAATTAAAAAAAAAAAATCACAAATATATAAGAATTTTTCTTTACATGCTTACATTTCGTACCATCTCCTAAGTTACTCTCCTTTTTCAAAGAAAGAATTAATTTGAAATTAAAACAGGTTGATTTGGAATTTAAAAAGTTTAATTTGAAATTGAAAAGGGCAATTTGTCATTAAAAGGGTGAGTTTGATTGAAAAAATCTATATGTATTTGATGAGAACTCGATAAAATTTTTATAATTTTCCTTTTATTATTTAATACTAATTATTTCCTGTTTTTATTGTTTAACTAACAATTAATTATTGAGTATTACTTGTGTTGTAATCATTTCCGATTTTATTTATCGAGGGATACTGTAAGTAAATTTCTAGTAAGGACATAAAAAATAATAAAATATTCCAAAATAAAACTTGGCAGTTCAGTGAATGTTGAATTTTTGGTAATGACATTTTTGAAGTAGTGGTGTATTTTTAACGTCAAATTCAAAAGGCGGATCGTTTTGATCCGATTCCAGGTATGGAAACCGTTTACTTTCAATAATTTTTAAGGAGGGTGGAATAGAAAGAAATTAAATTGGCAATTAGACCGAACAACGGGGCGTAATGATTATTAAATGGAGAGCTCAATAAGAAAACGGAGTTTAATTTAGGAGAATGTAATGTCTAATGTTCAAGATGGCTCTGTCAATATTTACTAATTTTTGCCTTAATTCCAAACGGCTCTAACAAATCCTATTACTTTCGAAACAAAGCCGATATAACAAACATTCAAATGTTAATGAACTCCCAATTTGTAGTTATTTTTGTGGAAGGTCTAAGAAACAGTTACGGTCAGAAAAACCTGCTTCGATTAGCTAGGAACGCGAAGCCGAAAATTTGCAACTATTACGGGTTCATTGTTCATAATGGATTTTTTTTGTCTGAAAAATATGTTCTTTGGCTGAAAGAACTTTACGACTGCGGTAATAACGATTGCGATTTAAAAAGGGCAGTGGATATTGCAAATCCCTTCGGCACCGAACCCCGACCCGTAAATAAACACTAAGTGGCCGGGTAATGTAAAGGAAAACCGCATTCGGACAAAAGGCCCATCGGAAAACATTGTTTGAAAACGTTTTGCGTAGGTACCCCCCAGACTCTGGCTTTGTCCCTCACGGCTAACAATGAAGGACACACGCACTTTGCCGTCCGATCCGCCCCGTCGTCCTCAGAGCGATCCGTCTTCCCTACCTGTCCGCAATGTCATTAGTTATCCCGGGGACAAACGGATTCGAGTATCCGGCTCTTCCAGAATTTTCATTCTTTCCGGCCGCAGGGAATCGGACTTCGTCCTTTTCTCCGGGGAGATCGTGTTGTACCAACTCGGGCGGGGGTCGAAATCGATTTGGAAACCATAAAAGATTGGGATGTCTCCAGAAGAACACGTCACCATCAATGGAAATAAAGAAATCAATGGATCTTTGAGGCCACAAATTGCCCTCACCCCAGCCCTTTTATACCGTTCCTTATTGTATTCGTTGTAAACGACTTCACGACATTCTATATAAAGAAAGTTAGACATCTATTTGTCTGCTGATTATGATTGTTAAACCCATGAAAAAAATATATAAAGCAAAAATTGCATTAACCTCTGAAACAACATTAAAATTTTAAAAAAGAGAAGTCCATATTGTGAAGAAAAAAAATAGCAGAATCAATATAATAACTGCCGAAAAAGATAATATTTCTGTTTTCAAAATTTAAGAAAGTTATGAAAAAAAGCTACATGCTGTAGTGAGCTTGCGTTTGCGTTGAATAGTTGTATATGCCAAAAGCCACTTTTTTCCTTCCTAAAGGAGAATCCGCCAATCTTGAATTTAATTTCATAGTCCTAAATGATTTTTAACTAAAGCCCTCTACTATTTACTAGCTGAGAGCTGAGGAAGGGAATCCCGAAAGAAAAATTAAATTTTTTTTTCTTTTGTTGTATATGAAAACTGCTACTTTGTCAGAAGTGCAATATGTGCGATTTAACGGTTCAGCAGATATGCCGCTTTAGACGACCGGCAGAAATTTGATCACGCCACAATGCCGGTGAAGATTTACCGAAAACCTGGGAATCGCAACATGTGGCGTTCGTTTACCTGGCCCAATAAAAAAGCAAAACAAAAACAAACAAAAAACCGCCCGCATAAAGAACGAACCGATATAAATTCGAATTTTGAAACGTTTCTGGTTTCAGTTTTTCTATTTTGTGCGAACGACTACGATCTGGACTATTTTAACCGTTTATTAAACTAAATTACGAACAAAGGTTAGGTTCCGTTATTCAAAGAGGAATGTTTTAAGGTTTCCCCGAAACCCCATTATCCCCTGCAAATCCATTTTACGAAAGTTCCAAATCAGGAAAGTCCAAAAAGGTAAACCTTAAGTCGTGTTGCATTGCGACTACAAAATAATAATAACTAAAAGCGTTAACTGACCAATAAGTTGTGTTTTGGTCACTAAACTAAACGAAAAAATACTAAAACTACAGGATTTCTTAATAAGTCCACCTCCTGGAACGATTAATACAGGGAGGGAGGACTTAACTTATAACCATTGCGTCGCGGATATACATTCAGAACAACTTTATAATACTTATCATTCATAAATTATTATCATTCCAAATTCAATAGGCTATGACGGATTCGAACCTAGAACCGATAACATTATAAGTCGGTTGGCGTAACCGTTCTACCTTTCTGGCCAGAAGAAGTTTTACCTTTTGAAATGGAATAATTGCAAATGTCTATTGATTAACGGTAAATTCCTACGATGTCTTGATGAAGGCGAGGTGCAGATCAATTTCTCCAATTGTTTGAAGTAGTTGTTTTATGAAGATTTGGGCAAATTTGGCAACCGAATTCTTGGACGGTTGGTATGTCCAAATTCCAGTGGTGTACCGCTATTATTAACTTTTACTTTGAAAGCGGTTTTTGTTTCGTTGTTGCTGACTCTACTTACTTTATTACTTCAAGACGGTTTTTGTACTGAGTTTTTGGTTAAGACTTCCTGTTGATTATGCGATAAAGCATTGAAACGCCTTGAAAAACGCCAAAAAGGATGGAAAATTGTACATTGTATAAATTCACTTTTCCACATTCTATATGTATTTTCTAAAAGTAAACTATGTTTCTAAATCCCAGGCCCTGAAGATGATCTCAATAAAGACTGCGTCTCACGATATCTGGATAATAAAAATTGAATTATGTAAAAAGGAAAATAAAAATAAATATTTCTTATATTAACTCGAGAGATTTTATAATTATTTTATATTTTTGAAAATATTGTTTTTATTTAATCTGATATAACTTTAATTTTAACTGTTCTTAATTTTCAAGTGATATTTGAGATAATTTCAGAGAGATATTTGAAACTCGTCTGACAAGCAAAAACAGCATGGGCAGGCAGACCAAAATTGTCCAAAACCACCAAACTACCACTATCAACTTGCAGGCCACCACTTTAATCAATAATACACAAAAGACTGGCTCAATTGAATGAATAAAAATTACCGAAAAAATCGTACCGTTGATTTCTGATTGACATGATTTCTCATAATTAATAGGTTTGGATCAGAATAATTTATATACCCATCACTAAAATTTACCAAGCTCCGTTGACGTATTTTCAACCTGAGAACCAAATTGCTTTTCAATAAGATAGAAATGAATATTATTGATCATCATCAATGGGTCAACAAGTCATGCGTTTTTAAATATGCCAGACGATATTAATAAAATTCGTACAAACAAATGAAAACCGCGAAGTAAAATTGTTAATAGAATAATTGTGTGTTTTTTTATATCTGTGGATGTGGGACAAAGCGAAGCAGGACGAGTTACGCCTCCATGTTGCCGTTACGGTGGGAGTTGGGCGGTGCCGTGCAAAGGGAGACTCCATTTTGTCAATACCCTTGGTCAATGCGACCCTTCCGGCACGAGTCTCTGGGGGGAAAAACGGCATATTCCACAGATTTTCGGTTAAATCCGGTATTAACCTAATCAAACCGCAGGTACAGATGAAACGAGAAAGGGACATTTGGCTCATAATCTTCAACTCTAGAATGATAGGAGAATTCTCCTTTGGCTAAGTCGTACAACCCCTGTCATCAATTACAGGCGGAATTCATTTTTATATGAAATGAAAGCTTATATACATACTAACACATCTTAAAATTAATAATCCAATCAATAGTCCGAATTTAATAAAGTTTCAATAGTTTAATTCCGATCTAACCAATTTCAAAATGCGGTTATATTTAATTAACAAGTACTAAATTTTTCTTTTCAAGTTTAGCTGCCTTATTGGAGATCATTTTTTGTCCGTCAATCCTCATGGCTGTCACCGTACTGGTATGCTGACGGCTCCAAAACAAACAAGGTCATGGGAGCTGAGTCTTGAGGAAGAACCCAAAGGTTATTACATATATAATAGCCTATCAATGTAACCATGCGGAAAAGTCCGGTGTTTTTGTAGTCCATAACCCGAGAGAACTCAAAAGAAAAGATAAACGTTCCAGACTCCCTTCCAAAAAAGTCAGTCTGTCAAAGAAGTAGTGATTCTACATTGTACCCAGCTCAGTTCACTCCTACTTTTATGAGCAATAGTTCTTTTATTTTTATTGGTTAATTCTTAGCCAGTTTTGGACATCGATATTTTGTAAATGAATTTTTTTGCAGGGGTCTGGAACTCGGCCTTTTTGTCACGGTTAGGTTGTTGTTGAGATATCATACGTTTTTGTTTGTTTCAGCATGCGAAAGTCGCACATTACTTTCCCGTATACTCGGTCGTCCTTAAAAAAACAACGAGGAGCTCAGCCTATTCGGCTTTATCGGACGTGTCCATTCTCAAGATGAGAGCTAACGCACCTCCCATACGGCAGAAGTGTGTTACTACAGCATCGTTGGTGTAGAGGCAGCTTAGCCTCTCGAGGGGTCGAGACAAGCCCGCTCCCCCTCTTGCCCATTCCCAGCGGTATTAAGCATCGAGCCGTATGCCGCGCGCAAATGGCTACCTAAGCCGAAATACATCACCATGGTCTCCCGCGCACGCCCTAGATAGAGAAAGCCACTCTATCTTCCAGAGTATCGGGGCTTTCTCAGCGTAGAAACTACCAGATCCGCGCTTTTGTTTAAAGTGGAATTGCTACCCACTCCCTAGAGGAGACAGTCTACGGGAAAAGCCTCCAAGAAAAGGATACTAGAGTAGGAGCAACCGATTCAGTACTCATTCCCATCCACCATTACTTACGCATTCGAACTACTCTGTCAGTGCAATCATAGCTCACCGCTTATTCACGTCAGTCCGATATCCGCCGTATTCGGTGATGCCAGGTGTATAACGATGGTCATACGCAACTTTCGTGCGAAGGTTACAGATAGAAGACAGCCTCTTTTCTAAGTACCCGCCAAAGGTCTACCACGGCCAACTATGAGTCCATTCCCAGTGTAACAGGGGCTAAACCTTGGAACATTTCTGTTACCCTGTAGTACATATGGTTACGCACCCTCCCCCAATCTATGCGGACAGGATCTGGTGCCCTAACCCTCATGTGCCTCCCATAAGGCACCCGCCGCCCCATTGCGACCCGAGCCCGACACGAGTACAGCTTGTGCTTTAGAGAGGTTGCCCCGCCCTCAGGGCTGAACCATTATTTTAAGCCAGGACACTCCCCTCGTAACCAACGAGAGAGGGACGTAGATGAGATCACGAACCTTAACGAGTACGTGTACACTTAGGTTAGGTTAGGTTAGGTGGCAAAGGTACTAGGAGGTGGGGTTTGTGTGTCCCAGGCACTGCAGCCTTCTGGCTTATTGTACCTTCCTAGTTCTTTAGTTTAGTCAATAGACTCGATCCTTTTACTCAGGATTATCAAGTCATTGACTGTTATTGCTTCAATGTGGTTCTCTGAGTCATTTCTGTGCGTCAGATTGAATCTCCATTGAGCCGTTGCTCCGCATTCGAAGATGATATGAGTGGCTGTTTCCTCCTCCTCATTACATAGTCTGCAAATTGGATCACTATTATACAATATATGCCCATGTTTTGTAGATGTTTTCTCAGGTGCCAGTGGCCGGTTAGTAGTCCCACCACTCCTCTGAGATTTGTCCTCTCCAGTTACGTGTACACTTAGCACATCGTCGTTGTAGTTCCGCATGTTTTTGGTGTCATAAGCGGGACGTCGCCCAGTGGGGCGAAAACGCAAAAAAAAGAGGAAAAATGCAGTACCACCCAAGCTATTTTTAAATTTTATTTGTTTATGTTTTTTTGATATGCTGATTAGCAAACCGTCCAAAATGTGGACCAATATCCAAAAATGGAAAAAATATAACTTATATTATTGAATTATCATGGGTATGTTTGCTATTGAATGAAACTGTTCTCGAATCGATTGAACTTCAGCAAGCCGTCCAAAATTGTGGACTGTAGACGAATATCGCTACAATTTGCTAAAAATAATCTGGCAGATATTCAGCTGAACCCTCTCGCAATTATTGTATCTGGATAACAATTATTCACAGACTGTTGAATCTCAAAGTGTAATTAAGAAAAGAACAAATAGTACAAGTAGTAGTAAACATAAGTAATGGCATATGTAAGTCTGTGATGTTGATGAGTGTAGAAAGAAGTGTTCGAAGTAGAAATAGGGATAATTCCTTTTATAAATTAATTTTTATAGTAATTTCGAAGGAACGATTAACAAAATAGGACGATAAGATGACGGGGATTTTAAATTATTATGGGGATTTGGGATCATTTTAATGTAAGCAAGTTTCAATTGTATGAGAATGTGGGCGGTTCTCAAAATTGCGTTAAATGAAGAAGTTAGAAAGAAGACGGGTTTTTTTTGATGAACGTACTGTTTTTCAAATCAAGGCCAGGTGATTTGTTTTTATTAAGCTGTCGCATTTCTTGTGATACTTGTTTTGGAGTAATTGATTTAAGTGGCAGATCTACAAAGTAAAAATAAAACTACAAGATAGGTCTAGAGTTGGCCAAATTACATTAGATTAGAACGATTTGTATCTATACAAATCTCCTAATGATGGCGTGATATCGAAACGAAACGTCGTTCGGTATAATCAGCTAGGATAGATGAACCAATAAATTATCATTTATCCAGGAAGATTTTCTTGCGGGCGCAATCAGCCAGTTGTTCTATCTCTGTCCTTGCGCTATCTTTTTTAACCGTGCTACTTACACAGCGAACATCTAACGCGGTAAACGTCAACCAGCACGGCCTGATTGTTTACAAATCTGCTTAATGACCGCGGTGGGTTTTCGTCAAAAAATAGACATGGCGCAACTTGGGCCCGTTTGTTTACCGCTTTCACAAATGGATCAGGAGGAAAAGGCGAAGACCATTAGCGGGCCTGCCGTCATCCGGGGCGTTCAACCTCCTTCCCGATGGAAGTCACGTTCACACTCCCGATTAGCGTGAATATTCAAAATATTGACGGGACCCGCTATCTTTGACTTTTTTTTTTATTAACAACCGGGTGATACGCGATATCATATGGATAGTCGCCTACATAGTATAATCGCATAACAATTTACAGAATTTTGTCAAAATTTAAAAATCACGAACTGGACGATGTGGGCTGCCGATCCAATAGGATTTTATAGGATAGAAACAAAAGAAGTGTGGCCTAACAGTGACCCTTCCGTCACAACCTAAGTTCACTATTTGACGGGTAGTCGTTTTGCAATATCCGGTCCGAAAGACATTTTGGGATTTAACGATTTTCACGATTCGGGGTTTGTGTAAAAGAACAAAGATGGGGTTATCACGCTGAGGACCTCTAAAAGAACAAGAAAGATCACGCTCACAGAACAATGATAACATCAACAATCCGATTTCAGTTTTTATAAACTAGATAAAACCAAGCATAGAATGGCGAAATGGTAAAACAGGACTGACATACCAAACTTACAGGAAAAGGCGGATCTGAATGGTCAGAAACGGCCAATCTACAGGTTCACACCCCCCAGACTTCAACAAAGAAATCTCAAACTACGACTAAGACCAGCACCCGAAGAGGCTTTACGTTTCTAAGTACATGGTCCTAAGTGAATGAAGTATAAATTTTACAAAATTAGTGCGGCTTTTACATATCGGATTTCGGTATAAGAAATATTCTAATTTTACCAAGTTTTGTCTCTAAAATTTGGTCGGTACTGAACCGAATTCAATAACCCAATTAAGCGACTCTTTCGAACTGTCATTGGTCTTTTCGATCGTTTTGGTCTGCCTATCTCGCTGGTTTGGTCTTTCAGAAGCGGTTCTGGGTTTACCTTGTGTCACCAAAACAGCGAAATGGACGGAATACGATGATCGGAGACGACCGGTTTTTTTCGTCTTTCTTGTGAAACAAAAGACTCCAACGACCTCAATAGGAACGTGAAAGAAAGATCAGGATGACGGAAAAAAGAAAACCTATAAAATCCTTTTCATTTTGTCGAAATATATATAACACACACACACACACACACAAAAACCCGCTGAGGCTTGAAAAACCAAACAATTCATTTTGGCCTGCCTATCCTCGCTGTTTGGGTCTGCAGACAGACGAAATACAGCAAGGGTACGCGGACCAAAATGACCAAAAAACGACCAACTCGCACGTCTCGTCCGTCTGACGCGTTCAGGTTTTTCACCGCGAGACACCAAAACAGCAAAGTAGGGCGGACGAGGATGTACAATGGTCGGACAGACTCACAGACCGAAATGATCGGTAAAATTACACTTCTATCTTTTAGCCTCTCTGATGAGGATATTCCACCTCTGTCTACTACACATACTAACACCAAACATGACTAAAGAGCACACTAACGTACAAGCCATCTTATTCAGCAAAAGATCTACCACGATAAAATTACAAAGAATCAAGTCCTTCGATTTTCCCTTTGATTTCGTTATTTAAATATCGTCAAAGAGTAAGGCTTTTCTCGGCCGCGAGCGGGATTTGAACGCTCGACCGCTCAGTCTATAGCCACTCTAGCCAGCGGGATTTTCACCAAGCTGGAGTATCATTCGATGTCGGTGTTGCAGAGGAATATCATCAGGATTGGTCAATCTTCCCTCAAAAAATTGAGGATCTAAGCCCCCACAGAAATAAGAGCCGGTTAATTTATTTCCGAAAAGTCCACACCAAACGTCGATACCGTGAACCACCAGATGATGACAAGAATACGAAATTCTCCGATTTTTCTCTGCCCACGTTCGAAAAATTCTAACGATTTACTATGCCATTAGAGGTGAACGTCAGCCCTTAGGATGTATGGAACAATGTTTTCTTCAGCCTCCCAAATCGAAATTTGTGGAAGGAACGGAAAACTCCTGTCATAAATAAGAGCCCCTAAGTCCGTGGAATATATGACAGCGATACGGTTTATTGTAACTGTGGAGTTCATCTCTTATTTTATTTTTTGAAAAACCTAAAACCCTTCCAACATTTCAGAGATCAACAATCAGAGATAAAAACCGGATTTTCGCGAACAATCATTGAAATCCGCTCCTCGTCCCGGTTTCTTCTTGGCCAATTTAAAATCCGATTGCACCATTGTTGTCAAGGTAAAAAAAAAATCCTTTAAAATGTTGTGGCAGGATGTAAAGAGTCGTATTTAAAATATTTAATTTGATCTGGCCCTGCGGTATCTGTCCAATTCTCCTAAAAAAGCTAAAAATTTGAAACTAGACTAAAAAATATTAAAGACGTATTTTATGTTTTTTGGAAAGCGTCATTGGTTCCAGTGCGATTCAGCCGGGCCATCTAAAAAGGACATCTGTACATGGAGTAAAATCTAATATTTTATATAGAAGATCAGTTTTAATAAAAAGGTAACATAATTTTTTAACCATTGAATTTTGATGAAATGTCGAAATATAGAAGAAATCATAAGAATAAACTAATAAGTATTTAAAAATACTTCATAAATTAATTGTTATTGCTTTAATTATAGCTGATGTCTATAAAGGTGGATTTGATATAATGTTGGTCTTATCTTCCAGCTGGTTAAAAGTGTCGCCATGGGCCGAATTATCGTCTAGACCCTTTCACGCTTGGAAATAGAACAATTGGAACAATTGACTAACGGTTCAATGTAAATGTGTCGTTCGGGGTTGCATGTTCCACATTATATCACCCTCTCGAGAAATCGGGTCTCCCGGCCCGGCCTAATAGGAAGAAAGTGGGCCCGCAAATATTCTTCCACGTGAAAGTCACTTTCAGAAGCGATTAGCGCCGAATTAACGGGCCATCCGATTTTTGATAGGTGATTCCGTTTTGATAGCCTGTCATCCGACATTTGGATCGAGATCCAATTCAAATGAAGCGGTGCTAATTGACGAATTTCGCTGACCTGCGACGACAAAATAAGAACCACTTTCTCTCAATTGTAATTATTACCATTATAATATATTTTTCGATTAGATACACTGACAGGTGAAAACGTAATATAGCTTGATTTGTATATATTTTTATATAATAATCAAAGTTTCACATTTTTTAACGCTTAATAATTGATCCTTTGTCTAAAATAGAAAAAAAATTGATTTATTTTCGTTTTAGATTTTTAATTAACATTTCAATATCGCGTATTTCCTCCTCTTCCCTTAATTACATCTCGAAGATGCCACGGCATACTTTCTACCAATCTGGAAAATGTCTCTTTGCTGGAGGTTAACCTTCATGAAGAGACCTTTCAAGATAGCGGAGGTTATCAGGAAGTGATGTACGTGCCCTTATGATTTTGAGGTTATCTTATAAATATTCGATGTGGTGTAAGTTTGGAGAACGGGATGGCTAGGCTAAGACCCTGTATTCTGCTGAAGTTAGTACGAGCGACATGTGGGACGGACATTATCGAACATTCGAGCAGGATTGTCGTTGATTTCATCGAGAATAGGAAACGCATGATGTTACAAAATTTCATCCATATAGCGAGTGGCCGTCCATGAAACTCCCCAAATAACAGCCAACTCTGTGCGATTCTCCGGCGACACCATCACTGGGCTACGTTGAAAAGTTGACAATGGGAAAAATTGGAGGTTTTGTACCTTGCGTTTCGCCTTCTCCATACTCTTTTATGCTTATCTGAAGCGCTTTGTTACATGGACCAAAATTACCGGAAACGACCAAACAACAGGTTCGCCATCGTTTTGGAACGTTTTTACATAAACCATTATCTCAGTAAACACTTTAAACTTTATAAATAATTCCACTAAAAACAGTGATGTTTTGTCTCATACCATCAAGAAATTAGCCAACATAACCTAGTAAGGGTTCCCCCCAACATAACAATGAAAAGTCACGCGATTATGAAGAGGATGATCCAGCGGTCGGGAAAATATTTTCCGCAAGTTCCCAGAAGCAATTTGAGCTAGTAGAAAAGGTAGTATGGCAAACACACAAACAGTGTCCTTTGAGGTCGTCTCAGAAGAAGGGTCCGTGTGGCATTGTGAATTTGCTGGACGCTTGAGCAAGTTAACTCATTTGTGGAGGCGCGGCAACCCGTTGGAGTTACCTGGCCCATTGTACAGCACCCACATAAATGTCACCCTGGGGGGGCAGGTGAAGCGGAGGCCTCATAATCTCCGCTACCTCTTCTCCTCCCCTTTAACACCTCTTGACCCACCATTAGAATATTATTCTCCGCCAGCATCCAGGGCACCGTGAATAGGGACGTGTCATAACGGGATCTGGAATTTTGACGAAGGTGAGAACCTACGGTTTTCCCAACTGGGTCACATCGCCCTTCTCCACGGCCGGACCTACAACGGTTAAGTCCAATAGTTACCCACTCGAAAACCTCGACTCCTTTTAAATATCTCTCTCACTTTGATTATCTTTCACCATCAGACAAGGGACTTCACTAGTCATTCTACTTTTCACAGAAAAAATCGTAATATTTTGTCGACACCAGTTTTTTAAATCCGTACATGTACTATTTAATAGTCTTAATTCACCGTGTTAATTATACATTTAATCTAATGTCTTGGTTGAGATAAAAAGCTAGTGTCACGAGCGAGATTCACGACAGCTCAAATGGTTAGATCAGCGGTGTATTGAGCTAAAGGTTGTGGGTTCGAGTCTCGCTCGTTACAGTAGCTTTTCCATCTCAACCAACTCTTTATACTAAACGTATAATTAATTAAAATAATTACTTTCAAGGATGAAAGTCTCATCGTCATCAAATGGACTACTATTACAATCTAAAATCTGAAAATATTAACTAAAAAATTTCCCAAACAAATGGAAGAGAAATTTAACAGCAATGAACAACGAATAGAGTAAAAAAGTGAAGAATCGTCGTTTTCGATCATCCTGGTCCCCCTATTCAAGCTTGTTTAGCCTGCCTCAGTCGCGCTTCTTCATTTCGCCGTCTTCGGTAGTTGTTTTGCCAACTTCGCCACGTTTCATTCAATTTAAAGACAATAAATACTATTTATAACAAAAATAATTAAAATGTAAAAAAAAGATTGACCAGTAAGGATAGGCAGAGCAAGATGATGTAGTCGAGAAGTTAACTCAGGTCTGATGATATTTAAGTAATAAAATCGGTCCGTTGGTCAAAAAATAATTTACAAAATTAGAAGATTTTTCAAGAATTGTGAGATCTCGGTCGTTTCCGATCATCCTGATCCGACTATCCTACCTGGTATCATCTATCAGGCTGGTATTGACTTTTCGAAATTTTCAGTTGGATTCGTGTCTGAACGACAAAAACAGCGAGTCTAAACGTACCAGGATGGTAGGAAAAGACAATCGAATATAATGTTAATTCTGTTTTTTATCGTAAGAATGTAACTTAATTATTGATGTGTGATACGTTGTAATGATCTACGGTGTTAGAAATAAACTGTGGAAAGACAATCCGTTACTCATGGCTCCAAGAGACGAATGAACAGGATGGTTGAATTTAACCAAAAATAGAACCAAGAATAGACGCGGGTACCAAAAAGAATGGGAAAGAGAGGGATATAACTCCTTTAAAAATGGCACCATCCTCTGGTACACAGATGGATCTAGAACACAAAAAGATACGGAAGCAGGAGTATTTGGGCCTTGAACCAAATACTCAGAACCCGTGGGAAAACACACCAGTACCTTCCAAGCTGAGATTCATGCAATTGAAAAATGTGCCCAATTCAATCTAAGTAAAGTGTATAAAAACAAGAATATAGCTATGTCAGATAGCCAAGCAGCCATCAAAGCACTATGCTCAAATGGATGTTCAAGGACGATGCTGAACTGCAAAACCAAGCATTAGGTATGCAGAATAAAGGGTCCCAGGACATATGGAAGTAGAAGACGAGGAAGCAGACACCCTTACAGGGAAATGGGCTGCTACACCGCTGAAAAGACCTGAACCCTTCTGTGGCAATAGAAAGATGAGTCCAATTCAACCTAGATAAAGGATACAAAAATAAGAATATAGCTATCATGTCAGATAGCAAAGCAGCTAGCAAAGCACTAAGTTCAAATACCATTAGCTCAAGAATGGTGCTGAACTGCAAAACCAAATTAAATTTGTTAGGTACGCAGAATAAAGTTAGCCTCGTCTGTGTCCCAGGACACATGGGAGTAGAAGGCAATGAGAAAGAGGACACCCTTGCACCCCTTCTGTGGCATAGGAATCCACACTATCAACGAATATCTCAGACAGAAGGACAAAAAGAAAACGAAGGAACTTTGGATTTCACTCATCGGACGTAGACAATCGAAGAGTCTTCTAACTAATTTTGGCCGGAAAGATATCACAGATTGTGTCAAAGGAAGCAGGAACAGACCGCGAATCCAAATAGGATACTGCATATAAAATGGAAACTTCAAGAAAATTGGAACAATCCAAGATGGCACATGCAGATTCTTCAAGGTGGCAGAAGAAAAAACAAAACAATTCCTAACAAACTGCCGAGCTACATTCGCCCGCAGGAGGATGTATAATATGACCATAGGAGAGCTCGACCACTTCAACCGGAACTATTAATCAAGTTTTTTGACGAAACAGGACGCACCGATGTGCTTTAGGCAGAGAGCGGGCGTACAATAGCTCTTAAAAGGTGCTGTATATTACACCCCGAATGTTAGATCTACATCACCGTAGATTGTTAAACTGTCCTCTAGCTGATCATCCTAGTCCAACGATGCTCGCTGGTTTAATCTTTTTTTGATGATATTCATATCAAAAAGACATATTTTTGATGAGTTTCAGTTGGATTTTTGCACGTCGGTACAACCAAAACAACGAGACTAGACGGACCAGGTCGATCGTTTATAACGTTCATAGTTTTTTTATTGTATGACTTTTACTCAAGTGTGTTCGTTGTTATATTTATTTTAATTATCTTTGTGTACGATGTTGTAATTTGTTGTGTGGTCATTTGCCTTTTTCTAGGTCTAGCCTTTTGGCCTTTTAAGCCTACACAGACGCACTGAAGATAACCATAACCTGAAATGGCCAAAACCGAGAGAGCAGTAGTGATTTTAACCAACTAATAATTTGCTAACATGACAAACCCTGGAAATTCCAAAATTACCTTTTCATTTTAATCCAGAAAGTACCAATTAGACATATATCTAATGTTGAAAATATGTTCTGGCAGCACATTTTTAGAAATTATCTGCTGTCAAAGTTAGCACATTAAACATAATCTTTATCTCAAATTTAACAAAGCTTTCCGAACAGTAGAGTTACGATTCATTGCACATCTAAAGTAAATAGATTTTATCGCTTCCACGTTACATAAGTTCGACGATGAAAGCTTGATGGAAATTCTTCGTCTTAATTCGAGTAAAGCCTCCCTTACGAAAATCATTTGGCGCAATATCACTTGTATAACATTATCTCTGTTTGTCTTCGGGACGGTCCATTTCACACGCCCGTTAAATCTTTATCGCAAGCATGATGATGGTTGTTATCAAATAGACCCAAATAGATACCGAGTGGCCGTTTTGTGATTTTATCCGACCTGAAATAAACTTAAGAGGAAAAGTATGCTGTTGATGCGTTTTTCTCGAAAGATACGCAACCAAGGGCGATGACTCGGTGCGATAGCTTCGATTATTCTGCGTCTTAGTTGGAGCCATCATGAGGCTTAGAATCTGGGTTGCAATTGCGCATGGAAATTGTCAAGACAAATTTAAAAAAAAAAAAATAATAAAACAAAACCATCACCGGACACAATAAAGATGTATTTAACCATCTTTGCAAGAAAACCCATTAAAAATTGTTAGCTAATAATTAAGATTAGATGAGCTATTAAGGAAGAAATGGAAATTAAGGAATTAAAAGATATCATTAAAAACTCATAGAGGACGAAATCAACGGCGGATCCTGGTTGGTCATCAGGGAGGTAAAAAAAATTAGATTTTTTTGCGCAGGGGATGTAAGACATACATAAAATACAGTTTTTATCTGATGAAGCCAATTTACACTTAATCAATTAAAAGTGCTCTGAACGAAAAATATTTACATTTGTGTGCAATAGAGGACAACACGGATAGTCAGTCAAAACGAAATAAAAATTAAAGCTTGCAAGCGCGGATCATGGTTGGCCATAAGGGGGGTGAAATATTTTGATTTTTTTGACACAGGGGACCTAAAAACGTGCAAATGAAGAGAAAATTCTACACATCGTTTTTCGTCCGAACGCAATACTTTCTCCTCCTTCAAAGAAAAAGAAAAAAAAATTAATGCTTAAATAGTTCAATTTCAAAAAGCACATAATTTTCATAAGCTTCCAAATTGTTTTTCCGTCAGTCTGCAATGAAAGCGTTTTAAATTATCGCCAAATTGGAGGATATTACTTCAAGAGATCGAAAAGGAAAATTAAAGACAAAAATCAGAAAAGCACGAGAAGTATGGCATAATTTGGAAAAAATGGGTATATATTATTCATTATTTAGAAATCGTGAGATGCGGTCTAGTGTGATGTAGGTTTCAGAAAAACATTCTCTTTATCGTGCCGACGTTTCGATCTTTCTTGAGATCAACTTCAGGGCTCAATAAAGATCGAAACGTTGACACGATAAAGAGAATGTTTTTCTGAAACCTACATCACACCAGAGCGCATCTCACGATTTCTAAATAAATATCGATTAACGGTCAATAATTATCAAACATTACTATTTATTTTATACAAAACGTAACACCTTAAACATATTGCAATAGATAAAGGGTTTTAGTTGAGATAAAAAATTCGGTGTCCCGAGCGGGATTCGAACCCATGGACCTTCGGCTAAATACGTCGCTACTCTACTTGAGCAATCTTGACTTCCATCCACTCGGACACTAACTTCCCATCTCAACCCCCCTCGTGACACTGGTTTTTTTATCTCAACTAAAAACCTTAATTAATTGAAAGATATTAATTGGTCAAGTGGACCACGAAAACTAGTGGATCTATTGCAATAGGATAAAAAAATAGTCAAATGTTTTTGTTTATTATTAACAGTTGCCGTTAATTGAAATTAGGTTCGGTCCATTTTTTCCTACACCACCGAAAACAATAATAGTACAATAATGGTTTACTAGTTGACTACAACATGAAAACTGGACAAAATGTAATATTATTAAATTTACTAGTTTTCGCGGTCCTCTTGACCAATAAATATATTTCAATTAATGAAGGCTTTTAGTTGAGATAAAAAAAGTCAATGTCACAAGCGGGATTCGAACCCATGGCCTTCGGTTAGATACGCCGCTGCTCTACCCGTTAAGCTATCAGTAGAGCACCGGCGTATCTATAACCGAAGACTGTGGGTTCGAATCCCGCTCGTGACATTGACTTTTTTCTCTCAAATAAAAACCCTAATTAACTGAAAAATATATTCAAACTTTCAGCTAACAATTGTAATGAACGTTTATTTTTGTGAAAGTGCCACTTGAAAAGGCTTTTGTTAAAATGTAACATTCTTATCTTTTGGATTTTGGAGTGATGGTATTTTTAAGTCATTTTCGATTTTGGTCCGCCCGGTCTCATTGGTTTGACCTACCTGAGGGTGAAAAAAGGAATTCCATTTTGTTGTGATCATCCGTTCTACATCGATAAATTGAGAACACGCGAAAAAAACAAAAAAAAAATGAAATTGCTTGTTCTATATTATATGATTTTTCATGTACAATCAAGCGAATACAAGAATTAAATTTATAACGTAACATAATGCATCAGAAGTTTTACAGTTACAAAGCTTTAACTCTACAATACCAATAAACAAAATAGCCACAAATTTCATACATAGATCAGAAAATTTGGAGAGAAAAATATTTAAAATATTCGGAGATACTGAGATGCGGTCTGGTGTGGCGTTTATAGAAAAACATTTTCTTTATCGTGCCAACGTTTCGATCATTATTGATATCATCTTCAGGCCTCAAAGAGTTTGGAGATGTGTCAATCTTGGGTGTTGTGAGTGAAATCTTTTTTTAATATTTTTGATCTCAAACTTCCTTCAAGGCCGATTCAGTCCCAACACCTCCAAGGACTGTAACCACAGACTAAATAGGTTTCAGTCCTTTATAACGTTGGGAATGTATCGGTCATCAAGGAAGTTTGAGATTTGTAAACAACAACAAAAAACAAACAAACAGAAATATATCAATCTGTAGACAAATTAAGGTGGTTTTGCTCTGATGATGGCCTTAAAATAGATCCAAAGCTTCAACCTTTGGTTACAATTTGCTTTCATCTTCCTCAAGACAATACCTTAATCCAGAGTGTTCGTAAGTCGAGGTAATTTTTCATTTTTGTGCCGTCGTATCGTACTTAATTTGTATCATCTTCAGAGCATAAAGTGTGGCTCTATTCCTAAGGTGTCATGTTGGTGTTGTGAGAGATTGTTGTGAAACCACCTCATCACCTCATTCTTGACCTTTCTTCACGATTTCAAAAATTATTAACTAACTGGTCACTAAAAAAGTACACATTTCAACCAATTACTTTTTTTTCTCTTACGGATAAGATCCATAGACACGCGTGATTTCCAAGAGTTCAACACGATCTTTTATCAATATTTGTACGCACAGACCCACTCGTAACTGTATATTTTTCGAAAAGTGTGACAAAAGGAGGAGGCCTGGGAAGAAAAGGAATCTGCCCAACTCTCTCGGAAAGTTCTGGAAGAAAACCTCGCTGTAGAAGTAGGCCGTCCATTGTCAATATTGTATTTTGCATTCCGTATTTGCGGAAGGGTTGGGAAAGGCGTGAGAGTAACGGTATGGCATCTGCTCCTCGTTACCTGAGTCCCCTTGGCTAACAGTGCGCGCACCCGGCCCCTATTCAAGACCAGCGACGTCCTATCTCCGCGTGTCACCCAGGTACTGGGCAGACTCAGTTCGGATTGATAACTCTTTCATCCCTTCAAATACAGATCCGTCTCCGGTGTCAAAACCAAACGATGACTCTTTTACATTCATAGCATTTTTTCCCCTCGAACTATACCGTTCATAACATGATTGTAACAAAAACGGACCAAGATCCTGTTTTAAAGGTCAAATTAATTCAAAAGAGAGAGGTCGTTTTTAAGATCGTGAGGCTCACAATATGAAATTATTTTTAATTTTATATTAATGGTTAGGTAGTCGTCTATAATCATGTCTAATCCAGAAAGCGATAGATAAGTACTAGACAACTAGCGCACCATAAAAGTGGAGAAATAGGGAGAGGGAGAGAGAGTGTGAGAAAGCGAGAAATAAACTGAAAAAAGAGAGAGAACAGTGAGGGAGAAAGCGAGTGTGACAGAAGGTCGGGGGAAGATGGGGAGAAAAAGAAAGATGGCAGATTCATAGAGTTGAAAATGGGTATTCAGAAAGACACATATAATAAAAAAAGGCATACAAGCAGTCAGAGAAGGAAAGAACAAAATATAAAGAAAAAGGGTGAAGGAGATAAAGATAGATAGAAAAATAAAGAGAGAGAGAGAGAGAGAGAGAGAGAGAGAGAGAAAGAAATTGAAAGAAAGAAATAGAGAAAATGAAAGGGAGAAGGGAGAGAAAGAAAGCGAGTGAGAAAGAAAGACGGCAGATACATAGAGTTGAAAATTGGCATTCAGAAAGACACATATAATAGAAAAAAAGGCCTACAAGCAGTCAGAGAAAGAAAGAACAAAATATAAAGAAAAAGAGTGAAGGAGATAAAGATAGATGGAAAGAGAGAGAGAGAGAGAGAGAGAGAGAGAGAGAGAAATTGAAAGAAAGAAATAGAGAAAATGAAAGGGCGAAGGGAGAGGAAGAAAGCGAGTGAGAAAGAAAGACGGCAGATACATACGTATAGTTGAAAGGGATATTCCAGAAAGACATATATAATAGAAAAAAAAGGAGAGGAAGAGAGACGAAACAGACGGGGTAGAATGAAAGAGTGAGTGAACAGAAAGGAAGACATTATAGAGAGAACGAGACATACTAACAGTCAGAAAGAAAATGAGAAATAAAAAGGAAAGATATAGAGATAGAGCTAGAGAGAATGTTAAACAAGGAAAAGGATAAATGAAGAAACAGAAAGAGATAGAAAGAAGGGTGAGAAAGAAGGAAATGGGGATGGAGAGAGGAAGAAAGCCCAAAGAGACGGAGGTAAAAATAATTAGTGAGTGATCAGAAAGGCAGTCATAATATAAAGGAAGTGGCATACTAACAGTCAGAAAGAAAATGAGAAATAAAAAAAAGGAAAGAGATAGAAAGAAGGGTAAGAAAGAAGGAAATGGGGCAGGACAGAGAAAGGAAGACGAAAGAGACGGAGGTGAGGGAACAGAAAGGTAGTCATAATAGAAAAAAAGTGACATACCAAAACTCACAAACAGAAAAAAGTTAGATAATGGGGTAGGGAGAAGGACAAAGAACGAGATATGTAGATAGAGAAAAAAAACGTGAGAGAGGCGATTTGAAAGATGGAAGGAGAAATAAAGAAGGAAGAAACAGGAGTATAGTGAGTAAAAAGCTAGTGATAATAAAACGAAAAAAACATACCAAAACTCACGACCAGAAAAAGTGGAAAAAATGAAGGAGATATAGGAAGAGAGACAGGTAGAAAGAAGAGAGAAAAATAAAAAGTGAGTGAGAGAATGATGAAAATGATATGTAAGTACTTAATCTTTTTATGTAAGGCTTTGGTTGAAATGACGGAGTTAGTGTCACTAGCGGGATTCGAAACCACGATCTTCGGCTTGATACGCAGCTGCTCTACGACTTGTGCTTTCGCGACCACAATCCATTCGGACACCAACCTACAACTGTTCGAATTTTCCCTCTTTTTCATTTCAATCAAAACCTTACGTAAAAAGATTAAGTAACTGGAAGATTGAAAATTTGTTCGATAGACTGGATTATATGTATTGTAATATAAAATATATGGCGCAAAAAATGAAACTGATAAAAAATTATAGGTAGGTAAGAATACTACAAATATATAGACAGAAAGAGTAAGGCAGGCAGGCAGATGTTAAATAAATAGAAAGATAGCAAAAGAGAAATGGAGGGAGTGAGTGAGTGAGTGAGTGTGTGTGTGTGTGTGTGTGTGTGTGTGAGAGAGAGAGAGAGCGCTCTTGGACACCAACGTGAAATTGGCAAGGTAGTCTAATCTGTAGGTAAATGTTTCTTAGCAATACGTGAAATGTATTATTTATGTGGTAATAATTATATAAATAAATTTTACAAATTCATTACATTGGGCAAATATACAGAAAAAAGATGTTAATTAGTATAAAATTTGTATTTGGTATTTAAACGTAAATCCAGTCTCCTGGCACGATATTTACTGATTTTGTCGTGTATAATTGAGCAACGCTGATGTGATTCCTTCACATTTCAGGTTTGCAAGTTCAAAAAAAAAAAAAAATTCACTTTTGCTATTGTGTGGCTAGTACGTAGCCAAACGTCCCCACCCTTTATTTCATTTTAATGGCCTATTTCTCATACGTGACTGGGGCCCTGTCTGTGACAAATTTGGGCCAACCCCCCAAATTCCATTAGGGGCAGGGATGATTTACGATCCCTGTTGTGTCTTGTACCGTTCCGTTAGGAGTGATACTATTCGCAAGGGTTGCGAATGTTGGGCTAGGCTAACGGTACAGGGCCAGTACAGTCCCGTCGTAAATTAGCCAGTTTCGGAAATTGTTACCTGGCCCAATGGGCGAACGTCTACCCAACATCGATAGACCCAAATGGGATTATCCTTCGTAGCAATTTCCTTTCTTTCTAGCAAATCTTATCTTACCAAAGTTAAGTCATTTCGTTTCCGAGAAAACCGCCTTCCTACCTGCTAGTAAGCAGTAACTACTGATTATTCTGAAGCCACGTCCAGACAACTGTTTGACATACTGTCATGTTTTATAGACATTTTCTTAAAACAATATTCATAAATGTTTGTCAGATGGAGTCCTTTTAGAACAAAAAAGTATGATTTCCTCTGGGTGACTGGAAGAATAAGCGCGCACTTTAGTCCTCTTCGCTCATCTGCCTATCCTCGGTTCTGGTCAGCCAGATGTACTTCCAGTGATGGGTCCGGGTTTTAAGCAGGTTTTGAACAGACCCTCTGATAAAAATGTTAACTGACAGACCAAAACAGCAAGATAGATAAAAGGAAGATAAAACGTTTAGAAATCATCACCTTATGCTAGCAAGTTGAAACTATCGACCGCTGGCCAGACTAGGATTCTATTTCTTGAAAGAATTATTTATAATTTAATATCAAATTACATTATGAAAACAATATCCCATCACCCTTGAAACCTCAAGAAATCACACAAATTTGCTTAAAATGGTGGTAATCTTGTATGAATTGTGAACTAATATTTTTAAATATCTCTAACTAATTATTATAAAATCAGTTACATGTGTCGTGACTAGTGACCGTTAATCGATAATTATTTAGAAATCGTGAGATGCGGGCTGGTGTGATGTAGGTTTCAGAAAAAACATTTTCTTTATAGTACCGTCGTTTCAATCTTTATTGAGATCATCTTCAGGGCCTGGGATTTACAATCATTGTAAATGTAAGCAACGTTTGTAAATCCCAGGCTCTGCAGATAATCTCAATAAAGATCAAAACGCCGGCAGGATAAAGAAAATGTTTTTCTGAAACTTACGTTCATACCAGACCGCATCTCACGATTTGTAAATAATGATAAGTTAAATATTGATATTTAAAAGATCAGAGGTACGTTTAAATAACATTTTTTAAAAATTGCTTTTTGTGGTGTCGGCTCATTTAAAAAATGACATAGGAACATACAATCCTCAAATTTTTTCACAGAAGATGGCGAGAAACCGAAACGCCTCTGATAAAATATGGAGGATTGTCTGGCTAATATGAACGGAAACGTGCAAACTGCATAGAAGATAATCTATTTATTCGGTATATCAACTAAAATATACTGTCATTATTAGAAAGACAAAAAAAAATTTATCATGTCAAAAAACATTAAGTTATGCTAACTGTCTGACTTACAGGACAGAGCAAGAAAGGGGTGAAATTTCTTCAGCTGTCAAGTTTAATAAAATGTAAAGAAATTGCCTTGTTTATGGCAGCAAGAGTCAATCTTAATTGTGATTTAAACAATTTTATGAGGTTTGGGCAAATTTTTTAAAAGGTTTTTCTAGTTCATACGTTTATTTATCTCTATGTATATAATCCATTATTAGTCTTCCTTGTATAATTCAGTTGAGCATCAACAGCTAAGAAAGAAAAACAAACAAAACATTAAGAAAAAAATAATAGTTAACTATCGAAAAAAACCTGTTTCCCGAATGTTAAAGAAATCGGGCTAATAATTTCTTTTAGAAGTTATTTTCGAAGTAGTTTTTTTTCAGTTGCACGATGGTTTCTAAAAGGATATTCTATTTGTATTTTAGTGCGTTTATATAATTTATTAATATATGTATATAATATATTCAAAAACAAGTATTTATTAGTTAAATTACGCATGTATATTGTAGGGTTGTATGAAAAATATATTTTTATGGGGGTATTTTATCATAAATTAATGAAGCAAATAAGGTGCCAGATTTTTTTTTTCCCAACAAAACAGACAACAAAGCTCAAAGAAAATTTGAGCCACAAACGGAATGTTTTCTTGGAAAAAGAAAGCCTGTAAAAGTCCAGACAATCCTTTAAATGATTCGTCACGGCTTCGGCGACCTTTAGTAAACCCGTTGGCAACATCTCATAAAATTAATATTTTCAAAATTGCTCGTCGAATCGCATATCGAATTAGGTCGAATACAACGCATAATTATTCAGAAATCGTGAGACGCCGTCTGGTGTGATGTAGGTTTCGGAAAAATATTTTCTTTATTAAGCCAGCGTTTCGATCTTTATTGAGATCATCTTCAGTGCCTGGGATTAACAAACATTGTTTAAAATTAACTAATTAATGTAGGATTGTATAAATTCATTTTTTCCATATCTTCCTTCTATTTGCTAAATTGAAATAATGTTTGTAAATCCCAGGCCCGGAAGAGGATCACAATAAAGATCGAAACGTTGGGACGATAAATAAAATATTTTTCTGAAACTTACATCACACCAAAAAAATTTCTTTAACGTGCCGACGTTTCGATCTTTATTGAGATCATCTTCAGGGCCTGGGATTTACAAACATTATTTCAATTACACCAATATGTAGATATTTCTGACAGTTTTCATGACCTTTCTGATAGATCAGTTCAGGGGGATGACGAAAAATTTAAAAATCGTTTGTTTTCGTAAGAGGGCAATGAAATAGTATAACCAGCACTATAGTATAACTGCAGAATTTTCTGTAAACTCTCAAACAGCTTGTTCAAAGGCATAAATATTGGTCTTGTATGATCAAGTTTTCGATATCATTGAGAGTTGTTCCTCCTTTCATGAATATTTTCGATAGGTCTTCTTTTACGGTAAAGTTATGTTACCATAACATAAATCCAATGATATCCAACCAAATCATTGGTGGTGGCCAGTCAATAAATATGCTACGTGTTATTCGCCGTTTTGTGTGTAAAATTGTTGAGAATCATTGTCTCGTAGCTCTGCTGCGCGTTATATGCACAAGTCAAATTGTAGTAGTCAGTTGAGTGCAGAATAAGGGGGAATTTGTCGGAAGGTGTTGGTCGAGCACAGGCAGAGTATCACCTCGGGATCAATGGTGTTAAATCTAGCGCTAAATCCTTCGGATCGTACTGGGAAGAAATCTGAGCGGCGGCTTTGTGCTCGGACTTCGGGTCAGTTGCGGCAGGTGTGGTCTCACGGCAGCTCTTCTGGGCCGGTGGACATCACACGGGCCGACCTATACCCACGAAGATTTGTTCGCAGTTTTGTCCCGGCTCAACTGAAGAAGCAAGGCGACAAGACAATAAAACGAATTGTCGTGAAATTTTTAAACTAACAAATCGCATTCAAATTAAAGCATATTTATACAAAGATATCCATCAGAGACAACCCAAAAACTGTAAAATTGAGAAACTTTGAAATTTGAAAGAACGTGGCTAAAAGCTCTCAATATCGTCAAAACCATTAACTTTCACTTTCGAACTCGACTTTCACTCTTCATTGAAAAGGTTAATGTACTGACTATGTTAACAACAAAACATCAAACTACATAGATGAAAAACCATGAAAATTTGGTTTCTGTTAAAAACAAATCAACTAACTGATATCAAAATGTACTATTATTATAATGATTTAAAAACAAAACAGTGGTAAGGAGACACAGCAGAATAATAATAGGTATCTATAGATTAATGCATAAAAAGTTAAATAGTATTAAAATAATTATTTAGAAATCGTGAGATGCGGTCTGGTGTGATGTAAGTTAAAGAAAAAACATTTTATTGTGCCAACGTTTCGATCTGTATCGAGATCATCTTCAGCGCCTGGGATTAACAAGTATTGTATAACATAATTATTCAGATATCGTGAGATGTAGTCTGGTCAAAAACATTTCCTTTATCGGGCCAACGTTTCGATGTTTTATTGAGAACATCTTCAGGGCTTAAAGTGTTTGTCTTCTGTGTAATTGCGCCACTCTTTCAGACGGTTCTTTCTTTTGAACCTATCGTAAAATTATTTCTGTCGTTAGAATGGAATACCATGGAATGGCCCGATTGTCGGAATTATGAATGCCACCTGCGGCTCTTGCGGCTTGGGATTCAAAGGGACTTTCAACAAATTTGTCATTTAGGCGGTTTTTCTTGTCTGTATTAATTTTGTTCGGAGTTGTAAAAGGCTAAGAGGAAAGTGTACAACGGTGCAGGCGGTTAATTCCTTTTGCAGGTAGTTTAAACGTTGTCTGGCCATTTTCACTTCCGATACGGACGATACGCAAATTTTGAGCTGACCGTCAATTTACTTCACCCATTCGGATCTTTGATTAAAAATGGAGATAATTTTATTACTATAAACCTGTTTTATCACATGTTGTATTCAACTATTATGAACTATTCAAAAATCGTGAGATGCGGTCTGGTGTGATGTAGGTTTCGGAAAAACGTTGTCTTTATCCTGCCACGTTTCGACCTTTACTGAGATCATCTTCAAAACCTGCGGTTTACAAAATTGTTTAAATTAAACAAATACATGTGGTATGTAGTAAAAAGTGAATTTATACAGCGCAAAAATATACTTTTTATATTCGATCAAAGTATTTCTACCATCTCTATAAAAAAAATATATATATATATTGCATTGTGTAAATTTACTTTTTTCCACATCCTACAAGTTTTTGTTAAATTAAAACAATGTTTGTAAATCCCAGGTCCTGAAGATGATCTCAGTAAAGGTCGAAACGTAGCACGTTAAAGAAAATGTTTTTCTGAAACCAGCGCCACACCAGTCCACAAATCGCGATTTCTGAATAATCGATTAACGGTCACTAATCACCACACATTCTATCGTGTTAATACAATCAGCGAATCCATTCAATTTCGCATAAGAAAAGATGTGTACGTAAATGTGCTCAATGTGTTCTGCACAGTGGAAGAGTTTTGGCTCCACACAGGGAGCGAGTAAGAACAACAAATGATTTGTAATGCGTTCATACCTTAGATAGATTTCATTGTTTTTGATAATAAATTATTCAGAAATCGTGAGATGCGGTCTGGTGTAACGTAGGTTTCAGAAAAACATTGTCTTTATCGTGCCAACGTTTCGATCTTTATTGAGATCATCTTCAGCGCCTGGGATTTACACGCTGGCACTCCCCACACGACCGGCAGGGATGCACAATTACACGGAAAACAAACACTTCGAGTGAGGAGAAATACTTTGAATTATAAAAAATATGTTTTGCATTGAATAAATTCTTTCTCATGTATTTGTTAAATGTAAAATCCCAGGCCTGAAGATGTTCTCAATAAAGATCGAAACGTTGGCACGATAAATAAAATGTTTTTCAGGAACGTACATCACACCAGAGTGCATCTCACGATTTCTGAATAATCTTCGCCTAACTGTCACTAATCTCTACACACTTTGTTTTGTAGCTTGTGTTCCATTTTACGTCCAAATCATTCAATTTCCTTTTATTGTAATGATTATTTCGAGATCGTGACAAGTGGTCTGGTGAGTCGTAGGTTTTAGAAAAAAAAACCACTTTATTTGTCCTACCAACGTTGGTACTGATTGTTTCTTGAATTTTTGAAACTATCGACTGAAATCAAATATGCAATATTTTTACACATTAGTCTTTTGTAAATAAATAAATTTTTAACGTTCATAGCATTTAAATTAATTTAAACGTTTTAGTAACGTGAAAAAAATCTAAAACGGCCAACTTGGAAATAACGAAGCGCCTGAAAAGTGGCACGATACAGTTATGCAAGACACGATCCAAGGTCGGTATCATCCTCAGATTTTTATTTTACATATAATATTGCCGTTTATTGTTTTGCGATTATTTTAATTTTATTATTTCAGTACTATGTGAAAAATGACGTTGTATAGAATTATGGAACTGATATAGAAACGTAATTAAAATATTACCATTGAAGCTTGGTCCTTTCCGATCATTTCAGGTCAACATAAATCTATTTGAGATCAGACAGGAAAAATAGTACGGAAAAAAGAGACGATTGCACAAATTTTCTAGCGCAAAAGAAATATAAATATAAAAATGCTTCATTAAACAAAGAAAAAAAGACAATTTAGATTTCAAAGCATTTAAGGCCATATATATTGGATCCGTCTGCCAGAGGTCGTTGATTAAACAATCAGAAAAAATATAATATAAAATTAAAATATAAAAACAGAATAAAATAAAATAAAAGTTATAGCTTACTTATTCAAATATCGTGAGATGCGGTCTGGTGTGATGTAGGTATCAGAAAAACATTTTCTTTATCGTGCCAACGTTTCGATCTTTTACTGAGATCATCTTCAGGGCTCAAAGTGTTTGTCTTCTGTGTAATTGTGCCATGTCGTGTTGAGAGTGCCCTCACAATTACACAGAAGACAAACACTTTGAGCCCTGAAGATGATCTCAATAAAAGATCGAAACGTTGGCACGATAAAGAAAATGTTTTTCTGATACCTACATCACACCAGACCGCATCTCACGATATTTGAATAATTATCCGTTAACGGTCACTAATCTCTACACAGTTATAGCTTACGCAATACAAAGAAAACAAAAACTACCAAAATGCGAAAGAGAACAGAAAAACAGGTTATAATAGAAATCAAAAATTAAACTCATTAATTATTTAATATCTGTACTCCCACGCATGTCTAGCGTAACGAATTAAGGGCCGCGAATTTGAACCACCCAAAAACCGTAGCAGGTCAACCCTGGGGAGAGTGAAGCATCCGAAATGGAACAACCTAATCTCACCCAGGGACGAGCACTCCGCCAAGAAGTGTGATAGTTTCGATAGATCGCGAATTACACAAAGGACAGATTCCCGTTTCCCCTCTGATCCAAACAGCCGAGTTTAAGTGCAAAACTTCTTATCTTCAATAGCCATCTCAACTCATTGAGACAAAGACCGTCAAAATTATCTTCGTGTAGGTCGAACAATGCAAGAGAAATTTGTACCTCAGTGTAAGTGTGAGATGCATAGATAGATGCTTGGACCCGTGATGTTGTTTATTAAGTTGATCAATAAGAATTGAAAAATGATTATGCCAGTCACAGAGGTTGTCCAAGGATATGACGAACGGCAAGTTGAACCTTTCAAACAAATATTTACAGTGAGCAAACTGTTAGCCTTTATGACTGCCAACGATGTTATTTTGGCATTATATATATATATATATATATATATATATATATATATATATAAACATTTTTTAAAATTTATATGCACCGAGTGAATATATGGTGAATCCCTTTCACTCGATGCATATAAATTTCCTGAATTGTGTGAAAATAAAAATAAGAAAAAATATACTGTGTGGATAAATAAAAATATGTGACAAGTAAAGACATACGGTATCATCTCCTTGCCCTTACAAATTGAAAATACAGCAGGATGTTCGATTAAAAAAATGAGAGACAGTCCTTCCTCGCCCTTTGACAGCTCAACTCACACTGGCCGATCCTGCCGTAGGGGATTAACTTATCCTTCGATATATATATATATATATGAACGTGATATTTTCAAACGTGTATAGAGAAAAAATAGTAAAATAATGGTTACAAATTGCAAGATTGGATTAAGCAAACATGAAAAACCAAGAATTTTTCTTTTTAAAAGGTACTGTTTTTGTTACTGTTCTTAGTTTCAAAGATCCACAAAACGAATTTTGTAGAAACTGTTTTAGGGTTTACCTCACATCTTGATCTGGCCAAACGGTATACATAGGGATCTGGTATCTTTCAAAAATTTGGTGATCGCCTTGATGAAAATTCCGTCTTGCAAGCCGATTCTTGCCAATTAGCAGTCTAGTGCTTCCCTGTTTCGGTTATGACTATCTGGTTCTACCGTAGGCTCACCGGCGGGATTTACCAGATTCAAAAGACTCACGAACTGATTTCTCCGGCTCATATTTAACTCCCCAACTGTCGAATATGTATCGTGGTTTAAAATGGTTGTGCTCTTCCTCTCGCAAGCCAATTGGCTCGTTTTTTCATCAACCCCTCAATCTGTTCATTTTCCTTTCTTATTTAATTTAGAGCGTTTCATTTATTTTTACGTTAATATATTTAAATCTTATTTATATATTCATTTTGGCACGAATTGTCCCATATTTTGTATTTTTTTTTGTTATTCAAGAAGGCCGAAGGGCCAGAAAAGTTTTTTCTTGTGTTAAGTTCTTCGAATTGATATTGTAGTTCTTCGTTCCATACTTTATCAAATTTTCAAAGTATATTCGATTAACCTCCTCAGTTGATGCACGGTCGAATTCAGAATCTACCAAACTACAGACTCATCACCCCGCATAGCGTCAAGAAGATATCCCAAAATTTAACTTTATGCTTGGTTTAATCTCAAATATATGTCCAAACCGCTTAAATACAAATTTTAGAATATCCTGTCGACTAAACAAATATTAAAGTTAATTCTCTCAGACATAGCAATGCTTTTAATTGATTTGTGATACATGATGAAATATTTTCGATGTTCTTGTTTAGAGACCGATAACTGTTGATTATTTGGAGATTGGAGAGATGAGGTCTGGTGTGACGTAGGATTAGAAAAACATTTTCTTTGTCGTACCAACGTTTCGACTTTTATCACCTTAATCAGGGCGAACCATTGCCCATTATTTTTTTTTTTTTCAATTGTCGGCTCTTTTCCCCTCACAAAAATCCGATTTCTTACAGGAAAATATTTTTCTATCCGTGCTTTTTTCTCCACTCCTTAAAAATCCAACGTTTATAGTAACACGACACACAATAATGAACATCTACTCAGAAAACAAACACTTTGAATGAGTACAAATACTTTGATTGAGTCTAAAATTTTCAGCATTGTAAAAATTCTCTTTTTGCTACATCCTACAGGCATTTGCGTAATTTAAACAATGTTTATAAATCCCAGGCTCTGAAGATGATCTCAATAAAGATCGAAACGTTGGCACGATAAAGAAAATGTTTTTCTAAACCTACATCACACCACGCTCATCTCATGATCTATAAATGATCATTTATTATTATGCAAATGGATATTAAATTAAATAAATAATATCATATATATAATGAGCCGTTAATGATTTAACTTAATACTATTGCTAAGGAACTGATATTTCCTGGAATTTTTAAAACTGTTCACCGAATTCACTGAAACAAATATCCAATATTGTTACACATTAATCTTTTGTACATGAATTAATTATTTAATGTTCATAGCAATTGAATTTTCTTAAATTTTTTATTAATACAAAACGACTTGGAAAAACGGAGCGCCTGAAAAGTGTCACGATACAGTTACGCAAGACACAATCCGAGGTCGATATCACGATGTGGAGTTTTAATTACACATTATTACCTTTTATTGTTTTACGATTAGTTTAACTTTAATATTTCAGTACTATCTGTAAAACAATTCAATAATTCAATTGATTAATGTAGAAAAACGTAAATGCTGCCATTGAAGCTTGGTCGTTTCCGATCATTTTTCAATACAAATCCATTCACGATCGGGCAGGAAAACGTTTAGGCGTTCCCGATTTTAGGCATTAGGATTTTAGCGAAATTTCAAATCGTAGTCTGAACACAATTAGGATAATACATTATACAGAAAAAAAAGAGATGCTAGTGGTACAAATTGCCTAGTACAAAAGAAAAATGTATACATTTATACAACTTAAGTTGAGTTATAGACACCCTTGAGGAATGTACAATGAGAGATTGGTTGAAGGGGAAATGGAGCAGAGTCTACAAACTGGAGACGATTCAATGTAAATATTGAAAGTCGATTGTCGAACTTGACCGAGAAATTATTTTTTTTTTTTTAATTGTGCTCGAGTCCGAGACGAGTTCTTTTTATTTTCTAAATGTTGTGAATTCCAGTTGATAAGATGTACAAATTTTGACTGGTATTTCTCTAAGTGGGGGAATGTTTGACGCGAAATTGCAAAAAAAAAAGATGTCTGTGTAAAAAAAAAAATGGAAATAAGGACACTCGAGTAATTCAACTTTTTATTGTGGTAAAAATTTAATCCCCAACGTTAACTTACCCCAACTTAATAAAAAAAATACGAAAAGAAAGAAAAATGAAACAAAACCCAAATAAAAATACAAACAACGCCGGAAAATTTCGACAAAATATGTACATGAAACAGAGACCTAAGAGAAAGAAAAGTACAACAATATAAAAGTTGTAAAACCATGATTCAACATGACAAAATCTCAAAAAAAAAAAAAAACTGGTAAAAAAAGAAAAATTGATCTTCATGTTAAAAATGAAGCAAAAGATGAAAAACATTAATTAATTGTAATCTATCAATTGGTCAAGCGGACCACTAAATTAGTGAATACATTGAAATCAAATTACGTTGAACTTTTTTTAAATTTCTACTACAACTTCTGTACTGTTATTCTTTTTTTGGATTCTTTTTTTTCCCCAACAAATATCAATTTTTCCCTCATCTCAAAAATCTCACAAAAAAGAATAATTCGATGTAAAAATGAGACAAAACGCATAAAAAGAGGCAACCAAAACAGAAAAATTGGACAAAATATTTATATTAAGCACAGAGATAAAAAAAAAAACGACAACATAGAAGTTGTAAAATACAACAATAACCTTATAAAAACTAACAAAAAAAGAAAAATCGAACTTAAAAATGGGGAAAAAATGCATAAAAATGATACAATAAGCACAGTGAACAATCAAATTACGTTGAACTTTTTTATTAGTATTTCATCTTGTACTAATACTGTTGTTCATTTTTTGGATTCTTTTTTTCCCAAAAAATATCAATTTCTCCCTCATCTCACAAAAAAAAAAAAAAAAGAATAATTCGACGTAAAAATGACACAAAACGCATAAAAACGAGGCCACCAGAGCAGAAAAATTGGAAAAAATATCTATACTAAACAGAGACAACAAGAAAAAAAAAGAACAACAACTTAGAAGTTGTAAACCCCGACTCGGAAAAACTAGCAAAAAAATAAAAGTTGAACTTCATTTTAAAAATGAAACAAAGTGCATAAAAATAGTACAATAAACATAGTGAATAATCAAATGACGAACTTTTTTTTATTAGAATTGCAACTTCTGTACTGTTGTTAATTTTTGGATTCTTTTTTTTTTTCAAAAACATCAATTTCTTCCCCATCTCTCAAATCCCACAAAAAAAGAATAATTCGATGTAAAAATGGCACAAAACGCATAAAAAAGAGGCCACCAAAGCAGAAAAATTGAACAAAATATTTATACTAAACGGAGACAAGCCAAAAATAAAAAAACTTAGAAGTTGTAACACCCAACTCTAACCTTATAAAAACTAACACAAACAGAAAAATTGCGCTTAAAAATGATACAATAAACATAGTGGACAATCAAATTACGTTGAAATTTTTTTATTAGTTTTACAAGTTTTGTACTATTGCTCTTTTTTTTATTATTTTTTTCAAACATATTTCTCCCTCCTAATCAACCCCTTTTCAGTAGTTATGATCGAGTGATAATGTGTCATAAATAATTATAACAATTAATTGAAGTTTACAATGGTTTTTAATTAATTCACGTTGGTGACATCCTCAAGTTTATTTTTTAGCAGTGCCTAGTAATTTATTTATAATACCCGCGCCATTTTGAAATTTCATTTAATATTTACCTTTTTCTAGTAAGTATTTTTTGTAGAGCGTGGACACGTTTAAATCCAGCCAAGCTCGAAAAACCACGTCGTCCACACAATTGCCTGGCCTTTAGTCCGGCAAATCGAAAATGACAGATTTTGACAATTGAACGGACAGGGAGAAAAGGTGTGTTTTGGAAGATGGGGAAGGAGAGTTATCTCGGTGAAAATCTAGTGGTCAGCAGCTGAGAAAATCCGGGAATTGTTTAGACGGTTGCCAATTAGAGAGGATTTCCAGAGGCCGGGACCTGTCAATCAGGACTACTTGATTTCCGGTCCGGTTGCGCCCGGGACTCCAAGTTGTTTCAGCCCTCGGACGAGTTTTAATATGTCGGAGCAGATGGATGACTCGGCCGAAGGGTTGAGGTGAGTCAACGTCAACAAAGCCGGGGCTGACCGCCGGTTAAATCCTATTACGAGTGGCCGACACCCCTCGGTGACTAAGGTTTCATTAATCGGGGGGCCCTTCCGGATAACTCGATTCCTCTTTCTATTAATCAAAACCGAAAGGAAGCTGGTCCGGAGTTATATAAATTATCCAATTTCCACTAATTAGTTTTATTAATTTGTACAATTTAGTTTTGCAGTAGCATATCAGCACTAATGATCCACCATTTTATATTTCATCATATAAGGTGACATACTTGAGTCCGTCCCAACAAAGAAGGCCAAACAAAACAAAACAAAAACAAGTGTCTAGACATGAGAGCATCGGATCAAAGAATTTAAAGCAAATATAGTGAGAGGACTGAAAAAAAAGAAACAACTTGTGTGTGCACAATTTGTTTACTCCTTACTGATTATTTTGGCCTGTCTATCCTCACTGTTTCTGTGTAGAAAATGCGTTTCGGCTTCTCAACTTCTTCAGTGTGATGTTGGAATGAAACGTGTGTATTAATAACTATCTCCGTAAGTTGAAAAAATATACAAAATAATTTTTAAGATATGCTGTTAATTCGCTGTCTTTTGAGTCTTGTGTGGGTCAAGTCAGTCGTTTATCCGTGAAAAGTCCGAGATAATGAACAAGGTCGGTGGTAGGCAGTGGCCATTTATACTCACCGAAGGGCAGACATTTTTACGTAAAGTAAAATTTATCTTTACTCTCCACTTTGTGAACCGTTCAATTCATACATAGTTGTTGTAAGTACTGAGTGTTAATTTAGTCCGAATTACTTCTAAGAATCGGGGTATCATGAGCGAACGAGTTTTGTGGGAATATCTGCAGTGCATGTGGAAAACAGAAAAGGGCCAATTATGCTTCCCTGAGGAACGCCTCACACCCAACAGGAATGAGTACATAAGGTGAGAATTCAGTTCCCTGGCGGACTCTACAAAATCGATCACTGAACACACACACGACGGCATTTTTCACTTCCAACCCTACCTGAAAATCGTTCCAGACGATTAAAGCGAAAGTGGCCCCGAGACTTTCTCATTGCGTGAAGACTGAACAAGATATCAGTGTGAAGGAGTGGCAACTTCTACAAGTGCCTCAAATGATAATTCACCACATACGGACACATTTATTTAATACATCACTTGCAGTCGTACATATCAAATAAATGTAATAATTAAAAAATATACTGCTTTTAAATTAAACATTTCTGGCAATTATAGTATTTTAAATGTTGGTAATAAGCATACCACCGTTGATATCTTCAACAGCAATAAACTTGCAATAAAGACATATTTTCTCCGACTATACAGTTGTAAGTAATTTTTTTATCTCTCTATTTATAAAGGTATATGCTTTTTTAAATATGTTTATGTTATATGCTAAATGTATTTACGTTTATATTTTTTTTCTATATTTTTACATGGACAGATTTGCCTTGGTAGTTTTTATAGATTTGTTGTTATTTATCTTTGTAATGGGTTCTTTACCCGACTGAATTAATAAACAAACGTACATGCAAACAATGTCGCAGAAATAATCTTGAAAGGAACGCATATACTTTACCGCCCAATAAGCTACGAGGTAGAACTGACATAAAAAAGATACATAAATGGGAAATTACACATAATATTTGAACGTGTTCAGAAAAAAAAGAAAACATTGACAATACTGCCTGGAAGAAAAAGAAAGAACGTAACACGTCGTCTGTTAATGAGAAGGGAAAAATCTAAACTCCTGGGAGAGGAGCAGTTCAGGACTAAAGGATGGACAAGGGAGTCCTTGACAAAACTTTGGTATACGAGAAAATAAAAGAAAAACTCCATATAATAATTGAGATAACACAAAGGGTTGGTAAAATAAGGTCGTAAATAGATCCAACCTCAGAAACTTGATTTGCACATCCTGCAGCCTTGTGATATTAATATTGGGTTGTCCGGAAAATAATGCAGGATTTTAAGTTTTCATTAAAAAAAATCTATATAAAATATTCTGTTTACGTTTACAGGATTACTCATTTGTATGAATGTCAACACTTATTAATCCTCTTCCAAATGATATTGTTTGTTTACCTCTGTAGCATTCCGCTACTTGGAAATAATTCAGTCATCCTTATAATGTCAAAGCGAGAATTTCGTACGATTTTCTTTTACGAGTTTAAACTCGGCCGAAGCGGAGCCCAAACGTCTAGAAACATTAACCAAGTCTGGGGCGAGGGTTGTGTTAATGAGTGCACTGTGCAAAGGTGGTTTAAAAAATTTCGGGAGGGGGATTTCAGCCTTGAAGATGAAGAAGGTCGTGGAAGGCCTTCCTCTCTTAATGATGATGTTCTGCGATCAGTGGTGGAAGAAAGCCCCAAAACAACTGTTCGAGAACTTGCAGAGCAACTCAAAGTCAGTAAAACGACCGTCGCTGACCACCTCAAGGCGATTGGAAAAGTGAAATCGGAAAGGGACCATTTTGTTGCATGACACGTGTAACGTCACAAAAATTATTGGAGCTTGGCTATGAAACTTTGCCTCACCCACCCTACTCTCCGGACCTCTCGCCTACTGACTACCATTTTTTTAGACACCTGGACCACTACTTACAACACATAATATTCAAAAATCAAACGGAACTGGAAAATGCATTTATTGACTTTATCAATTCTAAAAATTCTGAATTCTACTCAGACGGAATTAATAAGTTACCAACACGTTGGGAGAAATGTATTGAGAGTATGGGAAATTATTTTGATTAAAGAACATTGCTTTAAAGTAACTAGTTTCTTTTTTTTTTGTTTAATACCAAAATCCTGCATTATTTACCGGACAACCCAATATTAGCATTGAGACTCCAGGAGAAGCAGGCACGGTAGCATCCTAACCACTTTGGTCAGAAAAAAATATTGGCCGGTGGCAAACTGGACTAGCGACAAAGCAGAAGTAAAAGTACGCAAATAACCGCTTTGTTCATTATCGTCCCAACGCATTTGACAAGTATGGACCAACAAGAAACATCCTACGTAGCGCATTGCGTTAATTCATTCTTAAGCCTCATTATGACAATCTTCATTCCTTGAGCGACCTATTTTGTTAAAATATACATGAAACAGTATGGGTTCAAAGATAGAGCCTTGAGGAATACCCTTAACAAATGACGCCCAGTTGGGAATGATAGAAATTCTCACTGAAGAATGAAGTATGAAGCTGAAACGTAAGATTTGTAGGGAATAAAAGGACCCAGAAAGTGATCGGTGTCGATCTCTTTTTCAACTCGCGGACTAACAACGACCACCAACAAATTGAACTGGCCATAACATATCAACAGAGCGATTGACGACAGAACCATCAAATTGTAACTAAATACCTATATATTTAGGTAGAAGAAGAGAAGATTAAAAAATGTAAAATGCAGTAGTGAAACATGACCAGAGATTGCTCGTAATTTGTTTTACAAGTTTCATCGTTAACCCTTTTATAGAGATAAAAAATCATTTTTATATATAAAAGCATAATTGATAAAATATTTTCAAAACGTACAATATGTTGATTTCAAGCATAAAAATTACGTTATTGTGAAAAAGAGTAAAAGGTAACAAGAAAACTGGGTCTTTTTCCTCCGCCTGTTCATAAAGATAGGAATGACAAAGCAAAATTTTTGTAGAGGTCCTTACGTGTAGAAAATGTGACAACGGTTAAAGAGGATTTCTGACAACAAAAGTCCTAATTAAGAAAAAAGCCCAAGTTTCCCGTACCCAATTTGACACTTGAGTGATTTTTCACAGGTCCCATTCACAAAGCTAGTCTTTATCAGCGTCTCTTGACCGGAATATGAGACGGGACAACTCTTTCAGTTTGTAAAGATTTGTCCACAAGCTTCCTTTACATGCGGCGTAGAAGAATGACGGTTCATTGAGGAATCTCATTGACCATCGGATGAATGGCGTGTAAACCGAACGGTTGTACCGTTAGGAAAATCTCCAGGGCTTACTGTTTGCCATTATTTCCGTGCACATCTGTGCTGAAAACGTGGACAATCTGCCATTAGAGAGAAAACGCTAACTCATCAAATAGCCTAATATTCATCGTGGACATTTCCTAGGAAGGCAATTGCTAACAATACCTACTGCGCTACTAACATACAGTTTACATCATCACTAATCATGGAAACATTGTTTTTTTGTTTTAAATAATTAAAGTTCAACTTAAATGACTTGACTTAATCTAGCAACAGTCAAATATTTATATTTCACTAATATAAAGCCGTGGGATTTATTGCAGTTAAATATGATAATTAACCAACCCAAAAGGAACATATTTGACAGAAACAGTCGTTCATACAAATAAATGAAAAAGTGGGTCCAGACAACAACGTAAGGTAAGGCAACACCCACCCACAGATTCTTGATGGAAATTACGTACAGTCGTACAGATCTAGTATGACAGATATAATGGTCATATCTGTCTGCCGGAGGCTCTTGAAAAGACAAATAAGACGTAAATAAAATTAACTACATCGTCGCCCCTACTAGCAACTTAATGGCTCTTTAAATCTCGATTCCTCTAAAAAGTTTTCTTTAGTTTTTCCCCAATAATAGTGGCTATGGAAATCATACTTAAGAGATTGACTGGTTAAGTTGGAAGCTGTTTCAGTGAGTTAAGAAAGGAAGATCTTTATTCAAATGTTAAATTTACGTCAACGGCGTGGAAGAATTTTTAGAGGAACTGAGGATTAGTGAAAAATATCCACTGTATCGGGAATTGAATTTTGAGCCGAAAGACAGGAAACATTTGCACGCAAAACACCCACAGTAATGGATGATGGCAAAAAGAATTAAAGCATGAAAATTAAGAGACAACCGTAAGAAGGTATAGATGATGACGGGGGCCCATTAAGTAATGAACCTTACATGCTGGAAGTCTCATTTTCTCGTGTATGTACAAACAAAACGACATAGAAAAAGAAAAAGTTATCCTTGAGGAAAACAATTATATTGTATAATATTTTAAATAGTGTAAATGATGTTTGTGAGTTATTGCAAATTGTTCATAAATTTCCAAGTTTTCAAGTATGGGTTGTTTTTTATTAGGTGCTTCGTGTTCGAATTGTCGTAATTTTTCCTAAATGATTTGATATGTTCGATGTATCTGTCTTTTATTTTTTATCCTATAGTCCCCGTGTATGTCTCCGCATTCGTATGTCGGTATACATTCTGAGTTTTTCCTAGTTGATCCGTCTAGTCGATGTTTTGTCTCAGTAATTTGCCTATCGTGTGTTTTGTGGTTGTCAGTGACGTTTTTACGAATAATTAGTTGAATAAGTTAGTTGGTATGGTTCTTTCCCAATGCATGTGGATGTGGTCCAAGAGTCTGCTTTTTGTGGTATTTTTTATTTTATTTATTTGTTTACGAGGGTTTGCAACAGCAAAGATTGGTTATATCAACCCTCGGAGTGCCAATGTTTTTGAAAAAAAGCTCATTTGTAAGTATGTCGAATTCGAATGCAGAGCCACTGGATTCGAACCCAGGACCTTTAGCTTACAGTGATGAGCGCTTAAACCGTTGCGGCCACCGACGCCCCCTTAGTTAATAGTTGACACAAGTAGTTAACAAAGTGATATTTTTACAAACTTTATTCTTTTGGACCAATTTAAAATTAGATGTTTTTTCATTTTTCTTCCTCATTTCTACATCAAATATTAATAAACCGATTAAACTCTCATTTTTGAAATATTTGTGACAAATAGTTTGCCTTATGGTACAACTCAATTTTGATACTACACGAGTTAAATAATCCTTGATTACACCTCGTAAACCATTTTCTTTATGGCATTGTCAAGTACGATGAATTATTGGGTTATTTTGCAATTCGTTGAACCGCATGTAAGACTACTTGTCTTTTCAGTACAAAAGCGCACTTGCCATTTGCCAAATTTCCAAATCGTTTTCAGGTAAAGATTACCTGAAGATGTTAAATTCGTAACCATTCCGGCCGAAATCCTGCGACATCTGTAGGACTCGAGTGGTGTCATTACGAGGAGAAGCCGACTGAGATAATTCGGCCGTCTCCTCAGAAGGGTTGCGTCCACCAGGTGGCCGAGAAGTAGAAAGGCATATTTCATAAAAGGGCGGCTTCCTTTGCAGAAAAGGCCATTGGGCTCACTAATATGACTAATGTCCGAGCTCTCTCCCAGGCTCATTCACACCCCGACAATGAGACCGCACAGAGGAGCCGCTCGCTGATCCCGTTTCGAACGCGGTGAACAAAAAGTGCAATCTGCCATTGAAATAAACACCCACGTTTTGTGGTTTCCAGGGTCGAAAATCTTGTTTTGTAGCATGTAGGCGCAACAACCTGGCTATAATCTGGAAAAGGGTACATTAAGTTCCAAACTTAGTCAAAGCTGTACCGTAGCTGTAACGTCATAACGCCGTAAGTGATCATCCGCGTTCCAACGGTTATCGAGTTTAGACCGTCACATCTAGCTTGAGTAATTGCTAGCTAGCACCTAGCTTGTCTACACTGAACTGCGTCATTGGTTTTCACGTGCAATCATACTGTTTTTCTCAACATTACATTTTATTTCAACCCTTTCATGATAGCTGATATTATGATAGTAACCATGGGTAGCCAAATGGCTACGTACTGCAATAAATTATTCTACCTAGTATGATGGAAAGGTCTAGAAAATAAAGGGCAAAGTCACAATTTAAGGCCATTCCAAAGTGTAAGTTGCTTGATGTTGACAGGAGCATTTTCAACTACATCCACCCTAGCATTGGAAATCATAACCAATACCACACCTCTACACATTGAGGTCAAGATCAGAGCACTAATCAGCTGCTACAGATTAATTAGCTGGAATCGTAAGTGGAATAACATAGGTCACTCGAAAATCTGATTCGACTGAACCCCACAGTTTAACACCGTCCAAATAGGCCTGATGAGTAGTAAGCGGTTAGTTTATTCTGTATGCTTAGTACGATTTTGGTCCAAGTAGGTTCTGAGTAATCCATATCTTTTGTTAAATTCTTGCCGTTTTAATCTTGCATGTGGGTTCCAAGTAAGTCTACTCTCTAAATAAAGCAGGGGACTTGATTCGATGGTGGTACTATCCTGTAAATTGCACTACTGGACAGGTTTGACGTTTGAGCGAAAACGTAACTTGTTGGTTTTTTTGTTCGTTTAGCCTGATCCGACACAGATTACACCAGTTGGAATTATACAACTGAATTAATTTTTTCATATCCTTCATTTCAACAATGTTTATAAATCACGGGATCTGAAGATGATTTCAATAAAGATCGAAATGTTGGCACATTATAAAGCTGTTAGATTCCGACAAAAAATTTAAAATTCTGTTCTGAAAATTTTTATTAACTTTGAGAAATTATAATTTAAAAAAATGGTTTGTTCTACAAAACGCAATGACGTTGCGTTTTTAGTCTGCTAAAAAAGGATCGGCAGAACTCAAAGCGATGCTTGAATCCGCACCCCCGTGTTTCCGTCTCATCGCCCCATCGGAAAGCCTTAATGATTCCAAATTCGCAATACTCACGACTCGGGGATGAGGAGAAAAAAAAATTGGAAGGAAACGTGTTTCTTTAAAGGCAGCGGACACGCGGATGGAGCGTTCATTGTAATTGGAGGACTTCCTGTAGAAAACGAGCTCCTCTTCCTTGAATGACCTGTTCGTATGAAAAGAATCCTATCCTACCTGGCCAGAAAAAAAAAACAACAACGATTTATCTCAATTCAATTCAGCCCGTCTTCGGCAAATAGAAAAAGTAAAAAAAAAACGTGTATGCAGAAGTCGTAAATAAGCCAATCTTGGCATGGAATCTAGACAGTCGTTTATATTTGTTTGCAGAAAGACGGGATTACATTCGTCCCTAGGATCCCATTACACAAACATCAAAACACGTATATTCAAATAGGCTTTGTACGGAAATCGAGACTCAAATAGTAAAAGAAAAAAAAATACAAAGACAGGACGCATAAAGACATAATGGAGGGACAACAAAAGTTTTGACATCTTAAAAAAAGAAAAATGCACTTTGGATCAGCGAGGAATAGACTTACTCACTCTAATAAAAAATGATGATTAACGATTTTCTAGTTCATTGAATATGTATGCAAAAAACCCATGAAAGAATTATTCAAACATTTTTAATCAATTTATCATCTTTAGAATGATACTGATGTTACAATAAAAAGATCATGTTTGTTAGCAGATAGGGACTAACCTAAGTCGTCAGACAGAAGGAAACTATGTCAATCCAGCAAGGTGTCACCTTGAACTTTTGAAAACGTAAGTGAGAAATACCGCAGAACATTATTATATTATATTTAATTTGATAACTCAAGTGCAGGAGGCGTAAAAAATTATGATGATAATACCAGAAAGTAGGGACTTTATTCTCCAAAAACTGCAGCCTTTTTGGTTTAAGTTTACTATACTTTCCTAGTTCAGCCAAATTGATTTTATTCCGCTCCTAAAAAATACTAGATAATTGACTGTAGCTGACACAATTCCTTTCTCTGTTTTTTTTTTTTTTATTTATCAATTATGTCTCCATTGCTTCGATGACTGGTTCCTTTCTGCACATTTCATAACCTACAAAGAGACGTCACTGAATATGCCCAGGTCGTATTTTAAAATATTTGATTAAAAACCTCTTGGATAGCTGACTGTTCCAAATTTCAGTACCAGGGAGTTATATGTTATCTATTCTTAAAATATTATTTTGATGTCACTAGCTACTTTATTAATGGGAAATTTTCTTTACAGGTGCCCTTATCAATTCGCTTTTGCTTTAGACTTGCTATGGATAAAGCGATGTCCGAGCGGATCGAAGTCAAGAAAAGCTCAAGTGGTAGAGTAGCGGCGTATCTAACCGAAGGTCGTGGGTTCGAATCCCGCTCGTGACACTGACTTTTTTACCTCAACCAATACCTTAGATACAGAATTAATTGAAAGTGTAATTGATTTGTGAATTTGTTTTGTAACCTACATAACGCCAGACCGCATCTCACGATTTCTTAATAATCATTGACGAACGGTCACCACACATTTTTGAAAAATGGTAAAAAGGAGGGAAAATTCAAAAGGTGTGGTTGAGATGGGAAGTTAGGGTCCGAGTGGATCGAAGCGGTAGAGCAGCGGCGTATCTAGCCGAAGATCGTGGGTTCGACTCCAGCTCGTACCATCGACATTTTTATCCCAACTAAAAACCTTAATTAATTGGAAGACATTAATTGGTCAAGCGAACCACGAAAACTAGTGTATTGAAATCAAAATAAACGTCCGATATGAAACATAAAACTTAGTGAAGAATAAAACAGCTTCGTTTTTTTCTGGTTCCATGGTAATAGTTTAATGATTTGGTCGTTTCTAATCATGACCATTGGAAAAAAAAAGTACAACTGGAGAGTAATTCATATTAAACTCCTATCAATGCAAATTCGCTTTTGTCAAAAGGAGAAAATCGCGAGGCAAATGGCGCATTAGGCCCATACGAGGGGGGGGTTATCGAGTTGTGTCAATGTGGAGGTCTGTGTGGATTAAGTTTGGATATGAAGTAGGATGCTTGGCCGAAGAATTTTGATATGACTGGATTTTTTGGAGGCTGGGGCGTTGGTCGATGCTTTAATCCATTACGTACAAATTATTTGTAATAGTGATATGTCGATGAGTTTTCTTTTTAGTGATAATTTTCATCTGTTATTTAGTAGTTTTTTAGTTGATTATATTGTCTGTTCAGTGTCTATTATTTAGTGCGTTCCAAATAGGTCTTTTGTCGAAGTAAAGCCCCAAATAACAGACAACATTGGTTGAAGGGAGAGGAGAAGAGTTTTATTATATTGAAGGGTAAGCGATCCTGAAGAGGTTGAAGGTTATTCCATGGAATTTGGTTCCGCCGAATCTAATCTTCCATTTCTTGAACCATTCTTCAAAAAAAGATTTTTTTGTACGATTTTAGACCACTACTAGGTCTGGGTTTGCTGAAAGGATGGTAGTATCATCTCCAGATGTTACGAGTACACTCTCGAGTCTGTAGAGTATACTGAATAGATAATGGGGCTAAAGACACTGCCATGAGGAAATCTCGTTTTGGCTCATCCATTAGGACAATAGTTCGATTCGGTAAGATTGGTTGTAGAAGTGATGTGGTGTTTGGTAATGGTGTTTGGAATGTAGTGACAGTCTGTCTGATCGAGGTCATAAGATGAATAATAGGTTGATTCATTTAATGCAGAAAGTATGATCAGTTTAGCCGATACCCAGTTGAGTAGTACTAAGAAAACCATCTAATATAAACTTGGCCATTTCAGATCATTTGACCTCCGTATCCTTGATGTTTTTGCGTATCAGACGGGTTTTGGGCTCCTCGCCACCTTGCATGTTGATTCTGTTGTCAACTTTTACACTTTTATTAAAAACTGTTTTTCCATTGTACGCTTGTAAAAACTAAAGGAGGTTAGTTGTTTTTATCTTTGTTCTGAAATGGTCTTGAAATTTTTTGTCTAGATTCGCCGAGGTATGACCATGTAGTTTGATCATTTCAGTCTTGCTGGATGATTAGTTTCAGTAGGACGTTAGCCGACTGCTGATGTGGAAAGTGGAATCGCGACGACAAACCAAAATAATCAGAAACTCCAAGCCTGAGGTTGATCATCCTACAGACATCAAGAAGAAAGCTCACGATTTAGCATCATAGGGTTGCCCTTTGAACTTTAAAATGGAAGAAATATATCTATTGTATAATTTAAATTTATGAGGAAAATATTCAATTTGTTTTCAGAACATAAAATTTCTCAATCCTCTCTTTCTTTTTCCAGGACACCTTTCCTTTGGATTTGTCCCTCGCGATGACTTTCACAATCAGCGGTTTAGGGTGTGTGCGGGGCGTGTTTGTGATATCGGGGCGAGTGCTGGGCACCTGTGTTTGTGCCCCTCCTGACCCAGTTACCGACAGATGTTACCCCGGGTGCTGAACCGGGCAGATGCCACCTTCCGCTTCCTCCATAACGGGACAGCACGAGTCCGCGGTTCGCAGGTATCCTCTTCTCTTCCTCATACCTATACCGTTTCCCTCTTCAGGGTCCCTTATTAATAATATATTAGGGGGTAAGCACGACCCGCCCCGCTATACCCGGCTGAACGCACTCGTGAACAATGCCCCGACCCAGGAAGCTATTAAACTGCATAAAGGGGAAAAAATGAATATGGACCTATAACTCAGTGGTATTGTTCCTTCTTACATTGGAAGGCATCAATCGAATTTCTTAACGGGATATGATTTTCACAAGAGCCAGGCACACCGATCTAAAAAAAAAAAAAGACAACGACATTTCTTGATGTTAAATTTCCTAGGACACCTACCTGAACAATTTATAGAATCAGACCGAAACAAATGGAAAACATTTTTGGATAGCTTTCCGTTGCTTGAAGAAATTAAACTTTGTATTGAAGAACATCACCACATTTTAACTTTGATGACAGACAAAACCAAGGTATGGAATGATGAACCAATAATCTGACCATCTTCCATCAACCTGGACTACGTATTATCTTTGATCTTCTCTCTAACGAATTTAAACTATTTTTAGTTTTATTTTATTTTACGAGGGTTCGCAACAGCAGAGGTCATATAAACCCTTGAGGTGCCGGTGTTTTTGAAAAAAAAGCCTATTTGTAAGTATGTCGGTCTAGAATGCACGGCTACTGGGTTCGAACCCCGGTCCTTTACCTTACAGTGATAAGCGCAGTGTCAATAATTTCACCTATTCTTGATTTATGTATTTCTCTGAACTTATTTCATTCGATACAGGTATGAATCAGCGAAACACGTTTGACAGACAAAACCAGCACTAACACACAGAGATGATCAAAGTGCTGATAATTAAGGATTGACAATTTGATCTAAAATTTTAATTCCATCTAGATTATCATTTAGACTAATGCAAACCATACGTAATGAGACAAATGGTGATACCAATGGATAGGCTTTTTGCAACGAATTCGTGGGGTCGTCTTTTTTTTTTTTGGAAGAGAGAGAGAGAGAGATCAAAGGTACCAGAACAAAAAACTCGGGATCATCGTAGAACCTTTGGCATATGCTGGCTAGATTAGAACAAGCTAGACCTTTCGTTATCAAACCGTACATTTCGTGTAATAAAATAAATAATCAATAAAAGAATAATATTGAAAAACAGGCAAACAATAATTGGAGATTGGAAAACCAATCAATTAGTCATCAACTAAGAAAGTTTTTCAAGTGACGAGATATTTGCCTAAAACTTCTCTTTTTTTCAAATAATCTAGTGACACATGATAACAACCTTGCTACAACCCGGGAAGAAGGCAACGGAGTGTTAAACTTATATAAATTAATCGATTAATGTTGTGTGATCTAATTGTCCAAATTACGTATTTCAATTAATTATTCTTTTTATGTAAGGCCTTGGCAGAAATAAAAAAATTTAGCATCATTAGCGGGATTCGAACCCAACGCTGATATGCCGAAGCTGTGACTATTTCAGCTATCGAGACTTCTATCATGGGTTCGAATCCCGCTCGAGACACTAAATTTTTCATCTCAACCAAGGCCTCACTTTTTATGGCTGGATATTTTTACAATTTGCTAAATCCCATGAAGTATCATTTAAGTACTGACGTATTTTTAGTTCATCATGTAGGAATGGAACGGATGTAATTAATTGAGGATTCTTCAAAATCAAAAAATCCGTCATCATCTCTGGTGGTGTCGTCAGTGGAGGAACTATGAGAAGAATTCTCTAAAAAGCAGCTGATTGCTTGCTTGCAAAACCGTAATGTATAAAAAAGAAGTCGAGAGACAATTTACAATTTATTGTTGAGAGAAAGTATAGACGGTAATAAAATTCCGATGAAAATGTTGTTTTCAGCTTGCAAAATATCAGACAAATCGGCGAATGGTTTTGTACTCTGAAGGTGTTCTAATATGAACTAAATTTACAAACATTGTTTACATTATACAAATACAGATGTGAAATGATGTACCAAAGTAGAAATTTTAGGTTTAATCATTTAGGTATTTGTACTCACTCAAAGTGTGTGTTTTTTGTGTATGTATGTCGTTAAAGTTGGTATTTAGTTGTGTTAATGCAGTTGCAATTGGCTAATTGAAAAAAAGTATCGTTTTTTATTTACAGTGTACTAGTCCACTTTTTACCCATCAAGTCTGAATAGTTTCATAAAATTGATAGCATTGTCTGTAACCCTAGCCACTATTTTACTATTTGACAATTCCCATTGGTCATATAATTATTGAGAAATCGTGAGATGCGGTCTGGTGTGATATAGGTTTCAAAAGAAGAATTTCTTTATTGTGCCAATGTTTCGATCTTTATTGAGATCATCTTCAGGGCTCAAGGTGTTTGTTTTCTGCGTGTCGTGGTATGTCGTTGTATGTGGCACTCTCAACACGACTTGAGCCCTGAAGATGATGTCAATAAAGATCGAAACGTTGACACGATAAAGAAAACGTTTTCCTGAAACCTTCATC
>CM077107.1:11638510-11661155 GCA_039619505.1 Cimex hemipterus
GAGAGAGAGAGAGAGAGAGAGAGAGAGAGAGAGAGAGAGAGAGAGACAGACAGACAGACAGACAGCCAGAGAGACAAAGAAATACAGGCAGGTAGAAAACATAATTAGGCAAATAAATATTTATATAGAAATAGTAGTAAAAAGACAAAGCGAGTGCGAAAGAAAGAAAATACCAATTACAAATTTTAATAAATTTTACACACGATGGAAAAAATACCAAACAATATCATCTACAATGAACCAATTTATAATTTAAGACTATTAAATTATCATTTGTCTGGACTGAAAAACAATAAGACATGTATAATCAAAATTAAGGTGCACCGTTTGCAAGTAGGAGAGGGAAAGCCGCAAGTAAATCTCACACTAACGCTGATGAGTTGATTAACAACCTGAAACTGGCCAGTGAGTTATAAAAAAAATGCAGAATAGGTGCACGATGAGATGTTCAAGGCCTTGTGGCCACCTTTTTTTAACCTATCCTTATCATTTGGTTAAAATTAATATTATAGTTGAACAAACACGCGAGAAAAGGAAGACCAAAACGATTGTTCGTTACTAAATTTCATGTCAATAATCCGTAAAAAACTTAGCGGAATCTCAGAATATAATTTTTTTTTTCATATTGAGCATAAGTTTGCTTTAAACTACTAGAAACCGTCGAATGCGACGCGACATTCGTAATATAAAGCCTCGGATAGAAAGGAGCTACTAGAAGGTAGATACATTTAAACCTACAATAAAAATCATAATAGAAAAGTTTGTGGTGATATTTATCAGAAGGCCAAGATATGGCCAATCCAAGATGGGAAGATAAATGTAAAAATGGTACCTGGAGATGATGATGTGTCCAGAAAATGATAAGTTGAGAGCAGTCTGAACTTACAAACAGCCGTTATACCAACTCAAAGCATCAAACAAGCATCTGTTTAAAAAAAAAGGAAGAAAAATAAAAGACCTGCTTCAAAATTAATTAGTTCATTATTATTACGTGAGTCAAACGCATTAGATTTTAAGATTCAAATATCCTATGTAACCAGTAATGCAAGGCATTTTTATGATTCATGTACCTTGATCAAAACGTTCTTAATTTGACGGAGTGTTTTAGGATTTGTTCATGTTAAACGCAAAATTAGCAAAACAATTCGCAACGCTCTTAACTATTTTAAACCTTATCTCACTCTATATCCATTCACTGTTATATATATTACCAAAGTTGAGCGCAAAACTACGAACTAGTAATATGTTTCAATTGATTAAAGTTTTTAGTTGAGATAAAAAAGTTAATGTCACGAGCGGGATTCGAACCCACGACCTTCATACGCCGCTACTCTATCACATTAGGTATAGTCGGATAGCGACGTATATAGCCGAAGGTCGTGGGTTCGAACCCCGCCCGTAACGTTGCCTTTTTTATCTCAACTAAAAACCTTAACTAATTGAAAGATATTAATTGGTCAAGGAAAACTGGTGAATGGACTAAAAGATTAACGAAAAAATATCCCAGCATCGATACCATTCAGACCAAAATAATGAAATAAAAATAAAACAAATAACAACAGAAGAACTATATGCCAGAGGGTTAACTAATGATACACGGTCTGTTGATGCGTGGCTGTATGTTTTGGCCAATTATTTCGAAAATAAAAAAACGGCTCCTTTTCAATTAGATACAGTCCAAATGGTATTGAGGGATAATAAGATGTTCTGTTTTTACATTTATCTTATTGTCCTTATATGACAGCTGTATTTCCTTCAAATCATTGGTCTGCTATGTAGTATGAAAATATGTAATCAATAAATTCCGCTAATTGGGTAAATAAACAATTTAATTTAAAGACATTTCGCTGTTTGCGATGACCATAAATTTATTATTAAAAAGAAGTTTCAATTTTATAATAAGAGCTTGACAGTTCTGCTTTTTTTATGTCCACGATAAAGCTCCAATTTCGTTTTCCGTTAGCCCTTTTGTGGCATTTTTCGTCGAGGAAAAAAGCTGTGTCGAGCTACTATTATAAAAACTGGGACAAAGGATGTCGGTTTTCCGTTGGAGATTGGTACAAAAGAGCTGGCTGCATAGGTGTTGAGGAAGTGGAAGGGCTCGTGCTCCGTCAAACACCGAAGGGTTAACCGAAGGGCCACACGTGGCGGACACACGCCTTTTCTGACCCACTTCCACCATCCCCGGTACACGTATCAATTATAAATATCTAAATCCATACTTCCAGCCCGGCAAAAGGAACCCTTTCTTATTTACGAGAAACCAGAAGCGTGCCCGTTCTTACGACGCACGCGTCTGCTTGGGTGGTGGTGATATTTCGGTGGTTTCTTAAAGTCCCTTTATTAAATTATCAATAATCCATATTTTTTTGTCGTCAGTTTTTTGTAATATTTCAAGCGATTATTCAATCAAAATAATTCCATTCTGTTTTCACGGAATACCAACAAACTTTATTTAGTTGTATTTAAATTGGTCCTTTTCTCATATTTTCCTCTTCTAAATAAGCTAACTGTAACCTGAAGAAACTTAGATTTTAGCAGAACACTATTTTCTTCTGCTGGAGTTCTTCCATTTCCAGGCAAAACCGAACCCAAGCGATTGTTCGATCCTCGATATCTTTATTCAGTTTATGATTTTGGACATTACTTATTAAAATTGGCGGTGTTGTTGGTTTTATTAGTAGATATACCGACTAATATTTATTTAGAAATCGTGAGATGCGGTCTGGTGTGATGAAGGTTTCAAAAAACATTTTCTTTATCATGCAAACGTTTAGATCTTTAATTAGTTAGAAATCGTGAGATGCGGTCTGGTGTGGTTTGGTTTCAGAAAAACATTTTCTTTACGTGCCGCCGTTTCTATCTTTACTGAGATCATCTTCAGGGCTCAAAGTGTTTCTCCTGTGTAATTGTGCAATTATTGCGTGTCGTGTCGAGAGCGCCCAAGTCTGAAACCTACATCACACCAGACCGCATCTCACGATTTCTAACTAATTAAAGATCTGTAAAGAGAACACCCCCACAATTGTTAAGTGTCTAAATTTACTAATGAGCCTTTCTACTCTGTCTCTCCAGTAATAGAAAACCTGATAATGATACGAGACGTCTAGAGAAAAGACTATATTCTTGGGGTGTAGGAAAGAAAAGTGCTAAGAATAATATACGGCCCGAAGTGGGTAAACGGTGCATGGAAAGTTCACAAGGACGATGAAAATAAGTAATATTTGGAGAGCCGAAATTAGTTTTCCAAATAAAGGAAGATTGAGATGGTTGGGTCACGTGGAGAGGATGCCTTAAGATAGGCTTCCGAGGAAACTCCTCTATGGGCTCAAGAATACGAGGACGCCCACAGCGTAGAGGGTTGGACGGGTGTACGGAGATGGCGTCTCAAGGCAGAAAACCGAACTAATGTGGAACCTTTAGGTCTAGGTACTTATGTACGGGCTATCGCACCAAATTGATAAGTAAGAGACCGGACTATTCTCACGAAGCCTTCTGATGTCTGTTTTATACCTCACCTTTACATTACGGTTTGTAGTTGATCTATCAAGGAAGCCGTTAAATGAGGTTCCCGTAATGCGGTCAGAGCAATAAAACTATCGTCTCTAGACGTGCATCTCTTTGATCTCGATTTCCATTGGATCCCAAACTGCCATCGTGAATGCCTGAGCGCGGCACACCCAGGACATGAAATGCATAACGCTTAGTCCGCCGTGGACCAAAGCATCTGCCCGAGTTATCTCGACTTAAAACCATGCTTTTAAGAAAAATAATTACTAATAATTTTTATCGAAGGAAACCATTTAAGAAACCGATTAACTCACTGGACAAGGTGGTTCTGGAAAGGATAAAACCTGAACTTGCTTTTCTTTATTTTTGATGTAAAGAGTGTGAAAAACATTAGTATATTTTAAAAAGTTATTATGTTGTGTTTAAGTTAAGTAAAATATTCAACTACTGGCGCTTTGACTCTAATACTACTCACAAGCGATCTATTGAGAAATGGGCAAACCAACGCCTAAAGAAATAAAAATTGAAAACTATAAGCAATAACATTCAAATTCTCACAACTATTGAATTAATATTTTTTTAAATTATGCCATATAATATTTTTATGAATACACATATTGTACATGGGGGAAATAAAAAAAAAAAAAAATCAAGAAAATATTGGGTACTCCAATGTAATGTTAACAATATTTTCATCGTCAGCTTTTCTTTCGTTTCTCACTCGTTAAATCAGTTCTTCAATAATTTTTCAAATAATCATTCCATGAAATAATTATGTTAAAATATTTTGGAAAAAATAGCAGCAGAGATGTCCTACTGTTGAGCTTAATCATTCGCTGACAAGCTGTCACCCTGCGATGATACGGCGGCAATAATTATCAGCTGGTGCTCACTGGTTTATTTGCTTATAGAAGACATACAAATTAAATTCCCTCATGACATGGGACCCAATTTAGTATAAGGTTTTTTGCAAGTGTTTTTGAGGTAGTCAGGCAATTCCAGACTTTTTAATTGATCTCCTAGTCTTTGAGAGTCTTTAGAGCTGCTTAGCGACCTGATAGTACTTGATGTCAACCTTTCATTATTTATTCCAAGTTCTATGGCTGAAAGTTGGTGTGGTTGAGCCAAGGACCATGGTGGTCTTAGGCCACTTTCTACGTCCATTTTTTTACAATTTGTTTACAGTTAAACATTAATTTTATGAACAATTTAATTCTTTTGGTTTTTTATTTGTGGTACATTGAGTTGGGTTTGGGCTTGATGTTGTGATTCAATTACACAAAAAGTGATGCAATGTATTTTAAAATTTGGAACACTAGTGGCCGAAACTTCTATGGCGTAGAAACGGAAATCCTTGGTTCAAATCTTACTAGCCCTGATTTTGCACTTAAGCAATTCTGAATGGGCTTTAATGAAAACCATCGGAACACAAAAAATTTGGAAATAAAAATGATAATTGTTAATTTTTTCTTTAAAAATTCTAAATTGATAACAAAAAACATGAGAAACAGAATGGCGGGCTTGAATAAAAACCATATATTTCTCTACAATTGACAAATTTGTAATAGAATAGTATTTACAAAAAGAAAAGAAATAAAAAAAGTGTTATTATTTTTTAATAACATGTCCAAGGTCATATTTTCCTCTTACACACCGAATTTTTACACCGGGGACATCCTGAAGCCTGCCAACTTTGACAAGGACAATATTGTGTTCCTGAAGGTTGTGCCCGATCCCTGGGACATAGGCGACCATCTCTTTGCCGTTGCTGAGGCGAACAAGGACGCACTTACGATTCGCCGAGTTTGGTTTTTTGGGCTTCTTTATCAATGTCTTGAGGACGACGCCCTTGGCGAACGGTTTCCCATCCAAGGGGTTTTTGTTAGGCCGGTTTTTAAAGTGTGGCCCTGTGTTGTGCATTTGCAGAAGCGTCGCCATCTGTCGGTTAAGAGCTAGAATACCAAAGTTTTTGAAAAGTGTGCAAATTTCCAAATATAAAATGAAACATTCTGACTACCTCAAAACACTATTGCAGATGACATTTCGATTAAATTATGAATTTGGTTTTACTAACTGTAATAGTGCAAGTACTGGGAACTGGTCAGGCCCCATGTACTGACATCAAACAGGGTGAATATAGAGTGAATTCTACCCAAAATTGAGACCCTTCCATCAAAATTTTGACCATTTTAAATAGTCCATTAATTAAAATTTAAGGTGTGATAAAAAGTCAGTGTCACGAGCGGTATTCGAACCCATGTTCTTAGGCTTGATACACCGCTACTCTACCACTTGAGCTATTGTGACTTGGATCCCCATAGGCACTAACTTCCCATCCCAACCCTAGCTTTTCAATTTTCCCTCCTTCGAGTAGCAGTGTATCATGCCGAAGGTCGTGGGTTCAAATCCCATTCGTGACACTGACTTTTTTATCTCAACTTAAAACCTTAATTGGTCATGCGGATCACAAAAAATAGAGAATTTAATTTTAAATAGTTTTTAACATCAAAGAATTGGTTTTAAATAATTTTGTTAAAGGTTTATTATGTTATAAAACTTTCATTTATTAGGTTATATATATATTATGCAGGGTGGGCGACCAAGACCACAGGGTTGCGTCAATGTCTGCGTAGACTCGTACCCCATCCCTAAAAAGCCCAGGACTTGGTCGGCTCACGTGTCCTACATAAACCTCTTGGACTTGTTCACAAACCCCAAGATTTGAACCATTTTATCTCAGGGAGCGTTTTGTTGATGTCCTCTCCTTTAAAGATTTTAAATCTAGACCTAGCATACCCATCACATTCTGCAAGGTAGTGGCTTTGCCATTTCTTCTTTTATTTCGCAGAAGTGGCAAAAGGGATCTGGTTGAATACCCATTACGAAGAGGTGTCTTCTCAGTGGGCAGTGGCCCGTTAGTATACCTATCAGCCTCCTAATTCCCCTCCTTGAGTTAGGGAATAACCATTTCGCTTCTTTTGGCTTGATTTCCTTCAGAAACTCCTTCAATTGCCTAAGTCCGAGGGACAGATAACATCTTTTAAGGACTTGTTTCATGCCCCAGCAATTAATACTCTCTTTCGCTGTTATAGAGTGGATTAATAACGGTTTTGGCTCGACAAACGCAGTAATTGATCCTTCTTTGGCCAGGCCATCTGCCTTTTTATTGCCATGGTGTCCTTTATGTGCTGGTATCCAAATAAGAGTTACCTTGTTCTCAAACCTGAAAGAGAACCTATTAATAAGATCTATAGTTGCCTCTACCAGTCGTGAGATTGACAAATCTTTTTGTAATGCCCTAAAACTAGCCTGACTATCAGAAAATATTTTAATATTTTTTCCCATAATTTTATTTTCCACAAGTGATCTACAAGGTTACAAGGTTAGTTGATGTTATAAAACTTTTATTTATTAGGTTATAACAGAATAAAATGTTATCCCCATTGAAAATGTTTTACAACATAACTGCACCCCTAGGGACAAAAATGAAAAGCCCACAAAACAACTTTTGTAGTGTAGTGACTTTTTTCCTTTCCCTTTTCATATCTTATAAGATTGTTTTTTTTTCCTTGAGTTTACCAATTAATTATAACGAAAACACTGGAACATGAATGAAATAATCTCGTTTTTTACAAAATTGAATTTACCCAGCTTTGGCCCAACGATACTGACACAATAAGAATACTTAAGATAACAATTTGTTGGTTTTGGACCTCATTAGAGGGCCAATGGTAAAATACCAACTCATCTCTGTGCACAGAAGTGGATAAAGATGAACATGAAATGTGCATGGAAATGGCATACTTTTGGACAGGCACAGAGTTATAAAGGCACTAAATGAGTTTGCTTTTAGCTCCAAACTAATTTGGTAATACCTAAATTATTAATGGCCCTAGAAAAACACCACAATATTGTTTTGAGGGGGGGGGATAAAAAAATTCTAATTCAAGCGCAGGTTTATCCCATCCAGACCTGAAGATTAAATCTCACAATTTAACGAGAAAAACTGTTGTGTAAACTGATGCACATACTGCTCGAAATTTGTATCACTGCAAAACTAGTTGGAGAATTAAACTTTAACAATTCATTTCTATAATGTAATGGAGTTAATTTATAAAGTATAGAGTTTCCTAATAAATAAAGGATTTTGATAATAATTTAAATTAACGCATTCATTGATATTTCATTTTACATCATCCACTTACTCAGGTAGAAAAGAAAGGGTTGTAGCTTTATCATTTATGATCAACATTAGTTACCTTTCGTAGCTGTTTTGGTCTGTCTGATGGTGAATCAATATGATTGAAAAAATGAAAGCTTACCATTTCCCACACACCAAAGAAAATAATGAAAATTTTGCTACTCGAGTATTTTGTTGAAGATCTTAAAGAATAGGGTGGAAAGTGTACAAAAAAAATCTGAATGATTTTTATCTTGTCTTCTGCAAAAAAGGTGTTTTGAGCTGAGCCCGAATGGTACGATTTTGGCTGAATTTTATGTATTTACCTTGAAAAGGGCTGAAAGATGGGATGAGGGATGATACCGATGAGAACAACTGCCGGCAAATGAAGTTCATCTCCGTTCGACTGGGGATTTTCAAAAGAAAAATAAGAGACTGATTTCAAAAAGAACACACCAACAGATTTACTTACAAATAAACCCGAGAGAGATAAACCGCAAGATGAAAAGCAGAATTAAGCAAGATTCCTACGATTTTATTTAATTATTAATTTATTATTGATAAGAGGAAACAGAAGAGAAGGTTATACCTCAGAATATCACGACGGTACTGCAAATTGACGGAATTCCACAGAAACTTAATAATCGTGAAAATATTTGAAACATACATGACAAAACAAAACAAAAATTAAATGCCGTCTTACCTTTTTATTTTAAGCTTCGAGTAATAAAAGCATGTGAAAAGAGAACGATTGGAGCAGACTTTTTTGAACTACTGTTTACTCTGTCTTTATGCTCATCATCGGTGATATAAATTATTAAATTTTAAAAATAACAAAATTAATTAAACAATTATAAAACCAGATTGAAAGAAAAACTCCTAAATAATAAAATATTATCTGTTTTTTCAGAAAAGTGACAACTCAAATAAAATGTACAGGAGAGAGATGGAAATTTACATTTTTCGACTTACGCAAGTAAACGATATTAAAAACAAAATAATATATACGCCAATAAAAAATAGTCATGATTCATTAATATTGTCTTTCGTTCTAAAGTAAAAATGTTTAATGCGATGCAGCACAGGAGATTTTATTCCCTGGAAATTAAATACATTCTTTCTTTACAAAAATTTACTACTTTTTGAAAAAATACAACTTACTATTCAATTCAGTTCGCTCTGGTACGGTAAGAATTTCAGAACTTAATTTCAAGTGCAATGCATCAGAGTCTAAAAATTCATGTGCACCTAGGAAATCGAATAATGTCGTACAACAGAAATTTCAATGCAAATGCATTATACATTGCAAATACGTCTATCTCTCTGATTTTTTCACTTTTTAATTATAGCTCTAAACATTTTAAACGTAACTCCAATATCGTAAAATGTTTCTTAAGATTATTCATTCTTGCCACAGTTTTGAACCGACCAAAACAAAAATCACATGTTTTAAGTAAATTGATGTTTAAAAAAACATTGCCAAAATGATTGCTTAGCAAAGACAAGGCGTCCAAGAGCAATAAGGGGGCTTTCGTTGCTAAATGCCTTTTCCACGAAGGGGCGGGTGGTGAAGCCGGCAACAATTCGAACAGAGGGGTCAAGCTAGAGGCAACGAAAATGGCAACCATTAAGAGCTTGAAGCAGCTGAACGAAATCTTGGTCGAAGCCGGTTCTAACTTCGTGCTCATCGACTTCTACGCCAACTGGTGCGGCCCGTGTAAAGTGATCGCCCCCAAGGTGGAACAGTTAATCCAGCAGCTCAGTAACCTGACCCTCGTTAAAGTGAACGTGGACGAGAGTGAGGAGATCGTCGAAGCGTTCGAAATCGGCGCCCTACCTACCTTCGTGATAATCAGGTCGAAGAAGAGGCTGGAGACTTTCGTCGGCAGCGACTTCGACAAGCTCAAGGAGATGGTTTTGACAGTCGTAAAGAGGAAATCCATGGCTAGTGCCGGCCGTGTAGTTCCGGGCCCACCAATGTCCCCCCAACCGATGTGCCTAGACAACAAACAACAAATTGGGAGAATGGCTCACGGTTCGGAAGCTCTTCCTCCCGGACAAGTAATCAACCAACACTCAGCGACGAGGATCACTCAGCAACAGTCATGTACGAGGATTCAGCAGCAACCCTCCGGAATGAGGCTCAATCAGCAGCACTCCGGCACGAGGATCAATCAGCAGCACTCTGGCACGAGGATCAATCAGCAGCACTCCGGCACGAGGATCAATCAGCAGCACTCCGGCACGAGGATCAATCAGCAGCACTCCGGCACGAGGATCATTCAGCAGTACTCCGGCACGAGGATCAATCAGCAGCACTCCGGCACTAGGATCAATCAGCAGCACTCCGGCACGAGGATCAATCAGCACTCCGGAGCGAGGATGGCTAACAATCGTCATGATGGAACGTTACCCGTGGAACCTCCGAAAGTCCGGACCCCTTTCCCGGGAGGTAACACAAACAAAAAGAGAACTTAAAACTCTTCCAGTTTGAAAAAGTATATTCTCGCCAATGCTGTACCAAAAAATAGATTGTACGAGAAAAATATAAACATAAAAATTCTCATACAATAAAGTTGCTTCCTGTCTTTGAATATAATAGCTTTAGTTATAACGAAATATTAAATATTTAAGTAAGACTGGTAAATTTGAGGCATTTTACCGGTATTTTATATTAAATCCATGTTTTTGACAATGAAACGTGATCAGGGATGCCAAACCAAGCAAAGAACCATGAAGGCATGAACCCAATAAAGGGATCGGTAGAAAAAGCTAATTCCTGAAAAAAAAAAGATTCCTACTCACAGTATGTTGTTTTCCAATGATCCTGATTTCGAGCCCTTAGCTCATCATCAGGTTGAAGGATTTCTACAACCACGTCTCTCCGCCGCCAACGCGATGTTCCAATGAGAAGCTGGTTTTAAAAAATGGCGCTCAATTTGAACGTGCGAAAAGCGGGAATTATAACACAAATATCATAATGGTAAATACTGTAAAAAATTAGTGATTAAAGAGAAAAGATAAATTATAATAATACCGTAATGTTATTAAATTATTATAAAAATAAATAATTTAATTATTGGACGTTTAATATTATTTATGTATTATTAATGCATTTTATCTCCGCGTTCAATTTTACATTTCTTCAAATTTCTCAAACCAATCTAGTTCTCTCTCTTTGTTAAAACTATGTAACACGTATTTAAATTTCATTTAGGCAAGTGTTCTTTTACTCTCATTTTTATTTTTCTACTGCTTTGTCCTATATATTTAATATCACAGTCATTACAATTGAGTTGGTAAATAGCCAATGTGCCATTTTTGGTTTTAATTCATGAAAATGAACCAAGAGTTCTTCTTGTGGCCATTAGTGATAATTTACTTTTGGCCATGACGTGTTGTAGGTGAGGGTTCAAGGTTAATTTCTTATCAACGATTATTCCTAGGTTAACCTCAAGCTTTCTTAATTCACTAACTTGTCTTTGTTACCTCAGGTTGCCAAAGTAGTAAAAGAACAAGAAAAAATATATACAAGCACATAACACTTAATAATTTGCATGCCCCAGATGAAACTTCGACGAACTCCTACACAAAGTTGTGATGAAAACCTGGCCGACAACAGCCTCATTCAGCCTAATAAATTACTTTCGCTTTCTAGATATCAAACTATAATCCCTCAAAATTCTTTGTTGTGAGGTATACTTCATAGTAGAACAGTGATGAGGTTAGCTGGGAATTTATCTTTGTATAACTGGCAGATGTGGTTTCTTAACCGAAGACAAGTGTCCACACACAAACATAGCATGAATAACCTCAAACTGTATTCTCTCTTAAGTAGGGTCACTTCCCTTCTTAATCTAACGTCTTAGAACAGGAATCAATCTTTATGTGCCATAATTGGCAGAAGCCTGTGCTCACTGATTTCATTCTATGGTGTTTGTTCTTCTTTGAAGGTTTAAAACAAATACAGATATACAAAAACAAACTTTATTTGAATAAAAACATTTTTTTAAGTTAATTTATATTTTACTGTGGCCCCACAACTTACTATTATAATACATATCATTATTTAGAGTTAATTCAAGTACTTCGAGCTGGTTGTTTTCTTCTTTTCCAGATTCTGGCATGACATACAAAGGTGGTGGTGCTCTGATTTTTCTTCCGAACCTCCCATCTTTTCTCTGCCAAAGGCCAGACCTGGGTCTGTTGCCAAGTTCACGATTCTTCTGGGCACTTCCGATCGGTGTTTTGTAATGGTCCACATTAGAAAGCCGGCCTTGATGGGAATGTTTTAAGTTTTGGCGTATTATTTTTTAAAAACCATCGATACTTACCAACAGTTGCCATGCATTCTTCTTTTAACGAGACCTCTAACTTGGACGGGAGACGAATAACAACCCTGTTATCTACCTTTCTTAATATTGTTGCAAACGATCCGGCCGAATGAACATAAAAGCCACCTTTTCCAGGATGCATCTCGATGTTATGAACGATCGTTCCGAGCTGAAGTGCGCCCAAGGGATAGGCATCACCTTCATTTGCAAAAACTGCAACCGAACAAAATCTTTTTCAATGAATTAATTGAAAAGTAAATATCTCACAAATTACCTGGGATTCTTGGTATGAACTGGGACGTCCTGATCAAATCGCCAGGTTTCATGTTTTCGGTGGCGAGGATGTACTTTGTTTTGTTACCTCCAGCAACCAAAGCAATGCGAGCAGTTCGGCAATAGTCAATCATGATCTCAACAACTTTTTCTACAAGTGGTGGACCGTCATCCTTGGGGCCGACTCGTTTCCAGTCTATCCAGTGGTATTTCCTTTTTATACCACCACCAATACCTTTGATAACTAGTCTCCCTAAGCAGTCACAATGAGAGCATAAAAATTTGAAAGTTTGAATGTCATAAAGACTCATAAGGAATGTACCGGGTCCTATATTAAATCCGTAGTACTTTCTGTTGATAAATTCAATGAAAACTGTAGGTATTTGTCAACAAATTTAATCAACAATACAACTGAGTGACAAAATTGTAGACACACCCCTAATTGTTATGATTTTTTTAATGTAATGGGTCTTCAAAACACATAAATTAAATATTTTTCTCCATTAAACTTTAATTTTTCAGAAAAGAAAAATTATTAAAATACTAAAATAAAACAATTTTGTCTGCGACAAAATTATAGACACATGGGATAAAATCAATTTAAAAGATGGTTATAATTTTTGTGACATTACCACTCAATTTTATTAATTTCAGTAATCTTTCTAGAAAGGTTTTGGATAAATTTTGAATGAAATCTTGAGACAAATTATTCCAGGCAGTGTTTTAAGTTCATCGACACAGTTGCTTACTGTCTTGATATACCATTCTCGATCATTTCCCCATACATATCTATACTGTACAAATCTGGCGAGAGTGCAGGCCATTCAAGTTTTCAATGTTGGTCTATGATACCCATTTTTTAACAAGTTTTGCATTGTGTATGGGTGCATTTTCCAGCCGGAATATTGGAGTCCCTTTGCATAAATCATTGAAACTAATTTTTTCTTTGACAAGTAATTTCTTGTAATATTCAAAATTGACTTGTTTTTAAAAGAAAACAAATATTCCCTTTTTTATTATACCCACAAATCATCAAAGATCCACCACACATTTGGTGCTGTGACAATTTTTCTTCTTCTTTAGTTAGATCATGAAAGTAGTATGCGTATCCATCCGGGCCGTCGAAATTTAATTTTTTTTTTTAATTTTCATCAGAAAAAATAACTTTTCGCCAATAATATTCATTTTTCAAAATGCGGTTTTCAGCTAATTTGACACAGGCTAGTTTGTTGGTGGGGTTTCAGAGCTGGTTTGTGGTTCAGTTTTCTTCGGACTAGGTTTTCAGTTTTTTTAAGGACTCTCTGAACAGTTCGTACAGAAACATCAGCACCTGCCTTATCTGCGATGGCTTTTGCAGTTGAAAAGCTGTTTGAAGCAACATGCAGGTTGTGCTATTCTTTTTTCTGGTCAAGGAAGGAGGTCTTCCAAAGCTATGCCCACTTCCCTAGCCTGCACTTAATTGTATTATCTTCCATACCGATGAAAAACTTCATTTTACGCATCAGGCGATACCTCAACAAGTCATTCCATCTTCATTGAGCAAGTGCATCAACTCGCGTTCCTCATCGGAAAATCTTCTTCCTTTGGGGATTTCAAAATAACTTTGAATTGTTCCACATGAAGTCACAGTAATCACTTTACTAAGGCATGGTTCAATGAATACTGAATAAACGTTTGGAGTTATAAAATAAACATAAACAAAGCGTGTATCTATAATTATGTCACAGCTAAATCAAAACAATACTCTTTATTGAGATGTACATTTGTATAAAATTATCAGATCAAGCCATTTCCAGAGTTAATTTTCTTTTAATATCATGAACAATATTCTAATGGCAAAAGAAATCATTTTTAACTGTTGAAATCATGATTTTTTTTAATGTGTCTATAATTTTGTCACTAGGTTATACATGAACCACTTTGTTCCACTACCTGTTGCTATTTTCCACGTGATTTTTTAACTCCGTACTCAGGTTTTTGAGTAATAAACTCTTTGATATGTTTGGTGTAATCCTCAAGTGACGTATTTTCACATTAATAGTGTTTCGCAGAGCATGGAAAAGTGAAAAAAAGTAAATAAATAAAGGGCAAATATGCCTTGGGTAGTGAAGAGATATGGGGAAAGCGTTATACTGGTGAAAAACCATACCATAGATTAGTAATTGCCGTTCGTTTTCTAGATTCTGTTTATTAACCATGGTCTAACTTTACTCAGTAATTATTATTTTTCACTCAATTTTCAGAGCAACTTATTTTCATTCTAACTACTTTGGGTTCTGTTTTATATAAGTTTGTTATCATTATTTTGATCACCATGACAAGGTTTATTTTTTTTTTGTTAAAAAGTTAATAATTTTTCCTTTAATCTATGTATTATTTTAAAGGGACAGTATTGCTCCAGAATAAATTATTTATCATCGTTTTAGTTGGCGACTGCCTGTATCTCTTAATGTGGCTAATGTAAGTCGGAAATCATAACCAGTTTGCCATCGCAGTCCCGTTTACAAAGACCTGTGAACGTGCAAATAATTTCTGCTTGCATAAAGTTTTCCAAATCAAACGAAAAGACTCCTACTCCGCAGATGACATATACATACGAAATACTCCTCCGAACATTAACGAATGTCATACACCCTTGTACATATAATTAAAAAAAAAAATTACATTTAATTATTGTTACCTGAAACTGGATCCCTTCCGCCCAAGTTGGTGACATTTAGTGGCTCTATCGTATATTCATCCGGGTAGTGTACAATCCTTCTGAACCTGCCGGCTCGTGCGCCCACATTGCTCGGCAGGTCGACTTCCTTGGTCTTCTGCCTAAAAGGTGGAGAGATGGTCGCAGCTTGCACCTGCAGAAGGCCTCCTCGCAGAAGGCTTCCCCTCGCAAAGGAAAACAACAAAGACATTTCTTTGAATCGTATTTACATTCGCTTTAACAGTTCTCGTTAGGGACAATCGGCTAAGCAAATGATTCGGTTAAATACAAGAATATAAATAACAACGAACGTGATTAGGGGGAAGTTTATATTAGTGCTATAACCTTATAAGATTACTGATTAGGATTACATCTAGGAATAGGTATGAAGATGAAAAAGGAGGCCTTCTGCATCTCGACCTGTCACCTGAGTAAATTTCTTGAAAATGAATAAATGAAAAAAAAATGACTATTTTCAAGAAGAAAATACATTTATATACTGAAGAAAGTATAACTGAAATTAAAATAAAAGCAGTTCTTATACATCATTGATTACTTGTATGTTGGAGATGGTGATCTGCTGAGAATCATAGTAGAACATAGTATGCACATACAAAGATAACAAAAATGAAATGAACAAAATTGAATTAGATTAAAAACTGTTAGGGTTTGTTAATATAAAATTAATAATTAAACTGCTTCACTCCAGCGCACCTGCCTCGTCTGAGCATTCTAGGGAATTAAGTTTTGAGACCAAATGCGGTCTTAAAACTAGTAGTTCCTAAAAACAGAAATTGAAACTCCAAGAGAATAGGACACTCAGATAAAAATTACAAGAGGTCTGCCTTCCCTTGTGTAGGAGTTACACAGTGAGCTCAACAGAACCAAATCTCAGAGGGGGAAATTAAAATAGATAAGTTTGAAGAACCAGAAATTGATAGAGTAAGCTTTACATAATTACTGGAAAAGTTGAAAAAATGCCTTTGAATGATCAAGTTGTTTGTACACCAAAAATCTATTAAGTATTAGATCGAAGAGTATCTGGTACAACAGAACGATTAGATGAATGGATGATTCAAAAGCCGAGAGAGAACCAGTCTGATTGTTAAAGAAAAAGAAATAGCTAATATTAAAATCTTGGTCTAGAGAATTGAGTGCCTTAAACCACAATAAACGTGAATCAATTATTTCAACTGTCATAATTTTGGGGAGCCCCGAGCCAGGGTGAGAGTGTCATGCTTAGATATGAAAGGTGGGGTTTCTGGTTCTGAACAAGCAAAATGTCGACTGATGTTTCCAAGTATAACATGTAGTTAGGTGTGAAATGCAGAATCAATTTCTGAATGCAAAAAAAAAAAAGTTCGACTAGTTCCTAGACCACCCAACCCTCAAGCAAGCTCTTGAGTGACACACTGCTTTAAAAACGTTCAACTTAGCATTAGGTGGAATAGGAGGATTTGAGTGATGGTAGGACCAGACCAATTTGATTAAGAAGATCTATGTAAGTCGGTAAGTAGATCACTCTTTTTTTCTCATTCTTTAACTCATTGGCCAGCTTAACGTTGTTAAACAACCTCCATAGCATTGCCAGCAGTTCCTTAGTCTATTCCTACGTTAATTATCTCAAGTGTTTTTAAATTTTTTTTTCTAAAATGTGATTCTAAGTAATGTTCCACATAGAATTATTTATATAAATATTATTTTTATTTATTTTTAATTATTTTATTACACTAGACCATCCTAGCACAAGTTATACTCAGTGATTGTCTTGTATTAAATACTTCGCATTTGGTTATAATAAGTCTATCATGAGCCGTTTTTCAGCAATGGTGGAATATAATTCAATTATTGTTAATTAATTTTATTAATTGAATTTCTGTTTATTGGCGGTTGGAATAACATCGATTTTAGTACTTCAGTCGATCAATTTCGCAGTTGACAGCGTCAGGCACGCTTCGCGTAACCTACTGGCACGTGGTTAGTCTGTTCCTGACTCCAGTGGTTACTGGTTAGTCTTAGTACTTAATACCAAGTTTTCCCCGTCGATTCCTTGGTCGTCAAAATGGGGAAAAAGTCTAAAATCGGAAAACAGAGGAAGGACAAGTTCTACCAGTTGGCGAAGGAGACAGGTGAGGAAATTGATGTCTTATTACAGAAGAGGGTCGTAGACTGTTTTTCTTCCCTTTTCCAGGGTTTCGTTCCCGTGCCTCTTTCAAGTTGATCCAGCTCAATAGGAAGTTCGAATTTCTTCAGAAGTCGAGGGTCCTGTTGGACCTCTGCGCCGCTCCCGGAGGATGGATGCAGGTCGCCAAGCAGAACATGCCAGTTTCTAGTATCGTCATAGGTGAGTTCAACGATTTTTCAAATCACCTGAATAAATGCAAGTCGAAGGAGTGAACAATGACCAGACACAATACAACATGTCGTGACCCAACATCATACGACTCCTCACAATAGGAATAGAGATCAAGTTTTTGAGACACAAATAAAAAAATGAAAGAACTTTTGCTTATATCACAAATAATATTAGTCATTAAACATATTAAAGAAAATTACTTGTAGACAAGGGTTTATTTTTTTATTAAGCTACTTCAGCGAATGAAATATGTCTGTAGTCTTGACTTATTCGACACTAAACACCTCATGGCATCTTAAGTTCCTTGCAGAGATGATTCGGGATTTTAAGGTGGCCATTCACGATCTCTCTTAGCAGTCCAAACGGAGCAACGCCGTTCCAGAAACCTCATCAGGGGCGAAACAACTGGCGTGCCAGGCTGTGCCGAATATTCAACCGATCCAAACTCGATCACGCCACTCCATATATCTTCGGCGTCATGACAACATGGCACTTGTGAATGGGAAAACCTGGCATGAATGGTGGATTATTGGAGTGCTGGCTTGGTCATGAATGGGAAATTTTTTTTTTTTTCTTTAGCACAGTCTCCATATCCGTCGTACGTTCTCAAAAAGTCAAAAACGTTCATTCTTTATTGGCAATGACATCCAATTGAGATTATATTGTTGAGGTGATTGAATTGTATGAAAATTTACCTTGTTTATGGAAAGTGGTGGACAATGATTACCATGGTAGAAATAAAAGAAATTCGGTTCTCAACCAGTTAGTCAACTTTTTATTAATCATCCACATTTACTCTATTTAAACATTACTCAACAAAAAAACTGGGGAAGACATGCTTTTACTTTTTATGAACTTAAAAGTGGACCTGACAAAACAAGAATATCCACCACTAAAGGTGAAGAAGCAGTGTGCCTGATAAATCAAAACAGCGAAGATAGACAGACCAAGCAACCTTAACAAACCCTAACCATCCCTAATAATAATAATTACCAGACCTAGAGTGTAAAATTTACTGATTTTACACAACATAAAATATTTTTTTAGGAGTTGATCTTTTTCCAATAAAAACCATTCCTGGGTGTGTTTCTTTGATCGGTGACATAACGACTGACAAATGTCGACATGACATTGCCAAGGAGCTGCAGACCTGGAAAGCCGATGTCGTACTAAATGACGGTGCTCCGAATGTTGGTATGTATTAAACAAATGGAAATAAATTTTTCCAATTGTTCAAACATTTTTTAAAAATGTTTAAAGGTCAGAATTGGCTTCACGACGCGTATCAGCAAGCCTGTTTGACACTTAGTGCTTTGAAATTGGCGACGCATTTTTTGAAAGAGGGCGGCTGGTTTGTTACTAAAGTCTTTCGCTCGAAGGACTACAACCCTCTACTCTGGGTTTTCAAGCAGCTCTTTAAAAAAGTTTGTACTTATTTTTTTAGTGTTTTTTTTTATTTTTATTTTTTATTGTATGATAATGTTTAATATTATAGGTGCATGCCACAAAGCCTCAAGCGTCTCGTAATGAATCGGCTGAAATTTTCGTCGTCTGCCAACACTACCTGGCACCTGCGAAGCTTGACGAGCGCTTCCTCAATGCGAAATACGTTTTCAAAGAATTGGAGCTGGAACCGAGAAATAAATTTAATATTTTACATCCGGAGAAGCAGAAGAAAGCGAAAGCAGAAGGCTACTCCGAACTCCGAGGAGTTTACCACACTGTTAAAGCGACCGAGTTCATTAAGAGTGAAGATCATGTCGAATATCTGCAGTATGCTTCTTGTGTATGTTTTTTATTAAAAAAAAAATCTTTGCTTTTCTTAAAGTGGCACACTTAATTTGAAAGGTTGTTATTTTCAGGTTATTTTTGATGACCCTGAGATTCAAAACGATCCAGAAACAACTGTTGAGATCAAAGAGTGTTGTAAGGACATCAAAGTGCTTGGAAGGAAAGACCTGAGGTCAATTCTGAACTGGGCAAAATCGATGAAGAAAAAATACTATCCGGAAGAGAAAAAAGTGTTAGTGAAGGACGACGAAAATGAGGGCAAGAGTGAAATTGTGCTTTCTGAAGACGAACAAGAATTGAAAGACATTGACGACAAAATTAATGAACTGGAGGTAATTAAGTAAAAATTCTTCACTCTTAATGTTCAATTTTATTATATTAAGATAATTAGTAATGTGTAAAAAATATTTACTAGAAAATGAAATTGGTTCCTGTGATATTAATGTAAGTTTTTAATAATTTTTAAAAAAAATCAGACCGAAGAGGCTCGGGAGTTGAGGAGGAAGAAAAAACGAGCAAACAAGGAACGCAGCAAACTACAGGAGAAGCTGAACCTAAAGATGATTGTGAAAGGAGACGATGGCCCTGTTGAGGAAGACACTATGGAACCACTTTTCAGCCTGGAACAGATTCAAAATAAAAAAGTCTTGTCATTTCCTTAATATTCGATAAAATATAAAAAAAAACGTTAGGAACTAAACAATTGTCTTTTTTAGGCGCTGGATATGGTGACAGACCAACAGCCGAATGTCAAAGTGAACAGCGATTCTGAATCCGATTCGGACGACGGTATCGGCGCGTACCGCTCTAGCTACATCCCTTACGACAGTGAAAAGTCACATTTGGACAAATCTGGCAAATTTTATACTGAAGAATCGGATAAAAGTGATGTAGATGATGACGAGAGTGATTACGACAGTGGCGAAGGCTTAGGTGAGTCTGTTGATTCATTCCATGGTTATGCTCAATTTATTTTATCCTCTTGAATTTCAGGATTTGAAGAAGGCGATGAAAATGATAAAAGCGCAAAAAAGAAAAAAGTACGTTTTTCACTTGATAAGGATGAAGAAAGCAGTGACGATGAAAAAGAGAGCAATCCGTTACTCACTGATCTAGATCCGAGAGACAGGGAGACGAAGAGGCTTCAAAAAGCACAACTTTGGTTCCAGAAGGTAATTATCCAAAATTGTCCATTTTGAAGTTTGCTAATTCAACATTAACAGAAAATTTTTTGTGTTTTAAGGATATTTTTAAAGGACTTGAGAAGGGTGAAGATGAGGAATTTGAACTTGAACAGATGGCGGAGTCTATAATTAAAAAGGGAGGAAATATTATCGGAAAAGAAGTTAAACAGGAAAATGAAAATGAAACAGTAGAGAAAAGCGAGGACGAATATTCCAATTCAGATTCTGAAGGCACGATGAGCGGAGATGATTCTGGTTTGGATCTCGAAAATAGCCAGCCTCCAAGAAAGAAAACAAAAGTGCTTAAAGACGACGAGTTTGAAGTTGTACCGAAAGGTATTCAGTGATTTCTATTCATATTTATAAATATATACAACAAAGAAAAATATTGTAGGTAAAAAAAATAAAAAGAAGGAAAAGCTCTCGGAAAGAGAATTGGCTTTGGGATCGATGATGGTGGTGTCGAAGAAGGCCAAGAGGGACTTGATAGACGGAGGATGGAACAGGTACGCTTTCAATGATGAAAATCTCCCTGACTGGTTTGTCGAAGACGAAAAGAAATTCATGAAGAAAGAACTGCCCGTTCCGAAAGAACTGGAGGAAGAGTATCGTAAGAAATTCCAAGAGATCAACTCTCGCCCGATCAAAAAGGTAATCGAGGCCAAGGCAAGGAAGAAGAAGAGGGCTCTCAAGAAGATGGAGCGTGCCAAGAAGAAGCTTGAAGGGCTCATGGAAAATCCAGACGTCTCAGAACGAGAAAAAGCCCGCCAGATAAAAAGGTAAATATGATTTATTTTTATTTAACCGATTTCTTTAATTTTAATATATTTTTTTTTAAGGTTGTACAAAAAAGCAAAGGAGCCGAAGAAGGAAACGACATACGTAGTCGCGAAGAAGCATACTTCAGCCAAACGTATGAGGAGGCCACCCGGAGTTAAAGGCAACTACAAAGTAGTCGATCCAAGGTTGAAAAAAGACACCAGGGCGAAACTCGCCTCGGCGAAGAAAGGGATGAAAGGGGCCAGAGGGAAGAAAGGAAAAGGCAGATGATTGTAAATGTAAGTGCCAAATATCTCTCCCTTCATTTCACAATTTTTGTCATGTCTATTGAAATTAACACATTCGACCCAACTATGGATTTAATTTTTCATGAAACTGGATAAATTGATTTGCTTTTATGTTCTAATTAATAACAAATGTTTTTGATACATTTAGACTTGTTCATTCGTGTTTTCGGTGAAACATTCAGTTTACTGAATTTACCCATATTTAAGAGTAGTTGAGTTTTTTACTTGAAAGTGACAAGATTTCACAAGTAGAGTGCGTTTTTTCATTGTTCAAGAAAACTTGGATAAAAGACTTGGCTGAATTAAATTCTAAAACTCTGATATACACAAAAGTTTAGCAACCGCCTCATGGATTAGACTGAGAACTTATTTATTTCTCCCCTATAATATGCCATACTTTTTCATGTCAATAATTTTATAACATATCAAATTTTTGCTTTTTCAGATCTTCCAGGCTGATCATTTCGATGAAATTTTAACTGTGTACATAATTATTAATTTTACATATTTATGTAAATACATTAATTTTATAACAAAAAATTCACGATTTTTTTCTATTTGTACTCCCCTGGTAATTTAATACAAACAAAAATCTATTCTGTAAACCATGGTTGCTTGTGTCAAAGAGAACTCACCTTGACACTGGGAAGGAAAAGCCATACATATTAACTTGCCAAGTACTTTCTGTTATATTGGTGCAACTTAAATACTATAGATACTATTGCATTACTAACTATTAAAGAAAAAAACAAACAAAAAAGAACATGGTAAGTGATCACTGATCAGTTTTCATCCATTTGTTAAAAACATATTCTTTTTACAGTGCATATACAGCTTCAACAATGCTACATTTTCTGGGAATACTACTCTAGATACATCCTAATCTCTAATCTCAAAAGTAAATATAATTGAAGCTTTTAATCGTCCAATGAAATTTTAAGTAATAAAAAATTCTGTAATACCAACTTTGTTTTTAATGATGTGTTTTTACCCACTAATTTTCTCATTCAACACGATTACTAGGCAGTTGTAAGTTTTATTTTACTTGGTCACTGACTAATTCACTCATTCAATAACTAAACTACTAACTTTCTTACTCAAACACTAGTCAATCAACTAACTCACTTGGTCACTGACTAATTCACTCATTCAATGACTAAACTACTAACTTTCTTACACACTAGCCAATCAACACATTCATTTAAATACTAACTTCTTTATTCAATAACTAAACTACTAACTTTCTTACTCA
>CM077107.1:11676155-11686377 GCA_039619505.1 Cimex hemipterus
AAAGGATAGAAAATGCTTGACAATCCATCTCCCCTGACTCTATCGCTCATTTTTTAACCAAAGTAAAATACGATTGCATCATTGTGTACATCGTAAAAAATCGTTTTAAAATTATATGTCAGTATGTACACGGTCGTATTTAAAATTTTGAAGTTGAATCTGATGTACCCTGTAAAAATTTGAAACTAGACTAAAAAATCTTAAACACGTATTTTTTTATGGCCTCATTGGTTCAAGAGAAATATAGCCTGGCTGTCTGAACAGAACATCCTGGGTAATCATGCAACCGGGGTCCGCAGTGGACTAATGGTTAGAGCGTCCGACTCGTCACCCTAGAGGTTCCGTGTTCAAATCCTGGCATAGCCCACGAATTAAATTAATTAAACGATTAATATGAAAAAAATTGTAAAGTTGTTCTGATCCATCTTACGCGACACCCAATGGATGTTTTTTGCTCCAAGTCCCCATACATATGCCATGTGAAAAATGTAATTTGATTGTTATATTGCCAAATAGGAGTCTGTCAATTTTAAAACCCGTGGTAGACTTGCCTTTACTGATATTATCGATTGAAATTAGATCTGTTAAGCTATCCCTAGAAATATCTTGCGCTCTGTGAATTGTGCCTTTCCCCGTCGAAGATCTGTAGAAGTGGTTGATTCAGGAATTTCAGGACGCAGTGGTGGTCGCTTTTATTGTCCACTTAGTGTTCCGGCCTGCTAGTATCTGAAGCTATACTGAGGATCTCGACCCTCTTATCTGATCCGTACGGTGCCGTAGATAGCCGCTATGCATAAGGGACATCCTTGGATTTAGACTCCAAATTTTCCCACAAGCCCTCTACATCTGCCCTTGGCAATTTTAGCCCTTTGTGCCATGTTATTAAGTTAGCGATTACAAAAAAGCTTTTGGTAAAAGTTACAGAAGGAGCTTTTTAGCACTAGTGGTTTAAGTCCTTGGTGAATGACAGCACGATGTTTTATTGAGAGTTATTGGTAAACCAGGACTGTTTCGGATTCCCAAGCACACCCTATCAGCTATTTATTATATTATCCTGATATTCTATCTTACCAATAGTTATTTGTAAATATTACATATTATAGCAGGTGTCCCTCAGGGATGAGCCATCGCTCCCATGCTTTAATCACTTTATAAGTCCGACTCTAATCCTTCGACCGTTGTATTCTTTGAAAAAGATCACAGAATCCCATAATCTCCAAAATTACTTGCGTATCCTAAACCTTGTTCCGACAGTGGAATGTCAACCAATCCACATGCATGGTATTCACTCTGGGGCAAAGCTTGCAACGGAGCCGGCCCCTACTTAGACATATGGATTCTATGGCAATGCTAAAAGTTCTACCACTATTCAAATTCAATCATATCGTCCTCATCATAGTCCACGTTCCTTTCCATGTTTCCAGCCATACCATACATGGCCACACCAGCACATTCACGCTACAGAAGGTTCCATTATAAACTATCCTATCATCCGAATCCCTTTGCCATAAACCTGTCATACCTGATAAACCTGATAATCTGATAAGCGTCGGTGGTGCCGCGACAACCTCACTATTTTTTAGGGAGTGCATCGATCTAACGGCTTCTATTCATGCTTACATGGTACAGTTCATCTGTTTTCAATTTTTGCATTGAATGAATGCATTTGTAGAAAAAAATCGTGCAGACAAACTATCTTATCAGAGAAAGAAATTAGTGAGTTTTTAGCTAGTAAAAATATATGCAAAACATATAATGTAGACAGTAAACAATTTAAAAAAAATTTAAAAAAGTTCAACTTTGCACATTTTAAATGGAAAGCGAATGTTTTCTACGTGAAGAAGATGGAATTGGATGCATGTAAGGTTGTATTACACGGGGGGGAAATTAATCGTGGCAAGAATTAATTTCTCACTGATTAACCGTGCAGCATAACGAGGACGGTTGTGTCACTGCTGTAAAACCTAGCCTATTAGCCAATAATTGTTTATAGATACATTGCGAAACAATTAATTTGCCGATAAACCGTGATATCGTAATAGGGGAAATTATCGCAAGTTTATGGTTTGATATTTCTTCGGAGCATCTCCCGTAAGAATGGGCTGTAACGACAGGTCAGACTGATCGGTACGTCCTCAGGGATATCGCGAAATGCGCAATTACGACGAGTGGTGAAGACGTTATCTATGAAGTAAACAATTTTGTTTATAAGTCGATAAACGGGCCCGCTTTTGTAGCCAGCATCGGCCATCTCGTCAAAATAAGGTCGTAAATCCAATTTTATCTCTTATCGGTATCGGTGGCCTTGACATTGAAAGGTGTCGTTGTTGACGAAAATTATATTTAAACACAGATAAACAGAATACCTCTTGTTAAGGGGGCGCGGGAGCTAATATTTGTACAAGAGTTTTTTTTTCATGGCCGATTTCCGACTCACCAGGCCAAATATGCCGAGCTGTTTTCCTAGCCGTTATTTTTAGACATTTTATAACGCTAAGTGATTTATTTTCAACAAGATGCGTTTGAACTAATGTTTTCCAAATGACCACATAATTTTTTAAATGGATGTGCGTTGGACTGAGTTGTTTAGGTTAAGGCAGCTCCATAGTGATGAAATCATTGTTTTTCAACTTTATTGTGTAATAAGAATATCCACTGCACAACTAGTACTGTAATATGACAATGAAGTATAGTACTGCAAAAAAAAAAAAAAAGAAAGAACTCACGAAAGTACAGAGACTTGCATGTATCTGCATAACGGGAGCAATGAGAACATGTCCTACAATTAGCATGGAAAAAATATTAGGACTAACACCCCTATATCACATGGTAGAAAGGACAGCACAGAAAACCACAATTAACCTCATTAGGGAGAAACCTCCAACAGGAATAAAACTGAAATGGAGGGATAGCAACAAACTATGGAAAAATCATCCATCACTCATGGCTCCTAGGGATGACATAAACAGGATGTTTGAATTCAATCAAAAATTCCGAATACATCTGAGCACGAAAAAAGAATGGGAAAGAAAAGAAATCAACTCCTTTACAAACACCATCCTTTGGTACACAGATGGGTCGAGAACACAGGAGGGTACAGGAGCAGGAGTATTTGGACCAGGCACCAAATACTCGGAACCAATGGGAAAACACACCAGTATCTTCCAAGCTGAGATTCATGCAATAGAAAGATGTGTCCAATTTAATCTAAATAAAGGATACAAAAACAAGAACATAGCTATCATGTCGGATAGCCAGGCAGCCATCAAAGCACTAAGCTCAAACATCATTAGTTCAAGAATGGTGCTGAACTGCAAAACAAAACTAAACATATTAGGTGCGCAGAATAAAGTAAGCCTCTGCTGGGTCCCAGGACACATGGGAGTAGAAGGCAATGAGAAAGCGGACACCCTCGCAAGAGAAGGGGCAGCCACACCACTAACAGGACCCGAACCCTTCTGTGGAATAGGCATCCACACTATTAACGATTATCTCAGGCAGAAGGACAAAAAGAAAATAAGGGAACTCTGGAATGCACTTATTGGACATAAACGATCCAAGAATTTTCTAACCAATTTTGGAAAGAAAGAAATCACGGAATGTATCAAAGGAAGCAGGAACAGACTGCGAATCCTAACAGGATTCCTAACAAGACACTGCAGACTAAATGGACAATTAAAGAAAATCGGAGTAAACCAAGATGGCACATGCAGATTCTGCAAAGAGGCGGAAGAAACACCAACACATCTATTAACAAACTGCGGAGCAACATTAGCCCGCAGGAGGAAGTGCTTTGGGATGTACAATATGACCATAGAAGAGCTTCAACCAATAAAACCGGGCCTACTAATCAAGTTCCTTGACGAACTAGGACTCACCGATGTGCTTTAAGCAGAGAACGGGGGATACAATAGCTCTTGAAGGGCGCAGTATACACATCCTGAAAACTCTCAATCAATCTCAATCATAGTACTGCATGATTCACATGACACTTTAGGGGGTGTTATCCTGACATTTTGAAGTTTGAACCCAGTAAATTGATGACAATGATACGGATAAAAGAGGTGGCCACAAGGACAACTGCACCTCGTTCGGAGAAGATCTATTATGCTCCTCCAATTTTATAAATCATTGGCTAGGGTCAGATTGTTAATGAACCCCCATACCTTGCTAGAGGCTCCATCGAGTATGATCTTGCGTACGGTTTTTCAACTCTTAGTTTTACATTGACCCTCACGGATACGGAAGAGCGGTCTCCTCTTCTTCGGACAGTATCCTATTTTGCATTTGGTTTTTAGAAGGCAGTGTCCTGTCAAGACTATCCACAGGGACACCTTCCTTTTGTGTCATGGCAGACGTCCGACCAATAACTCTGGTGTCTGGGGGAGGAATGATGGAGGCAATTTCCCCTCTTACCTTCCTATACCCTTCATTTCTCAATTTTCCTTTCTCTTCCCTACCCCTTTCCGCTTTGGCAGAGCCTTTCTGGTTAGTGAACCCGAACCCCCTTAGGCAAGGGGTGCATCAGTAGCGCGGTTCGTATGAACTCCCCGGCTGGCGATCAGTTCCACCTTGAAAATAATACTGAATCACGGGAGTTGAGTACGCAATCGACTGTTCTAATTGAAGTTGGACTCGTGGTCGTGGTTTGTAAATAAATTGCACCTAAGCTGGAGTGTACCGGCATAGAGTGCGTTTTCTATCTCTCCGGGGGTGGTGAAAAGCACGGCTGAAAGGCCATGGCAAAAACCAAAAACTACTTTTTTCAAGGGTATATGCTTTTCAGGGCACTTCTGAACTTGGTTAGCATTGCACCACCTCGCTAGCCAAGGGAAGTGACAAGTCCATGTATGTAAAGTCTTCCTGGTGTTCTTTTTGAGAATTGATTTCAAGTTCCAAGATATCAACACCCATGAGTAAAGATGGGGCTGTCCTCGGGCTAAATCCAATGTGGAGAAGGGCATTCTTTACGGCTCAGAGGCTGTGCGAGAAGCCACAAAATTGCCTTTTTTTAAGGCACATGTATGGATGTGCCTAAAACGGGCACTTCTGAACTTGGATAGCATTACACCACTTCGCTAGCAAGGAAAGTGACATGTCCATGCACGTCAAATCTTCCTTGTATTCTCTTTGAGAACACTGGGTATCTGAGAAGTCCTCTCGGGGGTGAGTCCAAGAGTCAAGATCCTCATGGGTCTCAACACCCGTGAGTAAAGGTGGGGACATCTGCCTTGTAATGAAACCGTCAGAATCGTGTTTCGTTTGAGGTTACCAGCTAGTTTTTTCCTTTGCAGCGCCTTGCAGATGGCCCTTCTGAGAAATCTTCGCTTTCCACGACGTTTTGTAATCATTAATCAAGCTTTAGATGGTGTTAATGTGGCATGATTCTAGGCCACAATAGGGTTCGAGGTCTAGATAATTATATTTAAGTTTTTGGCTTAATTCAAAGTTATTTTACGGGTGGTCCAGCATAAAATCCAAACAATTGGATTATAGTACATCCTAAATAATTCAAAGTTCAACAGAAAACCTTAGTTAATTAATTATCGATTCCAATTTTATATATTTTGTTAATTGATATCAACTTTTTCTTTTATTGTTTTTAATTAATAAAAACTTTTAGGTAGTTTTAAGCCAAATTTTTGTTTTATTGCCAAGTAAGAAGTCCTGGTTCCTCCTTGAGTGAGGCCATTGCTTTCATTTCATTTTGAACACCTCTAGAAAATTATCGTTTAAAAAAATCTCATGGGAGTTTCAAATTGGGCAATAAAAATCCATTTAATGTTTTTTTACAGTCAGGTTACATATTCTTCCCATCTCACAGAAAATCTTTTCACTTTTCTTTTAAATTTTACATTTCCGCTAAGACCTCCGCAGTATTTCATAAAACTTTGACGCCTCCAGCCCGTGTATTTCCCCGTCCTGGACCATTTAACACTCCAGAAATAAACGACCTCTTGAGATGTTCTATCGTAATTATACTTTTTGGCATGATGTCCGAGACCGTTTTGACCATGTCCGCGATTTTAGTCACCTCCGCTATTTTAGATTGACCTTCCTGGTCTTTCTTTGTAATGGCGACATTTTCGTTGCAACAGTAAATCTCTCATATTTTGAATCGTGACAAACACGATACTTATGCCACTCATGCACCCTTCCAAAATCATATTGGCCTTATTATTAAGGATTCCTAAATTTGCTACACGACCATCAACTCATCCCATAACCTTTAACAGACAGCCATGCTGCTCATACTTGCGGAAAGACGTTGTAAAAAAATTCTATGATTTGAAATACAGTTTATTGTTACTAGTCTAATCTTCGGCAACATCTTCATTAAATGGTTGCAATTCAATTGGAAATATTCTTCAACCTGGCTAATTTGATTTTTATGATTTGAAGTAATAGTTTCATCAGGTCTTGTTTCTGCCAACGTCAATATTTTAATTTTGATACTGATCATACAATAAAGCCCGCTAAGTTAGTAAGATGTACCAAGTTCAAAAGTGGTTACTGTAGGTGGTGGCTACCCGGAACCAAACAAAGATGGTAAAATTATGCTTTCCAGCGCGTGCACATAAATAATGCCCAATGATAAGTGTAGATATAAGACGTGTTGTTGAGAGGGACTTTTCTCTTTTGAAACGTATTCTCAACGACAGGAACTTACAGAAAAGGCAGGGGTGAAATTGTAAAAACAACGGACAAATTACTTGTTGGCATTACTTAAAAAAAAAAAAAAAAAAATCAAAGTTATTGCATATTCTTCTGTTATCCATGTTTATAACCCGTTACAATTCGTGATCCGATTGACCAATTAGCATTTTTGGATTAATTAATATTTATAAAAGGTACTGGTCGACATAAAACACTCACTCTTTTTTATCTTTTTTATTTGTCGCACGGCATTTGGAAAATAGAAAAAAGGAGGGAACATTCGAAAGGTGTGTTGGAGATAGGAAGTTAGTGTCCGAGTGGATCGAGTTCACGATGGCTCAAGTGATAGAGCAGCGGCGTATCTAGCTGATGGTCGTGGGTTCGAATCCCGCTCGTGCCACGGACTTTTTTATCTCAACCAATACGTTTCATAAATATATTTAATTGGAAATAGTGTATAACTTTTAAAACTTACTTTATCGTCATTATCTGGTTGTATAAGTTTTAACTAAATTGTATATATGTACATATTATGCTTTAAAAATGAGTCTAATCGATTGTTTATGAAATAAACGAAAGGATTATTTTTACTAACAATAAATAAATTAATATAAATATTTTTTTACGATGTTAAATAAGAATTTTTACATTTATTACACTTTTACTGCACGAAAATTGACTTTTTAGTCATAATATACGTAAAAGCTTGTAATTTGGTTTAGAAATTGTTAAATAACAGCGGACGTGGTTGCTATCCTTAAGAAGTTAGAATATCCCATGGTAATCAAAAGCGAGAAAAAAGTTGTCATCAACGTTAGATCATGGTGTTCTCAAGCGTCAACATCAGGTTCAGGGTAACTTTTTACAGGTGTAGGATAGGGCATACAAGTTGCGGAGTAAGAGAATCCCCCCCCCCCATCTGAGAGACATAGACTCCTCGGAGGAGGTGATGAGGTGTATCATTTTGGCTTGCATGACATGGCGAGTAAGCAATTTCTTGATTAGATATAAACAAAAACAAAAGCAAAAAAAAAAAAAAAAAAAAAAAAAAAAAACTTAGCGAGGTGGAAAGAGTCGAGGTCTATTGTTGGGTAAAGAGTATCCGGTTTATACACAACCCCGCTCGTGCCATTGACGTTTTTATGTCAACTAATACCCTTAATTAATTGAAAGATATTGGTCAAGCGGACCACGAAAATTTAATAAGTTTAATTAAGTATACCTTCATTATTATTTAATCTTTCATTTGTCGCCGAGATTCAAATAGAGTACACAATATTTGAAAATGGCGAAAAGGAGGGAAAATTCAAAATGTGGGGTTGAGATGGGGGATCGAGTTCACGATGGCTCAAGTGGTACAGCAGCGGCGTATCTAGCCGAAGATCGCAGGTTCGAATCCCGCTCGTGCCATTGACTTTTTTATGTCAACTAAAAACCTTAATTAATTAAGAGATTATACACAATGAGAATCCGGACGTTTCTCAATTACTCTGAAGAATATGGAATACTTTCGGTTAGTGTGAATGGAAATTATTAGCGTGAAAGGAGGAGCATATCCCCAATTACCCCGACCGATATCGATTAATCTTGGGTATATGGATGCTGGCATGATATCATGTTGACGAGGCCCTGAAATACCAAGAGGCAATTGAATAAAGAAAAGGAAGAATCGGTTACCATTATAACATAAAATAAATAGGTTTAACACGAGAGAAAGATAAGAAAAGTAAGAAATGTAAATCTATAGAAAAAAAGAGCTGGCGTGGACCAATGTAGTTTGCCGGCCCTAAAACTAAAAAAACACTTTATTGATTTAATTAATTGACATCAAAATAAACGCAAAATACGTGCACGTGAAATATATATCGGCAAAGGTCGGTACAATTCACGTTAACTAATTTTTTATTTTTTGCTTGTCCAAGGGTGATTTGAGGGAATACAAAAGTGCTGCCGGGGAAGTGCACAATGTCGAGTCCTTGGCTCCCACGGTAGCAATTGGCCTTGTAAGCCCTCAGGGTTGATCTTTTCAATTTCTCCCCTCAATTCGGGTGTTAAAAAATTCCGGGACACGATTTACTGATTCATCGAGAGATTTTGTCAACAGACCTTCGTCGACGAGGGAGAAAATGAGGCGCGTTGTGTACTTCGTCAAGTTAGTAAAAGTCCCAATGGAATACACGGCCGACGTTAAAAAGCAACAGGACTCAAAAAAACAATTCAAACCGTATCAAGGGCGGCCGTATTTTTGCCCTGGGCGTTTTTCCTTCATCGGACGGGTTTTGTTTGTATCCGCCGGCGGAGTTTACTCCCGTGCCCTTGGCCATGGCTGCCCCAGTTGGCACAAACGCCAGACCTAGTTTATTGATCACTTCCTCCTTCACCTCCCAGACTCCCCGACCTACCTTTCAACCTCCGATTTAAATTTAAGCCCTTACATATTACAACTCTCAATAGATAACCTTGTTTTCATCTTTTCAAAAGACTTGATTAATCATAAATAATATGATTATTGCCGAAGCAATGGTGAGGAACGCTAATTACGTTAGTTGATGAAATATTTAATATTCCATCCAACTGAATGGATTGTGAAGTGGGAAATAATTTATGAGGATACGTCCATGAATATGCCAACAACAGGTAATGGTGAGGTTGAAATTGTGAAGTAGGACAGAATATGTGGAAGTATGACCGTACCTTGGTCAAAAAACAGGTAATGGTGAGGTTGAAATAGTGATGGAGGAAAAAATGTATGGAGGCATGACAGTACCTTGGCCAAAAAACAGGTAATGGTGGGGCTAAAATAGTAATGGAGGAAAAATGTATGGAGGCATGACAGTACATTGGTCGAAAACAGGTAATGGTGGGGCTAAAATAGTAATGGAGGAAAAATGTATGAATAACTATAAAATATCTGTTGATAAATCATAAATGCCAAATCAAATGGCTTATATTGGAGTACATTACATTACTTCATAAGATCACTTGTAAAGTAGTAAGGGGCCTTTATCCCAAATGATTCAGAATTTCTTTTAAGTCCGTTGTTAATTGAATTTTACCCCATTTCTAAAATACGCATTAATGTTAATTCCACATTGAATAGGAATGAAAACAAGATATAGTGAAGACAAGTTTCATATTTTTACATTTTCTTTACAAAAATTATCCAGGGTACATCAGTTCGAGTTCAACTTCAAAATTTTAAACATAGATCCTGTACATACTGACACATCATTTTGAAGGATTTTTTACGCTGTAAACAATGGTGCAATGGGATTTTAATTTGGTTAAAAATAAGCGATAGAGTCAGGGGAGATGGATTGTCAAGCAGTTTCTAGCCATTGCCGCAGTTGTTCAACTGAGGTTGCTGGGTTGGCATAGACCGTTTTTTAAACGGCCCACAAAAATATTAAAGTGGAGTTAAATCGGTTGACCGAGAAGGGAAACAGATCGGGGTTATCCCGGAAGTGACGTGAATAATGTATCACCAGCAAAGAATTGTGTGCCTTGTCCTTCAAACTGGACAATTATCATCGTCTTTGTTGCAGAAGAGCATTATGTAATATTA
>CM077107.1:11686387-11703695 GCA_039619505.1 Cimex hemipterus
GAAAATACTAACGGTTTAGTGAACCACTAGATGTGAACTTGGGTTCATCAGGCCATAGGATGTACGGAAGAATTTCTTCAGCTTCCCAAAACGACATTTCTGCAAGGAACGTTGGACGTCTATCACAATTAGTCCCGAAGTCCCTAGTCAAGATGAGAGCGATACTGCTTAAAGTTCTAAGTACGGACTACATCCCTAATTTTATTTTTGAAAATCTTAAAACCCCTATGACTTCATGGAAATTACTGTGCCGCTTTCTTCCTGATGGAACAGCTATTGATCAGAATCTCCTTATATTAGCTAACAGCATGAATAAACTTTTTTTGCATGAATGGTCGCAACAGCAGAGTTATACCAACCCTCCGGGTGCCGGTTGAAAAACATCTCATTTGTAAGTATGTCAGGTTCGAATGCAGGGCCACTAGATTCGAACCCGGGACTTTTACCTTACAATGATGAACGCCGCGTCAACGCCCAAACCGTTGCGGTTACTGACGCTCCTAATAGGCAGTATTGTAAAATTTACCTGCTTCCATGTATTACGATTTACTCTTATAAGAAGGAAATTATTGGAATGGAAACAAACTAAATGCATTTTTTTTTCAAAATTATTGCCATAACATTGTCATTGTTTAACCATTTTAAAACCCGACACCACCATTGTTTTCAGCCTAAAAAATCCTTTGAAATTTTGAAGAATCAGTCATCCTGTATAATTTCAATTTTGTTTTAAATTAATAAAAAAAGTAAAAATTTGAAACTAGACTAAAAATATTAGAAACGTATTTTATTATCTCACTGGTTCAAGAGAAATTAAGCCGAGCCATCTCAAAAAGAAACCTAAAATATGATTAAATATGGAAAAGAAGAAGAAAAGAAGAAAATTTAGTGAAGCGTGTGCCAACGATATTCAGCGAAACATCCGACCCGAATACAATTTCCCTTCTTTCCTTTCTCCCGAGGAAAAAAAGAAAGAAGAGGAAATCTCAAAAACAGTACGATGACAAATTATATTCCCTTGGCGTCACAGTTTTCATCGATTCGGCCATCCCCATGAGTGGATTTTCTAGGAACGGGGCCGGAGTTGCGTCAGTGATAAGGTGAAGGGGTGAGCTCTCGTTTTTCCCGCTTTTCCCTTCTTGATTATTTACCAAAAGGAAAGTTATAAATGGACGGAAGATTCCGAGAAAAACCTGTGTCAAACGAGGAAAACCTCTGCACCAGTGGAGAAAGTTAGGGAGAAACGTTAAAAAAATACTAATCAAGAAGATTTACTATACCCTTGCAAATATAATATTTATATTTTTTATATATTACTTATTATTACTTTTATGTTATTTTAAATATACTGGATGTAAGGTTTAGTGTGTGGTATGTATTTATACCAGTTCGAAATATTCCGTTGATAATTAGCCAGTTTATAACCCTCACATTTTCAAATGTACAAGAGAAACGTCAATTCTCGAAACCATCACAGTTCCTCTAAATATACTGACAGAAATGTTCACTCCAGGAAGTTTACGAACGGCTGGGAAATAAAGGCGGAAACCGCTCCCACTGCCGCCTCCTTTAAGGCCCACATACCCACAAATTTCTCCGAGATGCCTGCAAGGCTGTAAACGCTTAGAATAGATGGGACGGGGTATAAAATAGTTCAGCCTTGCCGGCCTTTTTAAGTGAGGCACGATCGCGTTCCGTCGGACAGGCCGAACTGTCGGATGGAAGATCCAATTTTTCGAAAATGGCCATGGCCAAACGGATCGAATCACTGTGACCCAAGATCAACGTAGATTTCAACCAAAGTATGGATTAAAAGTTTCTCTATTGTTTTTCTTCCCTTTTGTTTAGACGAAGTGAAAAAAGTTGTTAGTTCTCAGTGCCACGTGAATTAAACTATACTAAACCTGAATGAATAACTTAAATTCCAGGTCTTTGCTTCCAAAGAGCAGGGACATATAAGGTCATCCATGGGACCAAGCCGTGTAAAGTATGCTCGATGCTTTTGCGTTTCAAAGCTGTGCTTTCCCTTCTTTTTGCTCTTAATGCTATGGTTTGGAAGAACACGTTTTATTCTTTACCCTTCACCGGTTTCAATCAACGCAAGTATCGCAATGTTATATATATTATGCAGGGTGGGCGACCAAGACCCAAGGCCTGGGTAGACTCGTACCCCATCCCTACAAGGTCTGGGACTTGATCGGCTCACGTATCCTGCATAAATCTCTTGGATCTCGGGGAGTGGTTTGGTGATACCCTACCCATCACACTCCGCGAGGTAGTACCTTGCCGTTTCTTCGTTCGTTTCGCAAAAACGCAAAAGGGATCTGGTAGAATACCCATTAGGGTCTATCTTCTCAGTGGACAGTGGCCTCGTCAGGATACCTATCAGCCTCCTAATTCCCTTCCTTGAATTACAGAATAGCCATTTCCATTCTGCAGGTTTGATCGCTTTCACAAACTCTTTCGATTGCCTGTGTCCAGTGGATTCCATACCTTAAGGAATTGTTTCATACCCAGGTTGTTGATACTCTCTTGCGCTGTGCTCATAGAGTGTGGTAATACCGGTTGTGGCCCGACAAACGCCAGGCCATTCGCCTTTCTTTTCATAGACACAGTGCGTTTTATGCGCTGGTATCGAAATAGGGGTTACCGTGTTCTCAAACCTAGAAGTAATCCTACTGATAAGATCTACAGTTTCATCCACCAGTCTAGAGGTTGACAAATCCTTTTGTAATGACCTAAGACTAGCCTGACTGTTAGAAAAAAGGGATCAGTAACAAATTAAGGTCATTTCAAAGACTTGGTTGTTTGATGATGATAGGAGCATTTTCAACTACACCCGCCCTAGCACTTGAAATCATAACCAATACTACACCTCTTCACATTGAGAAGGCCAGAGCACTATTCGGGTGCTACAGATTGAGTAGGGCTAACGTCTTATTATTAAGCATTAGTAATAAAAAGATTAAAACCCCTTCGGGGAAAAAGCGCTTTCAGTCACCTTGTGGTTATAATTATAGTTTGAATGATGACCATCGTATTATAGACTGCTGCACAGTTGGTTCACTTATCAAAAGCATAGGGTGCAGGAATCTATATCTCCTCTTGGTAACACACACCTGAGTTTTTCAGGCGGAAATCTGGGCCATTATTGTAGAACACACATGGAAAATTAAATTAGGGCAATGTTGGGATCCTCACATCCAATTCATTACAAGTTGCACTCTTTTTCACACCTCCAACAAATATCGGTCAGGAATAAGTAACATGATGCCATGCCTGAGGCTTAAATCCAAAGGAACATGTCAGGTCATACATTAGGTCAAAACGTGCGGAGTATGCTCGATGCTTCCCTTGGCCAGTGAAGTTTAGGTTTGAAGCGATGCTTTGACTTCTTTTTCCTTTTAATGCTATGGTTGGGAAGAAAACCTTTCATTTTTTCATTTTCACCCTTCACCGGTTTTAATCATTCTTCCTCTCACTATGCAAGTAGAGCAATGTTGCGACCCACACCTCCAATTTATTATTAGTTGCACCCTTTTTCACACCTCCAGCGAATATTGGACACGGATAAATAATATGATGCCATGTCTGCGGCTAATGCCAAATATAAAGGAACATATCAAGTTCGAAGTTATGCTATCCCTTCTTTTTTGCTCCTAATGCTATGGCTGGGAAGAAAACCTTTCATTCTTTACCCTTCTCCATTTTTAATCGTTCTTCCTCACACTACGCGAGAACAATGTTGCAAACCACACCTCTAATTCATTATTATTTATCGCAGCCTTTTTTTTCATCTGCCTATGAATTGAAACTGTACCTGCCTGAGCTTTAATTCGTGGCTACCAGCCCTCATATCTTAATTTGATATTTCTCCCAGCTTTCTTTTTACCTTTTCAACCACCGCATTGATCCGTCTTGCTTCTTCTCTCTGGTTGTTCTCGTCCCCACCTATCGTCACGTCATCCTTGACGCATCCCCATTTATTCCAGTTTAAAGGACCGAAGTGTTCTTCCCATAGTTAGATTGCCCTTTAGTCGGTGAATTAGAAAAAAACAGGTCAAAAAATTCTCCTTGTACAGAATATTTGCCACGTTTTATAATTCCCAAATCAGATAAATTGACAAGTTAGTACATGCTTCATCCACTCTAAGCACTCTAGAACGCTTATAAATTGCATGCTGCTTGTAACAAAAGTGGTTTGTAGTGTATAAGCGGTTCGTTAATAAATCAATCGAAAGATACCTATAATAAAGAATACCAAGAGTACAAATCGACAGATTTCTCCGGTCCGCCGGTCCTCGCTGTTTGTCTTCCTGCTGGGTCGATGCCATATTGTGTGGGAGGGTTTGAAAAATCTCTTAAAATAGGATCGTTCCATTGAGTCATCCTCAAACACAACCTGGAAAAAAAAGAAAAGGGGAAAAACAAAGAAAGAAAACTTTCGTTTTAGATTTTCAACAAATACAAAATGACGTAATTAACATTTCATAATTATGTTATATACACAATTGTGCAACAATCGGACTATTTATTATGACAATTAACTTGATAGTAAAATTCAAGCAAAGGTCTTTCTTAAGGAAGTTTTACACAAGTTACTAAATTTCAATATGGATTTTGTGTTGACCTAATATTTCTTTTTAACAAGTCCTTTATCGTAATTGTACAATTAACTACACATAAAACATAAAGTTTTATGAGCGAGATAATTAATAATAAATAAGCTAAAGTGTTTATAGTGGTAGAAATCACTGAATTCATTTGAGTTTACTACATCGATGTCCTTGGTCTAAAATAATCTCAAGCTCATTAAAAGTATAAAGACGCTTCGAGTTAAAAGTTTTACAGGCTGTTAAATATCAGCAGAACACTAAATTATCGTCACTGAGCAAAGAACCCTATAAAATGACTGTCGAACGGAACAGTTACGAGCTTTAAAAAGTGGCCGTTTCGCAACCGTAAATAAAATTGATAAACTGTGGAATTAATTCTTGTGTTGGGTTGAAGACATTCCAGTACGTTTCAACAGAAGCTAAAGGATTTTTTTAAATTACGAAAAACGGTAAAAATAGAACATTTAACGTTAGAATCAAAGGAAAAACCAAAGTTTTTGTTTGAACACCTAAAAGAGCCGGGGTCCGTCAAGGAACGATACTAGGGACAATTTTGTTTAAAATATTCGGGATGGTAAACTGCTGCAAGGCTTAAATACGTAGTTTTTGTATAAGCAGTTTAAAAAACAATGTTAGGCTTGAGGAATATTTTTGGCCAATGATCACAATTTTTGGTCCGATTTCATTAATGAAATTTTTATTAAGAGTACAAAATTTTTTCACTAAAATGACGTAATTCCTTTAATTGTCAGTACAGAGAAAATTTATTTCTTTTAGCCTTGTACACGTAAAATAGAACTGGCACTCGTATCGATCATAGAAGAACTCCGATGTTTCAAAACGTTGTATGCTTTTATTACATTAAACAGATGCATGTTTTGTTATGTAGGCAGGTTATACAACAGTCCATGATGATGATGATCACTTATATATTATCGATTAAATGATTCAATCGTAACAGCTCTTCTTAGCTACTAAAATAATATTTCCGGATCAGGTTAAATAGAATTGGATCAAGGGTGTATCCTCGATGGACTCCCGGCCATAATAGTTGTAACTAGTAAGGGCACCCGCCTCTTATGAAGTCCTTGCTTCTTTTTAAGTAACCGCTGCTTCAGTGCGGCAACGAATAATCAAGTACAGACCAAAACGAGTGTCTCACAAGGGAACATTCTTGGTCCCACCCTTCCACCTCAAAACTGTATAATAAAACCTATGAGAGTGATCAAGTAGAAATCCTACTCAAGACACCTCGTACATCGAAGAATATCTTGATTTTATCAAGCTGTACTAGTGCAAACACTGGAAGACAAGACTAAATGTGGAAAAATATATGCAGTAAGTATTCATTTTCTTTGAGAAGTCTTGCCTCCTCCTATTTGAACATCGATAAGCTACCGATTTTCAACTGAAGTTACATGTTTAGAACAGTAAACGGGGGTGAAGTTCACATATACGTCTTAAGAAGCCACTTTGGTACTTCTATTTAAAAGCGCAACTTCATTATCTGCAATGATTTCGGCATTTCTTTAGTCACAAACTGATTTGACCTGGTTCCAAAACATCATACAGTAATCTAATAATGCATCATTTGGGAAAAGAGTAGCCCATATTTTTTTTTTTTAAATTGGCTAATTTGGTAATTCAGGTTTTATTTCTGATCAAAACGGGAATTCGAACTTCGGCGTAGGCTTTGATTGAATTTTTAAGCCGGCTCGAAGGGATCTGGTGTAATAGACCAGAGGCCAAAGGCCACAATATAGTTGAGTTTATCGGGGCTTTCGGCCGATCCAATTTCTACGCCGTTCCTATTGATCTCCTTTCCGAGGCATCCCCGTTCTATGAAAATTAGGCCGAGCCGTAAAAATTAGTTCAACCGTAAAGCACTGTTCTGATGAAAAGTTTTTTTAAACAATTTAAATAGTTTAGCCTATTTTTGAAGTTGAAAAGCCAGAGGATTGCACAATTTGTTCGGCACTTCCGATGAGATTGACCGCCTTCGCGATGGCTTAATTGATCCGATGCCAAACCGTAAGTAATGGCATTTTCTTCCGGATTCTTACATCGGATTTGGGAAAAAACAGCTGAGTTCCTCACCCTTGACGCGCATTACGGCGATTTGCGTCTATTTCCGAGGCTGACGTTGCAAAACACCCACGAGAAACAGCGATAACGTATTAGTTTCTATTTCACCGATGCATATTCAGCATGTTGTGCATGCCACCCGCATAATTAAGGCCATGTCGTATGGAGGGATATTTCATTGAGGGCAACAAATTTAATACTTACAAACATCATCAGGGCTTAAGGCATTCTTCATTTTATATCACAAATTACATGCGGATATTTAAGGTTATGGCCACTTCAACAAGTGAGGTCGGATAGTCACATCAAAACTACAGTACAAGCATTATTACAGATGTCATAACACTGGGACGTGTTGAATTGATTGACAGTTGATCACTTTAATGGATCCGTTTACTCTTGAAACAAACAATTGCATAAATATGAACTATGGACAATCTAACCTGACATCGTATGCGTCTAACCTAACCCTTTATCCCAATATTCAATTTAACTGTTGGGATGCCGAAACATGACCTTGCACATCATCTCCATTTACTCTTGCTGATATCCAATGGTAACAAACAATTGCATAAATATGAACTATGGACCACCCAATCTGACATCGTATGCGACTATACCTAAACCCTTTATCCCAATATTCAATTTTACTGTTGGGATGCCGAGATACCACTTTGCACATCCTGACCCTTCTGGCAATGAGATCCTTTCACAAATCACAAAATAGTGCATACAATTATTACTGGAAGACCTGCTGACAACCTATTGTAGCTTTCAAGTAGAACTGATTGATTTCAATGAGATGATCAAGATTTTTCTATGGGTCTTCATCTTTGGAATATTTAATGGTGCGTATTTTGTCAAATAGTTATATTTTTAAGCTCTTGCATGCTTTCTTAAGGTCTTCATTATTGCCAGAACTGTCATAATGACATCAGGCGTGATCATCTGTTTCTTTTCGCCCTAGTATAACCGCACAGGTTGCTTTCTTCTACACATACTTCAGGACTTAAGCTTAAAGTTTTTATCCAGATTTTAAAATTTTGTTAAAAGCTCCCTTGTGTTTCCTTCAGCCCTTTAACTCTCCATGATGTAGGAATCTCAGACTAACATATTTTACATTCAATGTTAGGTCCTGTAGTCAGCAGTCCTACTACAATTCTAGCCCTAACAGCTAAGCTTTTAGTTCTGACGTTTCTGTAATAGCTTTTTATGAATCTTTTTGCATGAATCTGTTCGGGAATACATCCCTATTGAACAACTTTGTTCTTAAACCATTGGCGGATGGACGTGCAGTTTCGGCGATTTGGTATACGCCAAAAGAGTCCAAGATCGATCAGTTTGAACTTTACTCGGCCAATTTAGTTATATAATTACACCCTCCAATGCCTGACTGGGACGTGATTACAGTCCGAAATGGTTTCGGACATTAGCACCAATGAGGTAAGCGTTTGGTGCCACCAGGACATCCGAATGTACGGCCAATCGTTCCTTAATAATACCCAAAATTTTTGGTTATGCTTTGATTTTTAGCAACCCGGTATTTTAGGAATTTAAACTTATAAAATAGCCTGAATAAGAACTCGCAAATTTATTCGGTAACTTATGGATAATTTGAACGAGTTAGCATATTCGGGCGATGAAACTAAAAAAGTCTGGTATTAATAGTTGAAGAACACGTTTAACATATGTACAATTTTTAGACGTTTTTATAACTTAAAGTAAAAATAATCCTTTTGTGTAAGGTTTTGATTGAAATGAAAAAGCTAGTGTCACTAGCGGGATTCGAACTCACGACCTTCGGCTCAATACTCAATACTCTGACCACTCGGACACTTAACTTCCTATCTCAACCCCACCTTTTGAGTTTTCCCTCCTTTTTTTTTTAATCCCAACTAAAAAACGGCATTTTAAAAATGGCAAAAAGCAGGGAAAATTCGAGAAGTGAGGTTGAGATGGGGATTTAGTGTTCGAGTGGATCTAGGTCACGACGTGTCAAGTGGTAGAGCAGCGACGTATCTAGCCAAAGATCGTGGGTTCGAATCTCGCTTGTGACAGTCACTTTTTTATCTTTTAAATAAAGATGGCATTGATTTTCGAAATGATATTCTTAATTTCATTGCAATGGTGAAAATGAGGTTAAATCAACTTACGATCACTGAACTTCTGATTTATCTATTCGAAAGTGATTTTCCCACTTTTATAATTAATTGTCCGTTTGATAAATCGCATTCACCCACCGAGATATTTAGCGCCAGCTACAGGGATTTTGAATCACCGATTAAGTGGGCAGAGATACGACTCACCTCCCTGCTTTTTTTTCCCCTTTTGGATTCATCACGAGTCCTGAATGGCTAAAAAGGGCTCGTCCTCATTAAAATTCACCTTTGAAAAGAGACGGCGACAACCGTGTGTCATTCTAGAGACAGGGGAAAATTTATATAACAAAAAGTTCAAACTATACGTCAAACCCAATAGCATGTTTTCAAATCAAAAGTTGTTATATTTTGAAAAAAATGTACGTCCATCAAATTTATTTAAAAAGAATATTCATATTTAAGCCGAATATACAACCCATTTTATCTGTTTTTTAAGCACTGATAACTTCCTACTTTGGGTCTATAAATAAACAATTGACCATCCAGAACTCCGCCAAGAAAGGGATTTTCCTAGTTGTCATGCTAGGTCGATGGCGCCATGTGCCCAGTTTTCACCATGAGTCAGTTTCATGAAATTCCAAACCAAATGGATTTCATAAAAGTATTTTACAATTATGTCAATGAAACAGTAAAGAAAACCCTAAGTTTTACCTTAATAAAGTATATTTGAGTACTTTTGAGTTTTAATTTGAAACATCCATTGAAACCATAGTAGCAGTTTTTCTGAATAAGTCGATGTTCAAAAACATAGTTCGACAACAGTGAAAATATGATTATGTGATAAAAATCCATCGTACCAAAAAAGTTCCGGGGTAGTTTCATTAATTAATTAGACGAATTGGAAAACAATTGTTGCATGTATAAACGTAATAAATATGTTTCAATTAATTAAGGCTTTTAGTTGAGCTAAAAAATTAAATGTCAGGAGCGGGATTTGAACCTACGATCTTCGGCTAGATACGCCGCTGCTCTACCACTATCGAGGCTCCGATCCACTCTGACAATAACTTCCCATCTCAACCCCACCTTTTGAATTTTCCCTCCTTTTTGCCATTATTTATCTCAACCGAAAAGCTTAATTTATTTAAAGATATTATTTGACCAAGCGGACCACGGAAACTAGTGAATTTAAAAATAAATATGTTAAATGCGTTTCGTAAACTGTCGCATGAGCTTTTATCAATTTTCTTAACTAAACTTATTTTTAATTTTCTTGTATAATCACTATTTTTTGATTTTCCACCCAGTTTCTATAACCGTTTATTTTTACGGCTTCAAGATATTTTTATTTCATACAAAACCAAGAAAAAAAGACGAAGTTTTGATGTAACTTTGACGACTATTTCAACAAATATTGGTCTCGTAATTAAACATTGTTTGAGTGCACGCCGTTACATAATCGTCACTGTCCAATTACAAAGATTTTAACCGTATTGAATGAAGGTCTGCAGGTCCTCGTACTTTTAACCAACTTTTCAGAACAATTATTAACATTAAAAAGTTTTAGCAAAAGTTTGATTTTTAAAATGAATATTAGTAGAAACTTGGCTTCCGCATACAAAAGTCCGATAAAACCTTATTGACAACAATTTTGGCTGTTTACCTTAGCCGTCACTTCTCAAACCCCCTGCCACGAATTATGCTCTAGTTCATCCAGAACCAGGACTTTGGAATATTGTCCTTCAGTTTCCCATCCTACTTCTTAGCTTGTTATCTTCCAGGAGCTTCAAACTTTTAATCGCTTGCTGGGCATATCTCCAAAACGGTAAGTTCCTTTCTTGGTTATTCATAGCCTGTCTTTTAATGCAGGCCATCATCCCTTTGCTCATACTGTTCAAGGTCTTCGAATTTTTTTCTGTCTTGTATCGTCTGCTTATCAGAGGCTCCGTTTAGAGCAGGAGTTCAACAAACCCAATTCGTTATATTGAATCATGTTGCATACTAAAAAGTAGCAGGACATTTGAATTTTAAAAAAATTTTAAATTTGGACACAATAGGCGCGAAATTTTCGAAAATCTTTCTTTCCGTTCCTTTCTAGATGATGGTCGTATGTGCTCCAACAACTGACATATTTTCAAGACAATTTCTAGAGGTGGGTAACGGCTAAACTAATCCAGAAACAGGAAAAATTACCTTCCCATCTAGCTCCTTCAACATCGTGAATTAAAAGGAGTAATTAGTAGGAAAGGTTTTCGCGAAAACATTGAAACAAATGTCGAAACCGCACAAGGTTGATCGGAAAAAAATGTCGAACATAATCGACACGAACACTACTTTTTTTTCTTACGAGGGTTCGCTACAGCAAAGGTCATATAATCCCTCGGGGTGTTTATGAAAAAAAGCTCATTTGCAAGTATGTCGGGTTCGAATGCGGGGCTGCTGGATTCGAACGCGGGACCTTTACAGTAATGAGACTAAACCTTGCGGCCACCGACGTCCCACACGTCCTAAACAGAATCGCAAGTGAAAAAGCGCAATCTAAATCCATTAACTCGGTGATGAACCAAAATGTCATGGGAATTTCTTCATTCTCTGTAAGTTCCTGGACTACCGTCGCACATTCTAAATTTGAAAAGTAGCGTGCCAATTTTGAAGTCCATTTTATTTATATAAGTAATACAATTTTTTGGATGTTTTTCTATGGTAAAGGCCAGTTGCCACCTGCTTGGAGTGCTGATTTTTATCGGTGGAGCTGTACACAACTTTACTTTATCCCTGGCTCCATTTTTTGGGGGCTCTCAACACAAGTGTGAATTAGCTTCAAAGAATGAACGCCGGTATATTAGGTGCTCCCAATTTGGTATCCCTCCGGTTTGGCAGTTTCCTCCTGAGTAGTGCAGCTGTACTTTATCCCTGGCTCCATTTTTTGGGGGCTCTCAACACAAATGTGAATTAGCTTCAAAGAATGAACACGGGTATATTAGGTACCCCCAATTTGGCATGAGTCCCTCCGGGTTTGCAGTTCCCTCCTGAGCATTGGAGCTGTACTGGACTTTTTGGGGTTCACAAGTGTGAATTTGAGGCCCCGGTGTGCCGATGTTCTTCCATCAAAGAAACCCATTTTTGAAGGGGGTTGGGACCAAATTCAGTGTTGCTGAGATCTGATCCCGCTCCTTTCATCGAGGAGTACCGTGTCAACCCACGACCACGGGATCTACCAGCCGTTAGTCTGACGCCTTACCCAGTTGCATTGGTCGCATTCTTAAAGCAAAGCGCTTAAGGTACGTTTTACGTCTACCGTAGTTTGAAAATGCCATTCCCCCTTATTGCTCTTTTCCAATTCTTGATTCCAATTTTCGGTTGCCCTTTTTCTAATTTGTTTCTGTAGTGCGGAAGTAGGCTTTTTCATCTCAGGTGTCACCATATCTTCTTTAGCTTTTTGATCAGCTATTCGTTACCAGGATTTCCTGCATGCTTACCAAGGATACCTTATTTCCATCATTTATGCTTTATTAATTGGTTCCTGTTCTGCCTGAACTGTAGGAAATGGTTTGTGATATTTTTTATAACTGTCAATGGAAGTTGGCTGACAATATAAAGTTAAACTGTTTTATTGTTTTCCTCTTCTTCCTTTATTACCATTCCAAAGCATTCAGAATCGCCAGCAGCTCAGCCTGATTATCTGAGCTGTCTTCCGATAGTTTTGTTTTGTTTTTGAAGATTGGTTCTTGCACCGCTGCAGCACATTCTACACTGGTGTGATCTTTTGTAATCGGATTTTAAAGATTCAAAGATCTATTGTGATCTCTTCTCTCTCGGGCTAATATACGTCGAATGCCCTATAGACGGAAAATGTCCGTTCTTTATTCGGAAAACGGACAAACAAAAAATTTAGTCAATCCACTAGTTTTATAATAAAAATGATTTTGTGCGATAAACATCTTTTTTCCCCTTTCTTTCGTTCCACACGTTGAAATGCGAGGTAGGGTATTGAATTGAATGTGTTTTCTCGGTGAATCTATGTTAGTAGTATCTAGAATACGTTTTATTTACTTTTATTTTATATCAGTTTGAACAGCGTGGTCGGGGCAGCTATTAACTTAATAATAAAGTTTATATTCCTTACGTTAGGTAGTTTTGGTCTTCTGGTTTTTGTTAACATTTTCCGATATCTTGTTTTTTCAACCGTTTACAAACATCAGTCGAGGGTAAAGAATTCGGGATATTTCATCGTTTTCCTTCTAAGGCGGCTTAGGGGGCGAGGAATTTTCCAGGGCTTTATTGGATAGCCCCCTGATTACCCCGCCGCACCCGGCAATGTAAGATTTTCTCGAAATCACCCTATTTCCGTTTCGCAAAAGCGATCTTCTCCCTCTTCGCCCAGGGGCAACAAGTTGCCGGCTAGATAATAGACTCGGCTTCCACGAGGGCCGTTCGATACAAATAATGAATAGAAGCCACGCGAACCCCCTCCAGACTATTTATACCGTACTCCAGCCTGCCGATTTACATCTTTCCGGCGGATCGATCCCATCTATTTTCATTTTCGTACCGCCCTTGACCTACGCTCCGACGTCACCCGTTGGATCGACACGATGTTCACTTCAACAGGAGGTTTTAAGTCTAGCCTGAAAAATACTTATTAACAGATTAATTTTGAATTCTTAATTACAAAACCCGTTGTTCATCGGAAAACATCGTGTCTTCAACAAACATAACACGCTTAGCACACAATACGTGAATATACGTAATACGTACGTGACTACGTGACGGATGTTTAGAATATGCTGTCAAAAATCGGGGAGGGGGGTACCTGGCCATTGATTTAACGCGTACCGTTTATGCCAGCGAGTCGCGTTTACTGAGCACCGAATCTTCTTTTAAGATTTGATAATGACGTTTATTCCTAATAATTATCGATTTTGTTCAACAAAATGGCCTGAGGTATGAAAAGGAATAGATATGAGGCATAATTCAGCAGATACAAACTTCAATCTGCCTGGTGACCATACAATCGTTAATGGTATTGCTCAATCATCCGTGTGCATTATTCATGTAGCAAACGAGGTAGTTGTTTTGACTTTGTTATTGAAAGAACGATGGGAGTTTCTTATTCTGGTCTAGGGGTCGGTTATTTTTTTCAAGTTCCTGACTATTGTTGGAGCAAATTATAAAGAGCTTAACATCTTCGGACCGATTTTCACCTCTACCAGATGGCATATGTCGACTAGGTTTTCTTTAACTAACAACATTACCGCTGTAACTGATGGCAACGACGACATTTCTGCAGGTCGTGAAGGTTCGTAAGGTTCTGATATTGCAGAATCTCCCGCTTCAGAAACAAGCACCGGCGATGGCTTGGACAAGGTAGGCGGACCATCTCAAATATTGCTAGATGTTATTGTTTGATGTTAGTTAATTCGAAGCCGCTGAGCTGCACAGTTTTCGCGCAATCCATCTAAGTTTCGGTAAATCCCATCCAGTCAGAATATTTGAGTATGTGCTCCTTTTCAATATAAACCGCTAGGGATGCCAAACTTTGCGCACTGAAAGTTGATCGTTCAAAGGTCTATCTCAAACTCTGCAAGGACCTGGGATTAGTTTCGAATATCGTTTTTGAAGAGTGAGTCCTCTGCACGCTAAAGTTGTGTCTAGAGTGAATTCAGTGAAGTTGATAGCTCGGAGACATGTCGGCATTCGTTATTTTTGGATTTTGGATTTGTATAGGACAACATGTACGGAGTTGAGGCTATCGGCTTCTCCTAGCCCCCGGCAAGTCCAGGTTTTGCTATTTACAGTACATTACCGGCAGATTCGAAAATCATCCACTTCGGGTGTGGGCAGTCCGGGGGCAGGCCTACGACTTGTCATCCAGCTGTCCGGGTTGTGCTCTGAAGTAGGTGCTGCCAACAGCCGGTTCAATTAAGCATCCGACGCTTGGAGTTCCAAACCCATTCATACTCACGTTCATTCTTAAATAAATCCACTCCTATTTACAAATCATTCATTTATTCAATTAGGGTGATGGAATGCTCTTCTTCCTCATCGCCCCTTACACATACTACACAACGAGCCTAATTGAGATCGATGAGCGTACTCGATATTCCTCCATTGAACCTCTCACTTGTATGTCCATTTAATTGAGGAAAGCAACGGATCTCGTGGCGTGCCATATTTCGGACGCTACCTAAAGAGTCTCGCCTGCTAGGCACCAGACATTTGCGTACCTGTGCGTGTCCCGTACCTCATCTTTTCAACGACATGCAAAGTTCATATTTCCATCTGGCTTTTGCGGCTTTTGGAGTAAGCAAAGAATTTAATGAGATTCAAAAAAGTGTAGGCCCCAGAATACAACCCTGAGGCCCGCCTCCTGCTTTGATGGCAAAACGGGAAGAGCGAGAATTATGAAGGGCTACGCGACCTCAAGTGAAGGTAGCTGTGTACGACCTTGATAATGTCTTTTTGGAAGTTGTATTTAATCATTTTGTAAATGATACCATCACCGTATCAGAGACTTTATCCATATCAAGAAGGACCTGTCCCGTGTTTTTTAATGTTGAAACGTTCATTTGTATTTGTAAATTTATGTCAAATGGATTTGAATAATTTCATGATCATGCATGTTTGATATTTTCGGTTGGGAGAGAAAAGGCAATCTATTCAAAATCGATACGGTAGGGGTTAGAGCGAAGGGGCGACAATTCCCTTTTTGACGTAACGAAATTACAGCCGGGAAAAGGAAACCGCCCCCAATCTCTGAAATGAGATTTCACCGGGCTTTAAGCGACGAATTCCAGCGGGGCTGAGCCGATTTCATCCTTTTCCTTCCAGTTTCCTCCCACACGACCGAAGAAAGCCGTCTCGATTTTTCTTTTCCATCCAAGCTGCGTGCTTCCGGTCTCCTATACCGATTAAACGTCCGTAAACGGCTCTCATTGCCGACGAGAGGGCAGGTCAGTTGCGCCGTGGGAACTCTCGCCTATCAAGGGTCAAACGTTCCGATGTTATAACCAGCAATAAATCACTTAGCTTCCGTTGAATAAATTTACACATGCAGAGCTTATAGCTTGATTCATTAAATCACCAAACAGTTAGCACAGACGAATTTAACTTTTTGTCTTGCACAACTGTGGTAATAACATGAATATTTGACTAAATATGAAAATCCAAACACGGACGTTATGTCGGCCTGGTTGGATTAATGAAATCTCATAATTATACGTTTGCCATCCGCAGAGGCAACCTTTTTTTATCTGACCGGACAAACTGCGATGTACTCGTTTAACATAAAAACAAATAATATACTAACTCACGCGCTCATCCTCCCTCGGACACTAACTAGCCACATCATTCACTCAATAAATTGAAAATATATAATTGACTCACTAATTCATACACTTCCTCAGCAATTAACTTACAATTAAATAATACACTCACTAACTCACGCACTCACTCTCCCTCGCCCACGAACTAAGCCAACTCAGTCACTCATTAACTCAAACATAAGAAAATCACTCACTAACTCAAGCACTCACTCCTCTCTCACAAACAAGCTAACTAGACAATTGATTAACTCTAACTTAAAAATAAATAACCCATGCACTAATTCATGCACTCGCCCCCCAATGACCTAATTAGGTTACTCACTCACTACTAAATTAAAACTAAATAATTCATTAATTCACAATTGTATCCACGAAATAACTCATTCATTCACTAACTTAACAATTAGTTAATTCATGCACTCAGTAACATACTAACACTCTCAATGACCAACATACTAACTCACTCACAACTATGGTAAAACTAAATAATATCCTAACTGTCTTTCTCAACCATGAAGTAACTAATTCTTTCACTAGCATACAAACTAGCCAATTTACTCACTCAGTAACATAATAATTCTCTTAATGACTAACGTACCAACTAGCTAATTTATGCACTCATTACATACTAATTCTCTCAATGACCAACATACTAACTCATTCAACAACTATCGTAAAACCAAATAATTCCCTAACTAATTCTCTTTCCAGAACCATGAAATAACTCCTATCACCAACATACTAACTAGCTAATTTACGCACTCAGTAACATACTAATTCTCTCAATGACTAACATACTAATTCGCTAATTTACTAGCTCAGTAACATACTAATTCTCTCAATGACTAACGTACCAACTAGCTAATTTATGCACTCATTAAATACTAATTCTCTCAATGACTAACATACTAACTCACTTAACCACTATCGTAAAACCAAATAATTCCGTAACTAATTCTCTTTCCAAAACGATGAAATAACTCCTATCACCAACATACTAACTAGCTAATTTACGCACTCAGTAACATACTAACACTCTCAATGACCAACATACTAACTCATTCAACAACTATCGTAAAACCAAATAATTCCCTAACTAATTCTCTTTCCAGAACCATGAAATAACTCCTATCACCAACATACTAACTAGCTAATTTACGCACTCAGTAACATACTAATTCTC
>CM077107.1:11703705-11714741 GCA_039619505.1 Cimex hemipterus
TAAGTACTAACTCGCCAATTTACTCGCTCAGTAACATACTAATTCTCTCAATGACTAACATACTAACTCGCTAATTTATGCAATCAGTAACATACTAATTCTCTCAATGACTAACATACTAACTCGCCAATTTACTCGCTCAGTAACATACTAATTCTCGCAATGACTAACATACTAATTCACTTAACCACTATGGTAAAACTCAATAATTCCCTAACTAATTCTCTTTCTCAACCATGAAATAACTTGTCCTTTCACTAACATTCTAACTAGCTAATTTACTCATTCACTAATGGACTAACTTTCTCAATAACTTCATACTAACTCGCTCAATCGTGAACATAGTAACTAGTTGCATATGGCTTCCTCATGGTAGCAAAGATTAACTAAAACACTTCATTTATAGCAGCAGGAAAGCGATCCTTTTGTTGCACAAAGTCGAATTTTCATAACACCGCTTTTTTTCAACATAAACATAGATCTTTGATAAAAATAGCACAAACAATAAAAGCCTTCTAGGGTGAAGGGGGATGAACAAAGTATATTTTTCCTACTTGTTCTCTGTGACCTTTATCAATAATAGGGGATTTTTTGATTTATTTATTTAAACTACTCTCAGCTTTTTTTATCCTTTTTACCCCACTAGATGTGTCACTAGAGTTCACAAACCTTCTAAGAACAAAAAATATTATAACAACTTTCCTAAAGATTTCACATTATATGTAATTGTACATCAGTTAAATAAAAAGAAATTCCCTTGAGTTTTTGCATATAAATAAATTTTAAATGATGAATAAATTAATAGAACATTAATTTGTTAAAGCTTAAGGTTTTAATGATAATAAAAAATCAAAATTTTCCCATTCCACGTTAAATTATCTCTTTGAAGAATGCACAAAATGGAGAGTAGAGAGAATGGGACGCCGATGAATAATTTATCAGTGGAAATGGTTGTATTTTGTGCTTTTGCGGTGCTTGGTAAAGGTGAAGGGGGTTGTTTCTGGGACGGGTGAAAGGGGTGGGTCACGGTCAAGGGCAGCGCTATGACGCAGTTCACCCTCCCCCCCGACGACGACGCCCCCACACTTCAGATATCTCTATGCCCGGCCTCCCACGCGCCCAATTTAAATTCAACCTACGCAATTTTCAAACTGGGTAAAATCTTTTGTTTTTCTGTCCATTATTGGCCGGATAGGAATATGCCCACTGGAATTTAATTGGTGATTTATTTTTTTTTTAATATAAGCCAAAGATCGACGTAGTATTAACTGTGTATTTTTAAAAATTAATATTCTGTTTGTACGTTCCGTATTTGACTCGTTCTTATAGTAAATTAAGTATTAAATTTACAGTATTTAGCATGCAATATCTTTATTTTACATTAATTATGAATTTATAGAACGTTATGACACTTCTTATATCACATATTTTATGCTCATAAACTGGCATGAGGAACCCCAAATTATATTATTTATGTAGAACTAATGAACTTGAATATTTTAAAATTGTATATCAAATAAAACGTTCTGAACCAATCTTAATAATTGTGGTTGAGATGGGAAGTCGGTGTCCGAGTGGATCGAGGCCACGACAGCTCCGGTGGTAGGGCAGCGACGTATCTAGCCGAAGATCATGGGTTCGATTCCCGCTCGTGACACTGGCTTTTTTTAAATCTCAAATAAAAACCTTAATTAATTAAAATATATTAATTGGTCAAGCGGACGACGAAACTAGTGAACTTAATAACTTCTAATAAAAATTAGATATTTCTGTAAAAATATTGTTCGGGCTTTCTGTAACTTTAATTTTTAATTACATTATACTACCACAAGTTCAAAAAATATTAATAAATGTTTAAAAGTATTTGTTTAAATTATAAATTTATTGATTAAAGTTTAAAAGTCTTGTCTTGAACATTTCTATAGGTCTCATCTCTCATCGTTGTCAAGAAAAAATTTAGAATTAGCCAAAGCTAATTATATAAGTGATAAAATATTTGGTAATTTAAGTTGCGTTGCGCCATGATAACAAGATATCCCTCGAGGTAATTGGAGAATAAACCTCTCCTGTCACGCTAATAAATTACACTCACACCGCCCCCAGAATGCTTGTGATTCTTAGGGGATGATCGGTGAAGAAACCCACGCAAATAAATTACAGTCACACTACCCACAGAGTATTTACAATTTCTTGAGGCGGTGAGGAAGCTCTTCTATTCACGCTAATTAGTTGCATTCACACTGTGCCCACAGCATTAGATTTTCCTTATTATAATCGGAAAGGGCGCCTCTCACTTCACGCTAATAAATAGCATTTACACGCACGAGGAATTCGTTCAACCTGTTTTCAGATTTTTCGAAATTCCTCGGGTTTCATAATCTAGAATTTCATTGATTAAGGCTTTTAGTTGAAAAAAGTCAATGTTACGAGCGGGATTCGAACACACGACCTTCTGCTTGTTACGCCGTTGCTCTACCACTTGAGCTATCGTGACTTGGATCTGCTCGGACCAATTCCCATCTTGGTTTGTCAAGCGGACCACGAAGACTAGTGAATTTTTCGATAAATACCAGTAGATCTATTTGAAATCATTGTACATTGTAGATTTAGAATAAATATTTTGATAATGAATTAAAATATTCTTCATAAATTTAAAACATTAATCATATAAATAAGTTTATTAAAGTTTAAAATAAAATGTACAAATCCAGCTCTAGGATACAATAATTTTGCATTAAAGGCCATGGATACGTCTAATTTAAAAGAAAAAACTCAAACGGATAATAATCTTTAATTTCAATTTATTTGCTGACCTAAAGTCTGAGGAGGCATTCTGTCAGGTCCCTACTTACCTAAGAAAATTACAAAATCGTTAGATAACTATATTTGCTCCATCAATGAAACTCAGAAGGGCGTGCTTTTACGTCTTTGAACCGGGTGGATTGTGGAATTGTCCGGGGAGTTTTGCTTTTTCTGTTTCGGATCTGTACGTTTCAGGTAAACTTGATTTTAATTTATTTTCATTTTGTTTTAAAATCCCATTTGTCGCCGTGAATCAAATAGATAGCACGATATTTGAAAAAAAAAGGCAAAAAAGGAGGGTAAATTCAAAAGGTGGGGTTGAAATGGGAAGTTAGTGGCCGAGTGGATCGAATTGTTCAAGTGGTAGAGCAGCGGTGTATTTAGGCGAAGGCCGTGGGTTCGAATCCCGCTCGTGGCGCTGAGTGTGGATGTTGTTATCAATGGAAAAAACAAGATGACCTCATACAGGTAGCCAAAAAATAAAGATTTTTGAACTGGGATTAGCCTGTGACAATTTTTTTCTCTCCAAATTCCAGGGTTTCCTTTGAAAACGCACCTGTCCTCTGACTTTTATAATATGAACGGTATTATGACGGTTGGAAAGATGCATTTATGTTTTTTATGCTATATCAATAACATTTGTGTTTTATGTTATTCCAAAAAAATTATTATGTAGATATACATGATTTTATATATCCAATTCTTATCTATTTACGGATTATACCATTCTATAAAGGGTTCTGAACCTCAGCAAAGATTCTCTTGAATCGGTGGGATATTTTTAAACTGAGTATTTTCAAATTGTCACCACGATATGCAAGAAGGGCACAATTACACCGAAGACAAACAACTTTCAGCACTGAAGATGATCTCAATAAAGCTCGAAACGTTGGCACGATAAAGAAAGGTTTTTCTGCAACCTACATCACGCCAAACCACATCTTACGATTTCTGAATAATTGTATATTTTTAAAGCTGTAACTATTTTTGTGATTTTAGAGGAAAAAATAGGAGCCATTTTCAAATCGAAAAATACGAGAGAATAAAATATGTTTTTATTGAAAAAAAAAAAAAAAAATTATGTTGAAGTGCGTAAAACTACAATCAACTTTGAGTCATCCTAAAATAATATTTTAACCTACTTATTTTTATTACGTTGCTCTCTATTATTTATGTACATATTTAAAATGGAAAGTAAATCAAAAATCTGTTATATTATTAATGCATTTATAATAATGTTCAATTTTACATTTTTAAATTTCAAATTTCTCAAACCAATCTAGTTTTTTCGCTTTGTTGAAACTATGTTATTTTCATAGTAATTTAATTATATTAAATATTTATTATTATAATATTTATTTGTGTTATAATTTCCGCGTTTCGCTCGTTCAAATTGAGCTCCATTAAAAAAAAAAATCAGCTGTTAATTGGAACGTCGCGTTGGCGGAGGTTTCGGCGGGTTCACTTTGGCAATGTCGATAGACGTGGCTGTGGAAGTCCTTCAACCCGATGATGACCTAAAAGGCTGGAAATCCGTTGTAAAACAACTTACTGTAAGTAGGAACTATCTTTTTAATAATAGAAGTACGAATTTTCTTGCGCATAGATTGATTTTTTAAATGTTTTACCAAAGTAGTATAAAACAAAATAAAATATAATACGGCTTACTTTATTTGACGTTTTTGGATGATTCGGTGTACAAATTTGGGCAAACAAACAATATTCATTTTTGGGCTGGATTATATTATATGGCCTATTGAATTAATTGAAATATTTTTTCTTGGATCCTAGAGCCTATTGAATACGAGTATTTTTTTGACCCTTGCTAGAATAGAACAGAAGAATCTTTCACCTTGTAAATAAACAAATAAATTGACTTTCGCATTTTTTCATTTGATGCGTTTCTCGCGTGTATTGCACATATTTATTAAAACAATTGGCGTCTGGTTGTCTCTAAATAATATTTTTAACTTCCCATCATTCCTTGGGTCATAGAGAAAACTATAAAAAAAGGAAAACCTTTCAGAAGGTTCGGTTTTAAACAACAAAGTATAAAATATCAATCATCGTAAAGTTTATTTTATGTTTGAGAGATGCAAATTGATATTGTGAAGTAGTACTAAATGTAATTGCCATTCTAAATACAATTCTGCTTTATTGCTCTCCGGCGTGTAATGGCGAAGGGTTAAACTCTACGGTCTGATAGTTGTTTTGCATTCCGAACTTGCATGACACATAAAAAAATCTCAAAATAAAATATTCAAGACTATATTAAAATAAATTAATCTTAGTTTAATTTAAAATTTTAAATATCGTAATATATTTAGCCAATAGTCAATAGGCCTCGGTGGCCATCCCAGGTGGAGATGCTTTATAAGTTCGGCCTTCTACATTTTGCCTTTGTATTATGAATTAGTTGATGGAGATTAAAATTGAAATTGGTAGAAGCGTCGGGTGTTTGCTCGGTTTAGTCGGTGAGGTGAAAACCCCGTGGCCGGGGGTTGTTAAACCTGTCCTTGACACCCCCAGCCCAATGCCGAAACTCTCCGCGTGACCTACAAACTTTGCGGGAGTGAAGACCCTGAACGCCGTTCTTTAGAGTGAAAGCTCGGCCGCCGGATCTCTGCCTCGGGTTTCCGAATGCGAAACTTCAAAACTTAATCGGAACTCTTTAACGATCAACAAACCGTCTGAGGCAGTGGTGTGAAATTAATAATTTATTTTGATAACGAATCAGTAAAACCACTATAATTAAAAAAAACAACAACCTTCGATGGATTGACTTTGTTACTTTTATTGTTACCCCATTATCCAAAAATAATCGTTGACAGTTTCTACATTTGAAAAAAAAACAAAAAAAAAATAATTTAACAAATCTGCATTTCATAATTAACAAATTATTATTTGTTATGGAGGTTCGCAACAGTTATATCAACCCAGAAAAGTTTGTAAGTATGTAAACCATACATTCAAGGCCTGCGAGATTCGAACACGGGCCACTTTTTTTTCTTCTTGGTTTTGGAACATTCAGCAAGAGAACGGACTTGTGAAATTTCAAATTCAATTTTTCAACTTGAACTTGAACGTAACAATCATAATCATCAATAACAAGTAAAGGGAACGATAAAGATTGATCGATACTATAAGTGCTAAGGATAGAAAAGTGCTGTGCGAAGACAACAGAAACAACAACAAAGGAAAGCAACAATATGAATACATAAAGGTGGAAAAGGTGCAGTCCTATCTAACAACAAATAACATTTTGGCAAAAATAACAATTTGAAGACACACACTAATAAATAAATAACAGGTAGCAGATGCAATAATTAACTGTCAACTAACTGCAATAAATAATACAGAATAAATACAGATCTACCACTCGGGAAGCCAATAGTCGTCCTTTGATGAGGGGATCCCCGCCAGCCGAATACCGCCAACCCCGGGGAAACTCTCGTCCACAGTTTTTTACAATTTTAAAAGCTACTGTTCTTCATAAAACAGGTGTTTCAGGAGGATGTGGATAAAAACCACCAATGTGACGCTTTGTCCTAAGGAAAAGTCCACATCCCTCCCCCATACCAGGGACTAAATGCACAGCGCGTTTAGAGCCCGACCCAAGACAGCTCCGCATCCGGACTGAACCCCAAGGGGTTTGAACTGACCTCTACCTTACCGATTTCACGTTTGCACGTTGATGCCACTGTTTTGTAAGAAAGGGTATATGACCTGGTATTTGTCCACTATGTTACGAGCGAGTAGGCTCTCCCAGCTGACCAGTTTGTTGATTTCCTTTATGTTGTACAGGTTTTCGAGGGAGTCTATTCTGGTAGATTCGTATTCTGGACACTCTAAAATTAAATGCCCGATAGTTTCTGGTTGGTACAGTTTGGGGACATTCTACGGTTTATTTAATCCGACACATTGTTCAATAAAAATTTTTTGCACCCGAATTTGGATGTTGCAAACCATGGGGTGGAGCTCACCCGGATCACTTTCAGTAATGCCGTTGCGGCCACCCACTGGGTCCTGTTCTTCACTGAAGATGGCTCAAAGTCGAAACATCAAATCCATTAACTCTACTGGTAAATCACGTGCCAAAAGTCAAGCATTAAAGCCATAGTGAGCAATTTCACGGTGCTACGATAAATTTTGTCTACATCGTCTGTTAATTATATGCATTGAGTCATCTTAAAAAAAGTTATTACAAAATTGAATAAAAAAACGTTATTCATTATACAATAATAATTTAATCAAGGTTTTTTAAAAATAATTTTAATTGTTATTATAATCGGAAAGGTCTCATTTTTAAATGTATTCCGTGTCAGGTCTTTAAGACCGATTAGCATTTATGGTTCCGTTGACATTTTGCTAATGGCCTAATGACGAATTCTTCTTTTCTTATTCTCCACCCTTTTATTTTCTATCGTTCATGAAATTTTACTTGGTATTTTTGTTAAGAGGCTCAGGGAAGGCTGACATGAAAAAGTACTGTCACAAGCTGGACTTGAACCTACGTCCTCTGAGTTAAGCGAATTTGCTACTTAGGCTATTGTAGCTTTATGTTTGCAAACTGACGTAAAAACAGGAAAAATTTAAATTGTCGATGGAGATGAGTTAGTGTCGCGAGGGCCAAAGTCACGATTGTTCAAGTGGTAGAAGCGTGGAGATGCTGATCCGAGTTCCGCTCGTGTCATTATTTTTTAATTTGTCGTCTCATTTATTCCTACATTATATAAAAAACTTGTGTACGCAAATAATAAATCATTAATAAGAATAGAAGTAATGAATATTAAAATGAGTATTAAAATCTGCAGACATCAAAAAGACATAACTGGCAGGTTTACTGATTTTTTTAAATATTTTTCATGGTTCTTTTTACGTGTTTATTTTTATTATGATTAGGCTCAGTTTATAATAAAAGAAATAAATATCAGCCTGTGGGTAGAAAACTATTCTTTCCGATCAGTTACACTCTCCATTTCAATTATTTCTAATACATTTTCGAACTTTCCTTTCTCAGCCTAACTTGCGCCGTTCATTCCAATGTTTTAGGAAACTTCCATGAATGGGCATGTCGTCCGTGAAATAATCCGATGTATTTTACAGTTTTCAAGCTTACGACTTTACCGCCTACGTCATAAAGTGCTGAGCCAGCAACGTCTTATAACGAACGACACAGGACGAGAATTTGTGTTGAAAGCGGGTAATTCGTATAATTCAACGTTGGACTAATCGAAGGACAAAGACTAAATTAGATTATGACCGAAGATGGCCGAAAATATAGTAACTTCCATTACAAACAACTAACAAGTGATGTGAAATTAATAGCCTAACCTTAAAATAATCCGCGAAATGGTACCGGTTAGTAAACCCGCTCCAGTGAGTGTTAGCGTCGTTATTAGTCGGCCCACTTGCATCACTAAATCTATTGGCTTTAACATAGCTAACACGATTAATACAGACTGCATGACTACCTCTATTGTTTGCCTCAATAATGAGCACGTTATAATTTTAGTTCGGCTTCCGGCATTCCCTCCAATTTCCTCCTGTTACTTGAATCAAACTAAAATGTTCTGACAATAATATTACTTTTGAGGAGGACTGGTTGAAGCTTTTTTTGTTTAAGTTGAAAACTATGTGGTTGGAGTTTTTGTTAACCTTGTTGGGTAGAACTAAGTGTAGGAGAGAGGTCCGATACAAACGTATGGTGCCTAGTCGAATGGGAAATTCAGCAGTGTAAAAGGTACATAAGAGTGGTACCAGTACACCTCTTTGAGAATCCCCAACTTTTTTTTAGGTTAAACAGGAATCTTTTGGTACGTGAAAGTTATGAGAGTTTTTTTATTCTTTCACAGTCACAGCGCCAACTTGAAAGTTTGAAACAAGTTCAGGAAGGCATGATTCCAAGCTGTGGAGATGTTTTTGATGAAAGGGGGAGGCTATATCAGTGTAAGGAGATATGGTTATGGACACAGCCGGGTCATGGGTATACATATCATCATAAAGGTTATGGTGTCCCGTTAAGGGAAAATTCAGCAATATAGATGTGGTGCCAGTACACTCCTTGAGGAACGTTAGTGTTTAGTATAAATAGCAGATGGAGAGGAACCTTGGTTTACATTAATTTATGAGGTAATAGATAGAAGGAAGTATGTATTTTCTATTTCCATACTCAGCCCAACTTTCAATCAAATGCTAGAGACATGCCCAGGAAGACACCTGGACACTACTTAACTCAAAGGTTGTAGCGATAATGTTGTGGATCATGGTGAAGTTGTACTGATGGGAGCCGAAATGGTGTCAAGAATTCAGGTTTAAAGTATTTTGGTTGACAGTTTGAGAGACCCTTCTCAAACGTTTTCCAAAAATGGGACGCGGGCTGAGGTACCGGCAGGAAGTTGGGGATCGGTAGGTTTTAGGGTTTGTGGACCAAACAGATGACAGATTTTTCCAAAGGGTGGGAACTAGGTTGTACTGAAGCCGGCCCAGTAAAGGGTTGTCTGAGAATCTATCGCTTTAGTGTCTAGTCGAAGAAAGATGTTTTCAGTTACAAAGTTGTGTAAGACCTTTTCTTTGAGAAGTTCAGGATTTGTTTGTCATCAAATCACATTAAAGCAGGGTTCGGTTATGGATTGAATGTTGTTGTATTTATGTTATAAATATTTACTATAGTTTTTTTGAGGAATGAATTTTGTTGCAGTTGGAGGGAGAATAAAGCGGAAGCGTATCGAGAGATGCAAAATGTTCCCCGCGTTGGCGGACGACAAACTGTTATGAAAGAATACACAACCGAAATGGATTGGCGTCGGTTGGCCTCGCGTCAAATTGAGAGAAAATGCGAAGAGTGGACGTGCCGCGGAGGCGGAAGGGAATGGGGATTTCGGTTGGCACACGACCCGGGGCTTATTTTGGGAAAAGGACGACAGATCCCAGCCACGCCCTCCAGATTTATCGCCCTCGTCTACGCCTTCTATTTCTGCGAATCCCGACAACATTTGACAATATGAAAACTATGTCGGGAAAAGATAAGGGAAATGATTTATCCCACGACTAGGCTGGAAAAGTAAGAGAAAAGAAGCATAGGAAAGAATAAATTAAAAAAAAGGATACTCAGCAGTAGTTTCAGGTCATTTACATAAAATCATAGATCACTAGTGATTAATGCAGGTTTTGACACCTAGTTCTATTTTCTGCTTCTAAAATGATTCAGTCCAATTTAGTAACGTTTCATATTTGACTGCAGCGTTCTTTGACAGAAAGAGGTCAACGCCGATCCATGTCGTTCAATCTTTATTTTACTGTCGTGTATATCAGTGTCTCATATAGTAGCTTTGGAACAATATACTAACAATAAACCAAAGTTATATTATAATATAAAAAACAAAAACAGGACAGTTTAAGACAATTTATAGCGAGTTTCTGTCGCTTAGGTACTAAAATTTCTAGTATTTTATCTGAATCGAGAGAGAAAATCTGTAAATAGACCATTTTTCTCACTACAGGGATTATTTTTTTCCCGTTTGTCATACAGTATTTTCTAATCAGAACAAACTCTCGCTTTATACAGCAGTTTAGTTATTTATCTAACTAATTATTCAGAAATCGTGATATGCGGTCTGGTGTGATGTAGGTTTCAGAAAAACCTTTTCTTTATCCCGCTACGTTTCGAGCTTTATTTAGATCATCTTCAGGGCTCAAAGCGTTTGTCTTGTGTGCACTTGTGCCGTTGTTGATAGTGCCCAATAAGACACGCAAGAATGGCACAATTACAGAGAAGGGAAACACTTTGAGACCTGAAGATGATCTCAATAGAGATCGACACGTTGGCACGATAAAGAAAATGTATTCCTGAGACCTACATCAAACCAGACCGCATCTCACGATTTCTGAATAATTATCGATTAACGGTCACTAATTTATTTATTTTTGATTTATGAAAGATATCGGCTGAGATAAAAAAGTTAGTGTCACGAGCGGGATTCGAACCCATGATATACATATAACCGTGTGTTTGGCGCTAATTAAAAAAAATAGTTCAATCGCAGACAGAATTACGCTATAATACTTAAATTTTTGAGATCTGTTTTTAAGTTGTATTATCGTGGGTGTATATAATTATGAATCATTTCTTTCAATATGCGTCTTCTGAGATTTCTTTCAATTTCCACAACTTTCTCGTTGTAGAAATCGAACGCTGTCTGTTTTTAGACAAAGCTGTCTCTGATGTCTCGATA
>CM077107.1:11726808-11765665 GCA_039619505.1 Cimex hemipterus
TACACACACTTCTGAACGTTAATGAGGCCCCATGATTGATAATTAAACACCAATCATAAACCACACAAAAATTACTCCCAGTTTGTAAAAGCGAAATCCAACAAAAATAAAAATCCGCCTTTCCTACCAGCATGCGGATTTAAATATTAAAATGTGGAAAAAGGGAAGAATTTCACCTCCAACCTCCCACTATCGGTCCAGAAATAATTCGTGTGGAGCAAGCAAGTTCAAGGGTGGGTTACACAACATCGAGGAGACGGGATCAATCTTTGAATAATCATTCAAGGGCGTCGGCGTTGTCTCCTTCCCGTTTATTTGGTTTGTCATTGATAAGGTTTTAACTTTAAAACGACATCTAGTCGGTATGGTTGAATTCTTTTTTTATTCTCGCAGCCGTCCATGCTATACACTCTTACAGTCTTGGGAGAAAGTGAAACATTTGGGACATGTCTTATCGAATTTCCTGTAATGCTGCGATTTCGTAGATTCTGAAGACGGATGAGGCTGTCGTCTCTGTAGTCGGAGGCCTATGTCGATCCGGTAATGGCCTTCTAGTGTGAAGCCCTGAACCTGCGAAGCCCCAGAGAACCATCCTATTGTAGAATGATGATGACTCAGTCACCTGGCGCCTTCTCGCTGACTGTATCATCATTCCAATAAGGTTATGGTCCTGACAAGGAAAGGTTTTAAGAATAAGAATCATATCAAATGAAGTCAACGAAGGAAAAAGATTAACTGAACGCAATCTTTAAGAAAAGAATGGAAGCGCATAATGCTACTTTTAGTGCATATGGATTTTTCAGCCGGTACAAAAGTAAACAGGCGAAATTATTTATTTTGACTAGGACAGCTTTCTACCTGTAAGTAATACAGCATAAATAATGGATTTAATCTTAAATTTAATAAACTGAGTGCTGCGTTAAATTTGTCCATCAGTTTGGTTTAAAGAGTACACTGTATGCCGGGACGTCGTCGGCAAACTTGCTGGATAATTTACAAACTACGGAATGTTAAAACAACCCCAAAACAAAAATAGCCAGGGTGTTTGTCTAGTTAACTAATAACGCTCGGTGTTTGTTGCAAAATTAATACGACAGAGATAAAACAGGACACAAGGAAAATACATTTACGTGTGCCATCCGGGAAAGTCCGTACGAGGAAAATCTTTTATAAACTAATAAATGTATATTCTCGGACCGGGTTTGTTGATTTATTCATATCTTTTCCCTATGAAAATATCGTATATTTGAGTCCATTGAGAGGTTTGTTGTTTGCCTTTTCTTTTTCTATCTTTTAGACGCTTCCTGTTAGAGTAAATATTTTTTTCTCATTTTTTTTTTTCAGTTGATAATTCATCGGAATAACCGCACCCTAGTAAATATTTAAAAACGCGTCGTTTATCGGCCCTGGATAATTGAAAAACTGTTAATAAAAAGTCGGGGTGCGGAAGAAGGACCGAACGAACCGCCGGCACACTTCCGCCCATTGTATTTTAAAACGATCGAGACCAAGCGGACCAGTGTCGTCATGAAAAGAAGCCGGTACAGTTTGTTATCGTCGTTAATCATCCGTTCATAACCGAACACAAGTAATTACATGGTATGACACTAATAAGTTATCGTCTTTTTACCCATATGGAACCTGTCGATGTATTCAACACAGCCAAATACAGGGTGCTACGAGGGTACACTTAAGCGTGATGTAATTCGCAACTAACTCGACTACCGACCCTTGGCAATATTTTGGTCGTTTGTTTTTGGACGGATAAACCATAAAATAACAAAAATCAAAAGATGGCTTTAACATCATCATAGAATGACCGAAAATATGCCATTTTAACATAATTATTCAATCATCATGATGCGACTGAATATCATCATCGTCATATTTATTGGCGAGAACAATTACCCCAACGGCCTCCTGGATTAAAAAAATTCCAATTTTACCTGTCTGGAAAAAAAGGAACCAAAAACACAAACCAGCATTACCTTGTTATCCTAGCATACAAAATCAAAAACCTTGTCTTTTCATATTACACGAAACATGTAAATATTGATGATATTATATACTGTGGTCGGTCACCCTTGCAGGAAATCTCTTTTCCACCCTTAGTTCACCCTCGCTAGTAGTATATGTTTTCCTTTCATTGATCAAATAACGCTGCAATTACACATAATGTCAGACATCGAAACCTTGCAATAGGTTGCAATTATATGAGCATCATCAATGAGACTAAACACCAAACATTTCAAAATGAGAAAAAGTTTGAGCTTTCAGATGTAAACTTAACTGCAAGTTTATCAAAATGTCGTTTTCAAGATGCCCTGACCTCCATTAAGACGACAGAATACACAGTATAAGTTAAACAGAATTGGCCCAAGTATCGATCCTTGGGGGAACCTGGCTCTTTGCAACCTACAGCTGGTTACAGAAGAGGTTAGGGGTTGGTTCTAATGTAAATTGTAAATGGTCTATTATTTATTCGATTTACTCAACAACGTAGTTTAAATCAGTTCATCATGTCAAACTTTATCGAAAGTTTTCTACAAATTGAAGTTATTTGGACTCATCAGACAAAGGTTAGCGCATATGTAAAATTGACTGGAAATATTCCACAATGGTGTTGTTTACAAAATCCATCGATCTCCATTAACACGATAAACTGGTTCAAGACTAACCAGCTCTGCATATCTAAAATAGAATTGGCCCAAGTATCGATCCTTGGGAGAACCCGGCTCTTTTTAACTTACAGCTGGTTACAGGAGGTTGGTGGTTGGTTCTAATATAAACTGTAAATGTTCTATTATATATTCGATTTACTCAACAACGTAGCAGTTTATAGGTCAGTTCATCATGCCAAATATTATCGAAACCTTGCCATAAATTGAAGTTATTTGGACTCATCAGTCAAAGGTTAGCACATATGTAAAATTGACTGGACGTTTTCCACAATGGTGTTGTTTTCAAAGTCCATTGATCTCCATTAACATGATAAGCTGGTTCAGGAATAACCAGCTCTGTATATCTAAAATAGAATTGGCCCAAGTATCGATCCTTGAGAGAACCCGACTTTTTCTTTAACTACAGCTGGCTACAAAAGAGGTTAGTTGTTCAACGTGAATGGTAAATGTACTATATTTTTAGATTTACTCAACAACTTAGCGGTTTTTAGTTCAGTTCATCACGCCAAACATTGTCGAAATCTTGTAGCAGGTTGAAATAATTTGGCCTCAAAGACAGAGAAAGGTTGAGCGCATATGTAAAATTGACTGGACGTTTTCCACAATGTTATTGTTTACAAACCTTGATCTCTATTAGCATAATTAGCTAGTTCAGGAATACCCAGTTCTGTATATCTAAAACAGAATTAGCTCTAGTATCGATCCTTGGGAGAACGTGGGAGCGTTAATTAATTACAGAAGAGGTTGTAACGTGAAAACTAAATGCTCTTTTATTTATCAGATTTGCCAAATAACACAGAAATTTATAGGTCAGCCATCTGCCTTAACTCGACAGGCTGGATCTACGCACTAATAAATATTATCCGCCAATTTTATTTTATTTCAAACAAAAAGGGCAAACGGGGTCCCGACGGTGTAAACTTACTATATGGGACAACCGGGTACGATGTATTCAGCAATGTATATTCAGTTCAGGAAAAGACCTTGGTTCAAATCTGCGCTCCCGCCGGGGCCCTTGAAGTATGTCGTTTACTTTCTGGAATTTACGGATACTCACGGGTGTTTTAAACTGGAGCGGCCCTGTTCGATAAGCCATGCCCCCGATAAATCGCCATCAGGAAGACAGTAAATCCCAGGAATGCGATTCACTCAATGCGGGGCTCTTTCATTCTCCCCCTCGGGCCGTCGTTAGCGATGCTATTCACTTGTAAATCAAACAATCCGCCCTTGGATCGGGAAAACGGTGTCTGAATTATTCCTCCAGCAAAGGGAGGCATTGTCATTTTTATTACGTTTTCTCTTACGAATGAATTTGCAAAACCGGCTTCGACTTCTTATGGATAATATTGCCTGGAACGTACGAACGTTACGAACGGCAGATTTGAAAAACCACAGTAGGAGAATCGAATTTCCTATTTCGGTCTAGATGTTGATGCGGTGTACATTATACTGCCCCGGTTAAAAGGTGTTGTAGCCCCCGTTCTGTGCCTACAACACATCGTTCTAGATTATCAAGGAATTTGATTAGCAAGCCCAAATTGGTTGAATTTCTTCTACGGTTACATTGTACCAATGCACTTCCTGCTGCGGGCAATCGTAACGCCACAGTTTGTTAATAGGTGTGCTGGTGTCTCCTCTGCTTCAATTCAGAACCTCCAAGCGGTGTTCAGTTAAGAATCCCGTACGTTTTGCCTTTGATACATTCTATTGGAACTTTCCTTCCAATATTTCTTAGGAGATCCTTGGATCAACCAATCAATGAGTTACATGGTCCCATAATATTCTTTTTATCTTTCTTTATGAGCTAGTCATTGTTAGTGCGGGTTCCTATGCCACAGATGTGTTCGCGTCCCATCGGAGCACCCTCCTCTTGCAAGGGTTTCAGCTTTCTCGTTGCCTTCTACTCCAAATTTTCTGGGTCAGAGCAGTGGCTGACATTGTCCTGCATACCTAATATGTTTAGTATGGGTTACTAATGATGTTCGAGCTTAGTGTTTTCATGGCTGATTGGCGATCTGATGATAGGTGTGTTCTTGTTTTTGTGCCCTTTATACAAGTTGAATTGAATATATTTCATAATTGCGTAAACCTCAGTTTGGAAAATACTGGTTTATTTTTCCAAAAGTTCTGAGTATTTGGTTCCAGGAGTGAATACTCTTCTTGTGTTCTAGATACCAATAGATGGTGGTGTTCATAAAGCAATGGTTTTTCTTTCTTTCGCAGCCTTTAATTTTTTGGTACCTAGGCTTATTTGGATTGTTTTCAGTGTTGTCCTAATCGTCACGCGGTGTAAGGTGATTAACCGCAACATCTTCTCCATACCAACTGTGGGACATGTTCTTAACTTCCGTTATACAGATGTATGATTTGTATGTTTGTAAGTTCTTTTCGTTATTTTATTTGTTCTGCTTTATCGGCCGAGGCTGTGGCTACGTATAAACGGATTAGTCTTACCATCATGGCGTCCTAATGGCAGCTTACTTCTGCATAAATATTCATCGTTTAAGTGATCGTGATTGTTAAGTGGTTTATTCTGGGCTAGGTCAAGACGGTAACGCTCCGGTTCGCGGTCCCGTTGGAGATCCTTGGCCTTTCCCCGGATCAAGGACAGCAGCGTCCTTCTCATTCTCGGGAAAACGCGATTGTAAAAATTTTAAATAAGAAAAAAAAAACGAACGGCTGATTGACCTACAACCACAACCAGGCTCGGTGGTGCCATTCGCAAGAGTCTTCCGGCTTTTGTTTTTATCAAGGCTCGATTGGCGAGATAAATCAAATCGGCGTGACTTATCGTTAATTAGCGTGTTTATGCGAAGGTCGTGATTAAGCGAAAGGGCTTCTAAGAACGGTAAATGTTAAGACTCCTTGGTTAACATGTCATCATGGCGACTCCTTCCGACTTCAACATCCCCTATCCTATCTCTTGTGAAATTATACGGAAAATCAACTAGTACTTAACCATAAAAAGTTCGGGTTTAATATTCATCATATGGACCAGAACCGTTTGAGGGCAGCAACTGTTATTATAAATTTGACACAATTTGAGATTGCTATGATTTTAGTCTGTGTGGAGCATGATCGTTTCCATACTCTAGGTTCACGCAAAGTGTGCCTGACCATTTTTATACCTATGCCTTTCAATTCAATTATTGTAATATTCACTATATATTACATTAATTATATTAATTAATGTAATTAATACATTAATTAATATAATTATATTAATACATTATATTAATTAATATACACTATATATACATTGTTAGTACTGTAATATCATTTATTATTATCGTTAGGTTTTAGGCTTCATGTGCTTGAAAAAACTTTCATTTGCTTGAAAAATGGTTTCATTTGATTGAAAAGATGGCTTCATTTAATTGAAAAAAAGTTTCATTTGATTGAAAAAGGTTTCATTTGGTTGAAAAAACGTTTCATTTAACTGAAAAAAAAGTTTCATTTGATGATTGAAAAAAATTCATTTGCTTGAAAAAAGTTCCATTTGATTGAAAAAAGATTTCATTTGCTTAAAAAACGTTTCATTTGATTGAAAAAACGTTTCATTTAACTGAACAAAGTTTCATTTGATGATTGAAAAAAATTCATTTGCTTGATAAAAGGTTTCATTTGCTTGAAAAACGTTTCATTTGATTGAAAAGAAGGTTTAATTTAACTGAAAAGAAGTTTCATTTGATTAAAAAAAATTCATTTGATTTGAAAAAAAAATTAAAAAAAAAAAACGGTTTCATTTGCTAGAAAACGTTTCATTTGATTGAAAAAATTCATTTGATTGAAAAAAAAAAAAAAAAAAAAAAAAAAACGGTTTCATTTGCTTGAAAAAAGGTTTCATTTTCTTGAAAAACGTTTCATTTGATTGAAAAGAAGGTTTCATTTAACTGAAAAACGTTTCATTTGATGATTGAAAAAAAAATTCATTTGCTTGAAAAAAAGTTCCATTTGATTGAAAAAAGGTTTCATTTGCTTGAAAAGAATGTTTAATTTAACTGAAAAAACTTTCATTTGATTTAAAAAAAATTCATTTGATCGAAAAAAGGGTTTCATTTAATTGAAAAAAATTTCATTTGGTTGAAAAATGGTTTCATTTGACTGAAAAAGGTTTTCACCTGATTGAAAAATTCTATATACTGTAGGTTTGTCGGATATAATATCACTTGACATAGCACACGCTGAAATTGAAGTTCGCGATTTTTGAAATTATTTGAATATCCTTTTGTGAAAAAATAAGAAAGAAGTTTGATATAGTTAGGAAGGATAAAAAAGGTTTTTGCCTATGATGAGAAAACCACTTTTCAATACTTTATTTCGTATTTATTCTCAATTACAATTGTATGGATTACGCCATGAGTTGCAACAAGAACCGCCATCAGGACCTCCTTTCATTAGTATTTATTATTTAAATAAATATGCACATTTTTCTGTATGTTTTTGTTAAAATGTAGAAAAGGCATATAGCAGACTAGAATAGATCAAATATCTACACCGAAAACTTAAAAAAATCGTTGCCTAGGTTTTTATTAGCTGCACAACACAATACGATATACGCTGGATGAATAGCTATTGATCTCCTAATACTGCATAAAACTGATCTGTTTTCGATTCGAGTGTAATTTCAAAAGTGAATTAATATTTAGATTCATTTTCCAAATTGTCCTGCGCGATGACAAGAGCTAAAACAGATTCAATTCGACCCCCTCCCGTCCGTCCGTCTAAATTCGGTCCGTCGTGACAACAAATAGCCAACGGGTTTAACTAATAATGCCCGGAGTACTATTCCAGGCGAAGGTTTATTATTAGGAAACATGAAAAGGGGTTGCAATTAACGCCGCGGTAAATTCCAGTCGATGTCTGCTGCCGTATTTATTTAGGGATGTCCGACGGGGCAAAGGTCACGGCTTAGGATAACTGGGCAAAAAAAAAAAAAAAATACCAAAGGTCAACATCATTAAAAACGGGAGTTAGATATTCAAGATAAATGTTCATTTATTTCAACGAAAACGCACGCGACTACTTTATTTAAAAAAAAAATCGTTATCTTGTCTGCTGGTAATAAAATTGTTGTCCTAATGTAAGGAATAACTAATAATTTGACCCAATGTAACAAAGCAAAATCATCGGACGTATGAGATAGTTATCGAAGCAAGGTCGATTTAGGAGTCATTGTTTGCCATATGAGCTTAGCTGTCGGTCGGATCGTGGAAGTTAATAATCTGATCCAATCTACATAAAGCTCATCTTCACCGTCAATTAAGGTAAATGTTTACAAACTTTAAATACTTAATAACTAAATCACTTTCCATTTTTTGAAAAGTAGTCCGGAAGTACGAGAAGAATTAAGATGTTTTTAACGAGATTGAAAAAAAAATCATTTATCGTCAGTTGATTGTCCAAGCAGTTTCTGTTTGTTTTTACTGATTTTTATTCAGATAGGATATTGTATAGAGCTGGATAAAACTGAAATGGGCCATGTCTACCTGATCCACAGTGAATTAGCGAAAGACATACTGATGATTGATGGTTAGATAGAAAATAAATTGCAAATCCTAATTTCGCAAATGGTGATAGTCGTTCAGTCCATATACTGCCTTTTCTACCAACTAAATTGTTATAAATCCATTAATCAATTTTATTTACAGAATACATATAAATATCTCTTTTGCTTATAAAACATAAAGCATTAACATCTTTCAATTAATTAAGGTTTTAAGTTGAGATAAAAAAGTCAGTGCCACGAGCGGGATTCGAACCCACGGCTAGGTACGCCGCTGCTCTACCACTCGATCCACTCGGACACTTCCCATCTCAACCCCGCCTTTGGAATTTTCCCTCCTTTTTGCCATTTTTCAACTTTGTTTGACCTTCATTAATTGAAATATATTAAATGGCCATGCGGACCACGAAAACTGGTGAAGTTAATAAACCATTAACGTTTAGTCCGTCTGGCGGTTTTTACGATGTGAAAAAATAAGTATGAAACTGAAAATAGTTCAGGGAGGAAAAAAGGTTCGATACAACTGCAAATACTTTTTAAAACAGTGATTTGTTCATTTTGTTCTGGTTATCTTGGCTGGGGAGGTGGGTCAAATGCACGTTGGATCTGTGGAGTGTCAGGGTTATAAGCAAGGTGAGACTAGAATACACAAGTTGTGACATGATCGGTAACGGCCAAATTACATGGTCAACACCCCGCAGATCGCACTCAGAAATCTGACAATTTTTCAAAAAACTAATGATCCAATTGATAATGTTAACTAATTAATATGCTATTATTAAAAATAACAATTATTTATGATACCGCCAATGAATTACATGTTAGGCTTAATTAGTGGTTTTAACTTTTACATTTTGAAAAGTTGTGACATAAAAATATTACATATATCTGTTCTTTGCTGCTCGTGTGGTCCACTGAACTGCAAGTTCATCGCCCTCTCAGATACCAGATACTCAATTTTCCCTTTGAGCTTACACCTAAAATCTTAAACTTTTTTAAATTATTGTCGTTTTATACGTTAAATAATCCTGCGTGCAATTATTTAGTTTCTTTGCCATTACTTCCAGCTTTTTTTATTAAGGGATATATCGTACATGTGTACACACATTATTTTGGCATGCGTTGTATGATTTATGATGTTTTTGGAAGTTTGGACAAAATTATGAACCACTGGCTTAGGTGTGGTGAATTTTTCGGTTACTTACAACTGTGCACTTATCAAATTTTAAATTTTTTCTATTTTAGTTGTTATTTTAGTTACTATCTCTTTTTTTCTTCTTCTATCTTTCTCTTCTCATACTCTAACTCTCTGTTCACTCTTTCTCTCTCTCATTCTTTTTTTCTGTCTTTGTCTGTCTTTATATATCTATGTTTACCTCCCTCTCACCATTTTATTTAAGGAAATTAGTGATATCAAAATTTTGTTGCTAATTTTTTAATTATCCAAAATTTAAAAAAAAATAGAAGCTTTCTTTCTTTCTTTCTCTTCTCTCTCTCTCTCTCTCTCTCTCTCTCTCTCTCTCTCTCTCTGTCTGTCTGTCTCCGTCTCCATCTCCCCCTTTCTCTTTCTTTTCCTTCCCCTATAACTTTCTCCTTTCATGCTCTCACTCTAATTTCAGTCTCTCTCTCTCTCTCTCTCTCTCTCTCTCTCTCTCTCTATCTATCTATCTATCTATCTATCTATCTGATGAGAGAGAGAGAGAGAGAGAGAGAGAGAGTAATCTCATTGTTTCTTCTTCTTTCTGTTTTTGGCTGGTTTTCTTTAACTATCTTTACCTCTTGACGATCAGAGATTTCTCTATTTTACAATTTTATATGTTGAAATTTGTGATATCATAATTTTGTTGCTCTTGAAAAACTATCCAAAAAATTGAAGAAGCGCCCTCTCTCCCTTTTTCTCTCTATCTGTAGTTTTTTTTCTCTCTCTCTCTCCATCTCTCTCGCCTTCCCTCCTCCCCTCTTTTCTTTTTCTCTTTCTTTCCCTCTAATTGTTTCTCTCCCTCTCCCTTTCTTTCTCTCTCTCTCTGTCTCACTCTTTTTTTTCTCTCCCGCCCTCATTCTTTCTTTCTCTGTCTCACTCCTTTTCTCCCACTCTCTCTCACTAATTTTTTTCGTACGTATTATAAATTTTTATGAATTCTTTATTATCTCTCTCTCTCACTCCTTTTCTCTCATTCTCTTTCTCTCACTCTTTTTTCATATGTACCATTTGCGATTTTGAAAATTGAAGCAAACAATTAACTCTTGTCCAAACTATTTGTCACATAATTTTTCTTATTCTTCTTCAATATTGTATAAAGTCTGTACCAAAATCTGTAAAAATTAAAAAAAATTCTCCCTGTCCTTCCCTCTTTCTCTCTCTCGCTCTTTCTCTCTCTCTCTCTCTCTCTCTCTCTCTCACACACACACACACACACCACAGATTATATGAATATATTCCAGGATATTTGTTGATAATTAAGTGGAATTTATAAATTCGCGTACAGTAAAATTTTTAAAGTTCTAGGCCAGGCCGAACCAGGACGAAGTCCAAAACTAGTCTACTTTAATTAATATAAAATTGTGGTTAAGGAACGTGTCTTTTTTTTGTTATTTTCATTTATACGAAGCATAATTCTAATTTATATATATATAAACTTAAAGTATCAGCGTTCAACGGTAATGACGATCAGGGATTAGGCCATAATCAGGGGGGAAGGGCTTATATTTGATTTTCATATAATATAAAATTATGTAAATGAAATGCAAAAAGTTTTTTAAATTTTTTTACTATCATGTCTACCATGGGTTAGCATATTTGTAGGCAGTATGTCAAGGGAGGAGTGATCACTGTCATTGAAACTTGAATCCGGATTTAGGCCGAAATGGCCGATGGTGGGGTTGATATTGAATCTCGGAGGAGTCGGGGACCCGGGAAACGACCCAATGGAATGATTGGGCGCGCGCGCTGGATGCGGAGGGACGATGCCGGGCGGGCCCAGGTCCCCGACCCCTCGACGGTTCAATATCTCCCAGTTCATTCACTCTTCAACCCGGCTGACTCTACACGGCTTTTGTTGTCACTTCCCCAGCCCTCCTCCAACTCAGACTTGCCAGCATCCACACTGACGTGTCGATTTTCAAAATTTCTCTCTATTTGTTTACTATTCGTCGACATGTTTTGTCGTTGGGCCCGGCCCAAATCTCTTCTGGCCCGGAGACGGCGACAAGGAGTCGTTGCAGGTTAAATTTAAAAACAACACCCGCCACCAAATGCGTTTATTTACTTACTGACACGTCCAAAAGAAAATTTAAACCACCCAGGTCAATAGACATCAAAAATGACTCTTATACACTTACATAAATTAACAATTTTATCTAACAAATGCTTGATGCTTTTAGATTGTCATAAAAATGTATCCTATTGAAAAGATTATTTGAAATTATTAGGTCGTTGGCTTATGCCAAAAAAATTAAATATCTTTGTCACACCATGGTCTTTCAGATGTGAAGAAAACAAACATAAAATGTCCAATTGTCCCTTTAAACATTACAAACCCATTTCAAAATTCACTGGCCAAATTCTGACGAAGATCAAGATTCTGATGGTGATAGGGTGCACTAACCACTCCGCTCCTCTTACTGTTCCTCTGCGTTTGCTCGATCTCGTCGTTTATCGTTTATTCAACAAAACTGTAGAGAAACTAATTACAAATATTCTTCGCCATGTTGGAAACTGGTACAATTCGCGGAGACTTTATCGAAATAAATGATCTATATTTCTTCTAAATTCTATATTTTATCATCGTCAACGAAATTGTTCGCCCATCCAACTACTTACTACGAAAGAAATCCTTCCACTACCAGTTGAGGCAACCGCCAAACGGAAACTACACAAGAATCTTCAAAGTGGCTATGATAACCGATTCCGTACATTTAGTGTAAATTAATTTACAAATCCTAAACAATGAGGAAATCATGGACCATCATTGGTTGATGTTGACAAAGTAATTATTAAATTTGCAATGAATAAAATTATTCATTTATTAGCGAAAAGTGTAACAACAGTATCAATGTTACTGTTACTATTCCTCTGGGCGCAAAAGTTTAGGCGTTGATACGGCGTTCATCACTGTAAGGCAAAGGTTCAAGGTTCGAATCCAGCGGCCCTGCATTCGAAAAAAAACCAGTATCAATGTTTGTATTTTAGTCCTTTCAGACAATTTTGGTTTGCTTTGTCTCACTGTTCTGACATGTCAGAATTGTTGCAGCGTCTCGTCATAATCAGTGGTTGGACAGAAAAGACCAAATAATCGTAAAAACGATTGAAATACAGGTTCATAGTCTCGTAGACCCCGTAAAAATATCCCAATTTACAGTGTATAAATATTATAATGAAAAAAAATAAAAAAAGTTACTTGGCGATATGATCAAATAAGCTCGCGTACTATTGTTTTGGCTATATAAGTTGTGTTTCAACTTACGTCGTCTTCAATGAACGGCCGTTCAAATAGTTTTGGTTTGCTTAGTCGCTGGCTTATGTCAAAATGTAACAGAAATGCAATCCTTATCCGAATAAAAGAAGGAACAAACGTAGAAAAATGTCGTTTGGCTGGCAGGTCGGTGGAAAAGCGCTATTTTTTTTTTTTTGTCACTAGGGTGAGTTGAACGAACGACCTCACGTCTTTGCGAAAAAACGTTCCCGACCGCGGGATCAAATGCGTTCAAGGTTCTCATCACGGCTGGAACTCTCCTGAAGTTTTTATTATCCTCCATAAGGTTATTCCAGGACCGGAGGGCGACACGCAATCGGCAGTAAATCCAGCTTAAGAAATCTCCTTGTACAAGCACTACCGAGCTATAATCAACATTCATTTCTCAATGGTATCAGTTGTCTTTTGAAGTAAAATAGAAAACAAATTATTCGGATCATGCCTTTATAAAATTTTCACTATACTGGGTGCAAGGATTCCCGTGGTTTAGGGAATTGACATAACTTTCTCATCTAGCTTGATTGAATGAGAATCCCTCAGGAGAATATAAAAACAGTGGATAAAATTGTTACTTAAAAGTTAAAACCTCGTTGGAGATATGCAGGATTCTTTGAGAAAGTTACTTTAAATCCGTTACCACCACGCTATTCCTAGACAAATTTGGGGTTTGCAGAAGACAATTTTTTGTCCATCTTGTTACCAAAATATACATACTGTAGGATATTGTGTGGAACTGGATAAAAGCGAATGTCTACCTGATCTACTGTGAATGAATGAATGAAAAAGTACTTTATTAGATAAACAAAAGAGAGTAAAAAATTGACATAATTAAAAAGTACATTTCGGCAATGGTTATCAACGTCTGCCGGAGTCGGACTATACATTTTTAATAAACAAGGAACGCATTTCTTCTTAAGGAATAAACCAAAAAGAATAAATTAACTAAACCAATAGCATAACTATTTATGCACATATAAATAACCAGGGTGGCTCTGATTGTAAACATTTAATAATTGAAATTTATAAAAACAAGCGTTATCCTATAGTTCCAGGCTTCCATCGCAAACTTTACTAGATTTAGAGACTAGGGTTATTTAATAAAGAGATTAGGTGCTCTCTCGTCAACATGGGCAAAGCTATATGCCGTGCTCGGAATTTAGCTAAAACTTGGCAGTATGCTAGAAAATGAAGACAGTCTTCTCGAGCCTGCCTGTTGCAGAAAGAGCACCTATCGGAACTATTGACTCTTGTGGAGTTATAATTAAGGTACAGTAACTCGCACCTAATTTTGAAAAACCAGGGAGCTCGCGGAATGGACGGAATTTTAGAATCTTGCGCTATGTTCAAGAAAGGTTGACTGATATTAAGGTCCTTATAGAGCAAAAACCTAGAGAAATTTTGAGCATGGAGGAGACATTTCACTGTGTGAGAAGTGCGGATATTGATAATTAATTTTGAGTGTAAAAGTGGCCACTCTTTGAAATTGCCCAGGGAAAAATTGTCATTCAGCTGAAATTGCTGAACCAAGTAATTCCAGAAAGAGAACCATGATATTTTGGACCTTACGATTTCCAGCGCTGTATTCGTAGGAAGGCGGTAGTTACCCTGCAGACATGTGAAGTATGTAAATGTAATGTAAATTGAAACAAAAGTTCAGCTAGGTCTCGAGGTAGAACCTAATCTACTGTAAATTAGCAATGATCCATCTGGGCTTAACGCAGAAATGGTCAATCCTATCAAAATTTTCCCTTCAGTAAAAACGACATAAAATATGTTCGAAAATCGACTTGTCCAATAAAATCAGAGACTCATTTAAAATAACAAAGTTAGTGTCATATCCCAACTAGATGAGAAAGTTACGTTAAAACGTGTTTGGCGGTTTTATTGACGGTTAATCGATAATTATTCAGAAATGGTGAGACGCTGTCTGGTGTGATGTAGGTTTCAGAAAAACATTTTCTTCACCTTGCCAACGTTTCGACCTTTATTGAGATCATCTTCAGGGCTCAAATTGTTTGCTTTAAGTGTAATTGTCCCTTTCCTGCGTGTCTTTTTGGGCACTATCAAGAACGGCACATTTGCGCAGAAGACAAACACTTTGAGCCTTGACGATGATCTCAATAAAAATCGAAATGTCGTCACGATAAAGAAAGTGTTTTTCTGAAACCTACATCACACCGGACATCATCTCACAATTTCCCAATAATTACGTTAAAACCTTTACCACCACGCGATTCATAACCAAAATTAATTTGTTTATATAGACCATTTTGTGATAAAATAAATCTTTTTCCTAATTAAATGGGTGGACTATAGAAGATGATACACCGTGTATAACTTGAGCGTTTTGTAAGGATCCAGGATAGAACGGTAATAAATACTGGCCAGAAACGACCAAACTACAGGTTCGTCGCCCCTTAGGGAACATTATCAGGTTTGATATAAGAACAGAAAAGAAAGTAAATATCTAAATAAATAAAAAAGATATTGTATTTACTGGAAACACAACTTAAAGTTTAAACTTGTACTGCGATCCCGTTTAAAACAAGACAAAGCGACACCAAATGGGCCAGGGATGGTCTTTCGTCCCGTTTCGTCTACAAATTTCGTTAAAATTTTTTAGTTATTTTCATTTTTAAGTTTTGGAGTTTTCATATCGTTTTAGACTGTAAAATACTCTTGGTACAAAATTAGTAAATTTGAAATTATCTACAAAAGTTAGAATGACTTCGATATAAATTATCTCTCAGAAGTTCAACGCACTTTATTCGCACTGTAATTGTTTCTGTAAATTTTATTGATCTTGGGACTTTTTTAGTGGACGAACTTAGTACCTGGGGATTGGGTTAGTGATTAAAGATACTTAACTTTTTCTTACCTCTAAAAAGTTATCCCTCTTGGGATTTTTTTTGTGGACGAACTTAGTACCTTGGGATTGGGTTCCTGGATGAGTATACTTCATTTTTTCTTACCTCTAAAAAGTTACCACCTTTTGGGATTTTTTAGTGGACGAACCAGTATGTTAGGATTGGGTTAGTGATTAGATACATAATTTTTTCTTACCTCTAAAAAGTTATCCCTCTTGGGATTTTTTTTTTTTTGTAGACGAACTTTGTACCTTGGGATTGGGTTAGTGGATGAGGATACTTAGTTTTTTCTTACCTCTAAAAAGTTAGCGCCCTTGAGATTTTTTGTGGACGAACCAGTATGTTTGGATTGGGTTAGTGATTAAAGATACATAATTTTTTCTTACCTCTAAAAAGTGACCACCTTTTGGGATTTTTTAGTGGACGAACTAGTATGTTAGAATTGGCTTAGTGATTAAAGATATTCAATTTTTTCTTACCTCTAAAAAGTTATCCCTCTTGGGATATTTTTTGTGGACGAACTTAGTACCTTGGGATTGGGTTAGTGGATGAGGATACTTCATTTTTTCTTACCTCTAAAAGTTAGCGCCCTTGGGATTTTTCTAGTGGACGAACCAGTATGTTTGGATTGGGTTAGTGATTAAAGATACATAATTTTTTCTTACCTCTAAAAAGTTACCACCTTTTGGGATTTTTTTAGTGGACGAACTAGTATGTTAGAATTGGCTTAGTGATTAAAGATATTTACTTTTTTCTTACCCCTAAAAAGTTAGGAATAGGTAACAAATTTTCATTTACGATATTTGGCAGATGTTTTCAGTTTTAATGTGCATTTAGAGAAAGATGTAAAAAAATCGTAAAACTTCCAATAATATGAACATTATGGCAAAAAGGAGGTAACATTTAAAAGTGGAGATAGGAATTTAGTGTCCCAGTGGATCAAGTTCACGTTAGCTCAAGTGGTAGAGCAGCGGCGTATCAAGCTGAAGGTCGTTGGTTCGAATCCCGCTCGTGACACTGACTTTTTTATCCCAACTAAAACCTTAATTAATTGAAATATGAACATTATTTAATAGAAAAACTGAGAAATATATAAATACAAAAATCTCAAAATTGACATTTTTTATATTGAGGATTTTCATGTTTCTTCTGTCCATAATACAGGACAAAGCGAGGCCAAATCAGCCAGGGATGATCACTTTTGACCCTAATTTACAAATGTAGTCCCGTATTTTAACACAATTTTAGTTATTTTCTATAAATATTTTCGGTAAAAATTGTGCGTGGTTTGAGATTATTTAGGGAAGCTGCACCGACTTTGCAGTTTAACATCAAAAATTGCAGTTTTTCTCCGTCTTCAGTAATAGGACAGGTCAAAACAGCGCAGATAGGGAGATGAAAATAATCGGAAACGACCAAATTACGGGTTCATCGCCCCGAAGGACTAGAAAATCTCACAATTAACATCATTCCGATTTGAATTAAAAACAGAAACACAAAAATCTCAAAGTTGAAACTTTTTATATTGCGAAGGCTTAAATTTCATCAGATTCAATCCTGGACAAAGCGATGTTTATCGTTCGTGTATGTTTAAAATATCAGTTTTGTAAATAAACAAAGCGGATGCTCGTTTCTCGTCCAGTTTCATTTCTCCCCCGTGCGGCCTTCCTTGGATTGATGTAAATTATTCCGCGGTTTATTATTTTATAAAGTGGAGCCTTAGCTCTATTTTGGTCGAGGTTTTTCAGGTCCAGACCGGGGCTGTGACCGGAGTTCGCCTACAATAAATACCGCGACCGCCCTTGAACCCGGCCGGCTTGGTCCGATCGGGGGACCCCGGACTCGTCCACAATAAAACGAGGCCTAATCGGGACGCCCTTCCTAATCTGTAACCATAAATTATCGGCCGTTTGGTCCGCCACATCCACTTCATTGATCCACTAATAGGACACGCCTACTGTCAGGTATCATGTTACAAGATTGGGCTTCTTTTTGGTGTAACCGTCGAAACGACCTCTTTCGGTTCATTGCTGAGCTAAATGAGGAATTAATATTCATGGTAACATCTCGTGGAACATGTCGCATTCGTTCAACTAGTATGTGGTGGCTGTTTCATTTTAAAGAATCTTCCTCTATCCCTGCAATAAGCCTATTTTTTGGGTTTTGCTGTACCAGATTGTAAACATGCAAGGATCTGTCCACTAAACACGAGTCCCTTTAAATTCTTCTTTTATGGCAATTTCATATTTTACAGAAGGGCTTGGGTCCAACCGTCCACCTCATCTGACCAGACCCAGAAATCCCGGCTGTAGTGCCTTGTTGGGCTTTTACCCCATGCTCCTGTCAACTAATCGTATCCCATGCTTCCGGGTAGGGGGAAAATAAATACCCAATGCGTCCATATGAAGTAAATGAACACCCTTGAAAAATGAACTGGGCAAATCCCCTTCGGCAAAGTATATGCATCTTTCCCGGCCTGATAATTTAGTGGACGCATCGCTTTCCGTGATATAAGCTTCAAGTAGGTCCAAGGAGAAATGTCGTCATTTTGAAGGCATCGATCTGCTGTCGATCGGTTATCGCAGAACTTCCGTGTCAAACTGCCGCAAAGCACTCAGAAACTTGAAAACGTCAGCCTGGTCAGCATATTTATATTAATATTTGTTCAATCGTATACCTTCTTAAATTTTGTTGTGAGGATTGCGGACTGCAAGGTCCAAAGCTACCTAAGCTTGGGGATGCATAGTTATTACACCGCGGGACGTCACCTAATCAAACAGAGTCAGTGCTGGTCCGTTTTTTGACTTTGCCTTAAGGCATTACCATGCAGTTTTTATTGATGGAGAGAGGACCGAGTAAGGCGCCGAGAGCCCTCCCCCGCCGCCGCCATGCCATCGTGTATTGGTAAGTTACTACAAAAGTTGATGCTGTAGATCTAAATATATATTTTTAATTAGATGCTTTCAGAACTTCATACACTTCCTTGTTCCCCGAGGCCACCAGCGTCTCAAGACAGTAAGGTCTGTCCGGACCGGTTAGGGCATCAATACCTTTTTGCATTTAGCCTCTTGCGTTTTCAAACCTTGAACATTCCTTTACTATACGGTTTAAATGTTCTGGGTAGCCGCTGGGTACAGAATTGGGGGACTCCTCACGCCTGTTTCTGTTCTTATGTGCTCCCCACAGAACGTGATTGCTTCGTGTTCTAGACATTACGGTGCAATAATGTCGAAGTACCCTGACACCTTGAAACCGTGGTTTTTTCGGCGCCAAAGGAAATCTACTTCTATATAGTGAGCCTTGTGGAACTGTCACCAATCCGAAATTCACATGATTCAGTACTCCCTTGAAGTAACTTTTGGTCATTGCGTAGTCGCACCACTCACCGTCAATGACCGCTTCCTTTTCAAAGCAATCGACTTTCTCGTTTTCCCTTATTCCATAGTGACCTTTGATTCAGCATAGGGTAATATTTATGCCCCTATCATTTATGAGTAAGTTATTCGGTATCACTAAAATGTTGTCCGTTATGTGTTAACAGAGTTTTCTTTTATTTTTTCTTGGACGTTTTGAAATGCCTTTAACCCTGCCAAGGATTCGGCCGAAAATATGGAGTATTTTTCCGGAAGGGTCAGTGCTGGTCCTTTCAACTTTTGAAATTTCAACGTATTCTGCAGGCATGAAGACTATATCGAACTCAGATGAAGAGAATGACTATCTGAAACTTTATTTTTGATGATCTTACCTATTATTTTTAACCTTGTAAAATACACTGAAGATGAAATATACTTTCCACAAATCCCCGAGATTTCACCCTCCGTTGTTGCGTTTTTACTAAAAGATCAGCCGGATCGATGGTTGGAGTCACACTTAAACACTTACTGAATAAAGTTTATGTAACCAACTTCGATTATTCATGTGCAGTGGAACTGAATCCGACCTCGCGATCGGTTTGTTATAAATATAACGCAAGACGGTTTGGCGGATATGTGGCAAATGTAATCAGGATTCGACTAGAAAATAAAAAGTTTACGTAATGTGCGATGTACCTTTCAAGAATAGTTATGACACGACTCTACAAATTAAAATGGTTGTTCTCCAGTGTTGCACATTATTTTAAGTAAACTCTACGAATTTAACAAAATTAAAAAGAAAACGAACAGCATTTTAGATCATTTTCAGACCAATTTACTAGTTGACAATAGACTAGTTTTAATTCTAGTTTGATACCATCATCAATGGAAATTTCTTAAATTGTTAAAACGGTTGGTTATATACCATACATTTCTCTAAAAAATCCCAACAACCTTTCTGCCTCAAAAAATTGTTAATATCTGATCGCCATGAAATATGATGGTATGATACGCGAAGGTAGACGGGGCAAAATTATCCAACTATAAATGTATAACAGCTGATATCTCTAGCACGTTCGAAATTTTAGTGATAAATTAGCTAGTTTGAAGTTTGTAAAATTGCAAATGTGTTAGAAAAGAGGGACTTGTGACGACCTAATTTGCCTTTATGCTACTCGTCCTCGTGACACACTTGCAATCCGACTTCCCTCTGGACCGGTGGTCGGACAATGAGGCCCGTCCTCACTGACCTTTACGCCATTAACCCGGTTATTTGGAAGAACCTAAAAGTTAATGAATAATAATTGCCTCTGTTATATGCGTAACACGGTTTTTGCTTTAAAACGGGTGGACGACTTTTTGAATGGAAACGATCTGTTTTTGTGTTTAGACCGAGTAGGAACAGTGATTGCTGACAGTTGACCGGCTGCCAAAGAGGTCGAACTTCCGCGTCCTCTTCTCTCATCCGATCTGGGTGAAGGGCGACAGCGATATGGAAAGAAAAGGGGAAAGCGATTTTGCAAAGTTCAAGGCTCAGTCAACAAGGAACTCCCCCACGGTCAAACAGCCCGCCGCGATTAATGCTCAGGAGAAGGATTCTCCATTTTTCATTATTGGAGGACGGACCGGTGAAAGGCGAAGAGTTCCAGTATATCGAAACTTGCTGCCTGCCTGGACATTTAAAAATAAATTTGAACCTGTAATTTCCTTCTACGTCTTGAAATCCCTTTACATAGACCTCCATTGACCAAAACCTACTTACCCACCCATACCCGTTCAGGTATACTGGGTAAATACAGTGTCCGAATCTTGGGATTAATCTGTATATGCTTTATAGTGATTTTGAACATTGTTGTCTACCACTACTATTTATTTATTTTTGACGGGCTTCCGACATCTAGGTCATTTCAGCCCCCAACAAAGTTTATATTGTATTTAACCTTTCAAACACTGCATTCATACAAATAAATACATCCATAGAGTACACTCATTCCGTTTGGTCGACTTTTATAAATATTCCGCCATCGACCGCGAACACACACTCGTACTCTATCAACGTTCGAGTGGCGAAATTGACGCTATATTTCAACCAAACCCCTCGCCATTCTCGCTAATAAATACATGCACTCCGACAACGTACATATTATATACAATAAATACATATATATTATATAAAATATTCCCCTAAAAAGCGGAATAGGGGACTCTGAAACGCGCTACCGTGTTCGAGAACTCTTCTCAGGTCCGGCGGCATGCCTACACGCTCTCTGTAAGGAGCCAAAGCATGACACGCTGTATTATGTGGGACACATCGAACAACCTTTCTCTGCATTTCTTTGCGCGGGCTTTGATGCAAAAGCAGGTGCTCATGTATCAACCGCGTTCTCTACTATTATCCATTGTTGGATCACCTTTGGTCAGTTGCCGAATACATCGGTAGTAAACAAATTAATTCATCGACTAGTCCTTTGACCAATTAAGTTCTTACAATTAATTTTCTCCTTTTTGTCATTTTTTATCTCAATTAAAAACCTTAATTAATTGAAAGATATTAATTGGTCAAGGAGCCACGAAAACTAATGATTCTAATAAGTTTAAATGAAATATACCTTCACTCTGAAAAATAGCAAAAATGAGGGAAAATTAAAAAAAATGGGGGGTTCAGATGAGGAGTTAGTGTCCGAGTTGATCAAGGTCAAGATAGCTCAAGTGGTAGAGCAGCGGCGTATTTAGCCGAAGGTCGTGAGTTCGAATCCCGCTCGTGACACTCACTTTTTATCTCAACTAGAAACTTTTATTCTTATATAAAAGTTATTAGAAATTATTACGTTCTCCATTTAAGGGAATTTGAAAAATAACAATGTATAAGATTTTAATTCCATAATTTTGTTTGTTGGTCACAATAATTTGTTTTAAACAATTAACACCCCTGTACCTCTATTGACTAAAAGTTCTGTGCACCTGAAAGGCATTCCGTTAAGAAGGTTGTCACTAATTTCACTCCACGGTTATTGCAGGTGAACCGGCTGCGGATGACGATCGAAAAGCTTTATAGACACTCATCTCACATGCGCTCAATGGGATTGAGTCCTGAAAACTATGGGGGAAAGGGCAGATGGGAAATTCCAAGATTTTCCAAACATAGATGAACAACTCGGCTTCTATGTGATCTGGCAAGCTCGTCCAGAAATCGAAAATCCCTGTTCGTGAGATCCATTGTTTGGGGGATATTCCTCGATAGTTTCTTGGTGAGATGAGGTGTAAACCTAACCCAGCTGGGTGCCAGGGCACAGGGGAATTTTGTGTAATGAAGAAACAGACAGCCTGGCCAGAGGAGGATCCGCAAGACCATACATAGGCCCTGAACCTATCCTTGGATATCAAAAACAAGCATAGAATCCTCCATCGCAGAATGGATCCAAACAAAACAAAGAAAGAAGTGCATAATATCTAGTAGTGCTAGACGTAGTAAACTTATGATGAAACAACCTTCACCAAAACTAGCAAAATCACTACTACAACTGGAGAGGGCAAAACTCAGAGGAGTGTAGGACTACTAACCGGCCACTGACATCTAAGAAAAAATCTGCACAACATGGGCATATACAATGATCATCCCATTTGCAGACTATGTGACGAGGTGGAGGAAACAGCCACTTATATCATCTTCGAATATGAAGCAACAGCTCAATGGAGGTTTAACCTAAAAGACTCAGGGAACCAAATTGCAGCAATAACAGTCAATGACCTGATATTTCTGAGAAAAAGGATTGAGTCTATTGACTAAACTAAGGAACTAGGAACGCCAGAAGGATGCAGTGCCTGGAGTATACAAATCCCGCCTCCTAGTATCCTTTTCACTATACCATTCCAAACCTAACCCACAGTCAGCCTCCTCCAAACTTCTCTGAAGGGAGCACGGACTGGGGCATTGTATGCATCCCCTGTTCTCAGTAGACTCTTCGGCACCTGCTATCACGATCAGACAGTAACGCAACTCATCAGTAAACGTAACAGCATTTCAATTGGATAACGATTACGGATCCATTGTGTGGATGAAATGCCTTGCCAAAACATCTCGTACTTCATTTAGGATCTGGCGGACCCTATGGAACTGCGGAATCTCTTGCAGCAATAACAGTTCTTTCTTCACGTAACGTCGTTGCAGTGTCTCGGACCACGGAAAAGCCAACTCCCTCTGCTATATCCCCAGGCCTGTGACCTCGATGACTCATTATCCTAATGATATAGCGAACTTCTGGATCAAGATTAAAGAGGATACTGAATTAAGCTGGAGAAAAGACGAGGCAAGATTTACAAAATAAGTAATCTTCCTGTTTACTTGTCTTAAATAAATCCGTTATTAAAAAAGAGGATTAACATTTATTTGTTAGATATTTGTATTTTCTATTTTGTCTTATCCAATAAAGAAAAATATATCGGTTAATTTAATTTAAATTAATAGACTAAGAATGAATTACAAATGTCCTATATCATTTTTGAGCGATTTAGTTTTTGTATTAATCAAGGTTATTTTCAATGGAAAGTGATTGTTTTTCTGTTCTTTGTTACCATTGCGTTAAACCGACCTTGCGTACTTTCCAGGCGAGGTCTTTTTTAAAAGAGCAACTTAAGCACGGCGCTCGCTTCCTGGTGCTCGTAGGATGTGCGCCGTCTCAAGGTCCACCAAGGACGGCACCTTGCGGTGCACCGTTACCAGTATCTTACATCACGGCAAATCCGCTATTCAGATTGTTTTTTCCTTTCACCGAGTTGTATTACTGACGCGTGCTCGTTTTGGAGGATGACGGCCTAGTCGTCCTGCTTTCTCATTTGGCATGTTCTTTGTCCTAGGTTTGTTTACCAAAAGGACCTGAAAGACCGAACTTGGGGATCGTTTGTCCCAGGAAATTAAAAAATCGACAAAGTGCCTAAGTTTCTAACGAATGTTTTTTAAAATTATATTTAAAGGACAGACGAAATAACTAGACATCATGCTCTTCATCAGAGTTAAGATTAGAAAGAGATCGACCAGAAATGAAACAACCCTTGAAATTTGTAATCTAAGAATGCAGAAACAATTATTTTAAGATTAACTGTATTAATTTTTATTAGTGTATTATGGAGAGTGAACATGTTTTTATAAACTAAGTATGGGAAAAATTACTTATTGTTATATGATTTGTATACCTTCGTTGTATACCATCTAAAATTTAAGTATCTATACTTTTGTACGAGCAATTATATATTCATAGAAGCCCTGACACCTAGAGCACAGAGTACTGTAGTGAAATATTAAGATCGCAGGTGGACTCTGGTACGTCCGCAAACAGCGACCTCAACCTCGGGATTTGGAAAGACTTTACCTGCGAACCATCTGTCTACGGGAGCTTTAAAGACCGCACCTTGCCCAAGGACATATCGATCAATCGAAGTTTACAGTGAAGGACTTCCACCTTCGCACGGTTCGGATTCCTATTTAATGCTTGCATTGACCAGCATGACAGAACATGGAATTCAGGATAATAAACGTTGAGAAAAAAGCTTTGGATTTTGGATTGGGCAGGGGTCGAACCAGCGACCTTAACCAGAGCGGTACATATTTCTAATATCAATCACCCCACTTAAACGTCCTGTACTGATCAGTCCTTGCTTCACGCTTATCACATAGAATCCTGGCTCCTAGCAGCCCATCTTCCTCAATAGCAACCGACGGATTGACGCGCTGGCATAGTTGACATGTGCGATGGCACTGCGTCTCCCAACTGAGTATACTATCTAACGCTTCTTTCAATAATGGGAGTAACTCGACTGCATCTCACCATTTCCGAATAATCATCGACTAACGGTCACTAATCACCATACAATTGGAGTAACGTTACTTTTTGATCAGCTCTTATAATCTATTTCTATTGTATTTCTATGATTCTGAGCTCCTCTCGGCTTCAAGCTAAGAAGACCCTCGATAGGAGCAGAAACACTGACCCCTACGAGTACTACATCAGTTGCTCCACTGAGCGCGGAACGACCACTTATCTCCTTTGCCTTACAGAGTAAGGAGTTGTTCCGATGACAATTCCCACCCTTAAAGCCTAACGAGGAATTTTTGTGTGACCAATTTGGTGCAGCTTATCAAGAAATAGGATCTTACTTCTTCAAGTTGTGCTCCACGCTAGGCGCACCTAGGCATCCGCCCATCCTCAGCGTTCCGCTTAATGTGCCCTTCTCCATATTGGAATTAGCTCGAGGACAGATGTACCCATCTTTATTCATGGGTGTTGAAACCCTTGAGGATCTTCCACATTTGGACGTATCCCCGACTGGACTTCTCAAACCCTAAGTATTCTCAAAAAGAACACCAGGAAGATTTTGAATGAATAGACTTGTCACATCCCTTATCGAGCGAAGTGGTGCAATGCTAACCAAGTTCAGAAGAGCTCTGAAAAGGCATACAGATGCCAGGTACAGGTAGATTTGTGGCTTTTAGCATGGCCTTTCAGCCGTGCTTTTCATCACCCAATGAGAGATAGAAAACGCACTTTATCTCCGGCTCCAGTTGGCCGGTACACTCCAGCTAAGGTACAATTTGTTTACCACGAGTCATCTCAATCAGTAAAGCCTCTTGGATACTCCAATCCCGTGGTTCAATATTTTTAACGAGGGACTGATCGCCGACCCGGGAGGTCATACGAACTCCATGGTGATGCCTAAGGGGTGTGGGTTCAGTAAGCCTAACCAGAGGGGGAGAGGTAGAGAAAGGAAAGGAGTAGGAAGAATAAGGAAGGTAAGAGGGATATTGCCACCACCGTTGGTTACTCCATGCACCATGTTTGATGGTCGGACTTTGCCTGCGTAGAATGCTCGAGGACAGACGACATCTTCAAAACTTAGCCACTCCATTATTGCCTCCACCCTCCCCTTCAGAAACAGAACACTAATATATAACGTACCCGCGGTACTAGAATCCGATCAGGTTAAGTCTTATTTATTAACAAGATCTTAAACCTAAAAATGTAGGCAGACATATAACTATGGAACAGTTCCACACTAACTTGTCTCGTTCCATCATACAGAACGTAATGAACAGTTACCCTTGTATGCTTGGTGAGCTAACTACTTGTCCGAACCACCTTACACCTGCGATGGAGATGGTGCGGGTATAGACGACCACTATTTGTTGACAAGAGACACTTACATTTCAGCGTATCTTCAGGAAATTTTCAGTTCATAATAATTCCGTCCTACGAGCCATTTCATCCTCCCTGCAAACAAAAAGACAAACAGTGCCTTCAGATTCGGGGACAGCAGCGAAATTGTTTATTGTGTTTAAATGGTGTACTGTAGTAGGATACCCTCTACCCATGAAGAGCATGATTTATTGTTAGTGCAATACTATATTTTATAATTATATTGTTATAATATTTTTACAGTGTTTATTACTCAATAAAGTTGTTATTAGTTTTCAGCCAGGAACATTTTGTCCCACAATATGAAAGTTAATCGTGAAATTCTCGTTGTCCCTGATTGAGTTATTAGTATTTAATTATGTTGAAAATGAACGTACAGAGCTCATATCAGTCTATTTCATCAATAATGTAATAGAGGCTACCAGAGATCATGACGGATAAAACGAGTCCGTCTAACCGCTTAATAATTAGAGAAAGCGTCCGACAAAAATCAGTTTTTAATTCAAACCGGTTATCCACAACTTGTCAAATTTGTCAACCCTTTTATGCAATATTAAAAAATGCCGATAATTGTTCAGCGTTGAAAATTACTTTCATTCTCCATAGATTGATTGATCCGGTTTTGAGGGATCCTTCGAGGAATGACGAGGTGAAACTGCTCATAACTTTGTAGACAATTAATAGCTCGTCTTGGGGGGGAGGGGTTCATTGCCATACCCTTGACGAACAGGAAATGATTACTGTGGCTGATAAAGCTGTTTTATATCAATTAAAAGATGCACAGTATTTATCTTTTTTTTTATAAACGTTTATATTTCCGTATTTTTCAATCGGCCTAAAAACCGAGCGTCGGACTTGAAAGTTTGCTGAGACCTAATAAAAAATCACCTCTAGCCTCAGGCCTTTCTAAAGATTTAAATGGGTCGAAAGCACTTATTGAGACTCATCCCGCTGACAAAGTCAATGCTTCGAGGACGATGTAAAGCATCATCAGCCAAAATGGAACAGTATGCTAAGAACGGCATAAAAAATCTCGCTACCTTATTGAAATGATAAATCATCACTTATAAACAACATATCGAAAATCAAACCTTCATTTACTATCCTCCATGGAGAAACTTAAATTAATAAGAGTAATTTTCTATTCAGTACTTTGGCTTCAATATCGAAACAAATTTTTTGAAAATTCGCGACACCCCTTGAACAGGTTATTGTAATAAAAAAAGACGTGAAATTCTTTTTCTCTTTCTTTTGTATAAAAAGATATCAAAATATCTTTCAAACTATTTGCGAAATTGCGCAATGCAAGAAGTAAATGCGCCAATTTTATCAAATGATAAGGGTGATTTTATGAGCAGGAGCTACGGATTTGACAGATTGCTTTCTTTCTTCTACTTTTGACTGACGTTAGCTGATACATATATAACAATTTAAAACAGGAATTGATGTCTGATCCCTCTCACTCTCTCTCTCTCTCTCTCACTTTCTCTCTCTCTCTCTCTGTCTATCTATCTATGTATCTCTTTGTCTATTCGTTTCTACTTCTTTCAATGTAGACACGTTTCAACAAAAACTTAACCTAGGATACAAAACACAGGGAAGGGAGGCAATGACCTAGGATTCCTTTGGAGAAGGATCGAGCCGATTGCCCTGAATTAAGGAACTAGGAAACTCCAATAAGCCAAAAGGCTGCTTGAGGAACAGAAACCCCACTTCATAATATCCACCCACCCTCATCATCATCTTTCGCCCTCTATCTTTGTATCTTTCTCACTCTTTATCGCTTTCCCTTTATTTCTCTTTCATTTTTGCTGTATCTGTCTATGTTTCCGTTTCTCCATCCAGCTCATAAACACTCTCTCCTCGAGTGTTATTTTCTCCTCCAGCGACAGCTCTTTTCCATCTCTCATGCTCTCATTCATTCATTCATTCTCTCTCTCTCTCTCTCTCTCTCTCTCTCTCTCTCTCTCTCTCTCCCCTCTTCTTTGTTTCGGCATTTCCCTCTTTCTTTCTCTTCTCTGTTTGACCCGCTCTTTTTCTCCCTACTTTTTGTTCCGCCCTATCTCTTTCTTTCTCTTCTATGTTTTGCCCCCTTCTTTCTCAAACTTTCTCTCGCTTTGTTTCTCTCTCTCTCTCTCTCTCTCTCTCTCTTTCCGTGTTTTTTCTGCTCTCTCTCACACACTCTCTTTCCTCTTTTCTGTTTCGGCATCTCCCTCTTTCTTTCTCTTTTCCGTTTTGCCCCTGCCTTTCTCTCTCTCTTTCTTTCTATCTATCTATCTATCCATCTATCTTTCTCTCTCTCTCCTTCTTTTTCATTAGAGAGTGTAATCTCATTATATTTTTTCTTCCTGCCTTTGTCTGACTGTATGCACACCCTGTATACGGTAAAACAGCCTTTTTCCTCCAAAAATCGAAACAATGAGACTCTTGCTGTCCTGTAGACTTTCTAGCTCAATTTTCATATTTCAGCCTTCAATTAATTAACGTTTTTGATTGAGATAAAAAAAAGTCAGTGTGACGAGCGGGATTCGAACCCACGACCGTCATGACGTTATCGAAATTGAATTAATATTTACTAGAAATGTTTAAGTCTTCTATTCAAGGAAAATTGAATTAAGGTATTTTGAAATGTAACAAAGTAAAATATTTTAATACCATAATTTTCTCTATTGTCACAATAATTTTTTCAAACAATTATAACTGTAATTTGATGTGATAAAACTGGCATAATTTATAATATATTTCTGTTTGAACGTCGAGGATATAGGTAATTGGGGGGAAAAAATATAACCTGTTCAAAAAATGAATAGGGATATTGCCAATTTTGTATTATTTGCTTTCCCTAGCGTTTTTATTTTATGTTTTTTAAATTCACTAGTTTCCGTGGTTCGCTTGATGAATTAATATCTTTCAGTTAATTGAGGTTTAAATTGAGGTAAAAAGTCAACGTCACGAGCGGGATTCGAACCCACGACCTTCGACTTGACAAGCCGCTACTCTATACCACTTGGGCTATCGTGACTTCGATCCACTCGGACACTAACTTATCATCTCAACCCCACGTTTTGAATTTTCCCTATATTTTGTGCCATTTTTAAAATTTAAACGGTGGGGTTGAGATGGGAAGTTGATGTCCGAGTGGATCGAGGTCACGACAGCTCGAGTGGTAGAGCAGCGGAGTATCAAGCTGAAGGTCGTGGGTTCGAAACCAGCTCGTGACGCTGACTTTTTTATCTCGACTAAAAACGTTAATTAATTGAAATATATTAATTGGTCAATTGGACCCCGTAAAATAGTGAATTTCATATCAACCTTCGGCCCTTTATTTATTGACATATATTATTTTTTGAGGTATATAATTTATAAAAGTAATATATTTATAAAATGAATCAAATATGTATAGCGGGTAGTTTTACTATTTTACAGGAACTTTACCCTTTATTAGGGGTAGTAGATTTTGCCCTTTACTAGGCAAATAACAAATAGCAAATAACCCCAAAACAAACAGCAACTTCTCAATAGACGAGCCCATTAAGTTTCTTATATACATATACATTGTATATATAAATATATACAATGTATTGCTTATGTATATAAAGTTGCATATATATACATGAACCTCATTCAATTTTTTTTTTAATAGAAATAATCTAGCCGCGGTTTGCCGGTGAGATGTCAGAGTCTCCCTCATGAAAAAATGGAAGGCAGATTTGTAAAAGCAAATTTATCAATATTTTAGAGCCCAGGGTACATTTTTACTGAAGTATTTTGTTTAAATATATTATCAACTTTTAAAAGAAAGGATATTTATGCATCACGTGCGGTGGGAAATGAAAAAATAAAAGTACTTGAATTATCATTTTTGCAAAATTGGGCAATAGACAAAAAAAATAATAGTTGTTTGCATTGAGCCTAAATTTAACCCATTACCGATATTAGAGTCGGATTGATTTATAATATTGTGAAGCTTCAAAGTTAGGCCGGCAGCGGTAATGTACTGACAGAAGTTGTGTCATAAACTCATAACCATTCGCTTCGCTACCCTCGCTAGTGGAGAAAATTGATTGGGCGAAGTTACGAGAATTTTGGACCCAAAGAGAAGTACTTCAAATTTAATAATTCAGTTATCTGTCACTTGAAATTAGATAGAGCTTAGATTCGGTCGACTGGAAACATCTGCCAGAGGGGAACAGTGCGGATTATCCGGGTTGATTCGTTGGTATTTTATTTTCTTTCCTCTTGCGCACATTTGGGAAATGTGCTCGGGCGTATTTGAATCTCGGCGATTGCTCAATCGGGCGACACCTCATTCGACGCCAGAGATGAATTTTCTCAAGGGTGCTTACTAGATCGAAAATAGAGTTCTTTTCCCCCCAACGCTAAATTTTGTTTATCCGACTAAAAAAAGCACCGTTTGTAGGCGTGCCCTTGGACGTGGACGTCGGCGGGTTCAATGCGGGGGCGGCCGGGGGCAAAAGCGGCTTTGCGCCCCCACCAAAGGGAAAACGAAGCGCAAAAAGGGCGAGGGGAGCCCTTCACCTTAGAACGACAGTCACACTTTTCCTTTTCGCCCCTTTGAATTTTTCCTCTGCGATCATTGAACGACCAACCAAGCTAAAAAAGCGATCGAACATCAGGAAAATTGCATTGAATGTGAAAATATTTATTAGGCAGCTGTCAGTTCTTATCGATATTTTATGGTATGCAAGCACGTGTTATTGTTTTACTATATTTTTTCGTTTCTTAACTAAAAATGTTTATTTTAATTTTAAAAGAGAGGTTGTAGGTGCCGACTGCTCAAAAACCCCCAGGCATTTTTATTATTTATTCCTGGTCCGCTTGACCTATTAATATCTTTCAATTAATTAAGGTTTTAAGTTGAGATAAAAAAAGTCAATGGCTCGACCGGGATTCGAACCAATGACCTTCAGCTTGATACGCCGTTGCTCTACCACTCGATCCACTCGGACACTAACTTCCCATCTACATTTTTTGAATTTCCCCTCCTTTTGGTTTTTGAGCTCAAAGTTTTTTTTGCGATGGGATGAGATTAATCATCACAATCACTTTGTATTAAAATAATAGTAGTTCTATATAATTAAACTGGAGTAATTTATAATTTCTGTTTGAACGCCAAGAATGTAAGTAATTAGGAGAATAAATATAACTTGCTCAAAAACGACGAGGGATATTGCGAATTTTGCATTATTTGCTTTCCCTAGCGTTTTTATTTTATGTTTATTAAATTGACTAGTTTTCATGGTCCGCTTGACCAATTAATATCTCTCAATTAATTAAGGTTTTTAGTTGAGAGGAGAAAGTCAGTATCACGACGTGATTCGAACCCACGACCTTCGGCTTGATACGCCCCTACTCTACCACTTGAGCTATCGTGACCTGGATCCACTCGGACATCAACTCCCCATCTCAATCTCAACTTGAAACCTTAATTAATTGTAATTTATAAATTCGTCAAGTGGATCACGAAAAACAGAGAATTTAATGAATTAAAATGAAGTATACTTCACTAAAGGTTTCCGTGGCCATTTCAAATTCAAAAGGTGCTGTTGATGTGGGAAGTTAGTGCCCGACGGGATGGAAGTCATGAGACCTCAAGTGGTAGAGTAGTATCAAGCGGAAGGTCGTGGGTTCGAATCCCCTCTCGTGGCACTGATTTTTTAAAATCTCATCTTAAAACTTTAATTAACTGAATGATATTAATAGGTCAAACGGACCATGAAAAATAGTGAATTTGACTCTTTTGTAAACTTCGTGTCAAACTAGACTTGCCCTACTTGAAACATCAATTCAATAGGTTCAAACGGCGGAACTCCGCCGGAAAACGTCCGAATATGCGACAGAGATGGAAAAAAAACTATGGAAATTAAACTTCCGGTCGATTTGACCCGCGAAGAGCTTTTTAACCAACTTTCCAAGAAGTCTTGTACAGGCCGGTAATTTGTCGAAAACTAGGCTTGGATTATCCACGCCTATTTTTCCGGCCCAGATTTTCCAACGGCTGCTGCTCAGCGAAAGTGTAAACTATAAATAGCTCCCGTTTAATTTGTCTATTACAAATTACATTCCGTTCGACTTCGGGGAGTTTAAGAAGCTTTTATTAACACAAGAAATGAAATGATTTTACATTTAACTAAAGTCTCAAGGCAGTGGTTTTCTAACTTTCTAAGGAAAATGATTACTAAAAAGAAAAATCGTGTTTTGAAATAAGCTTAGCTATTATTTGTACATTTGCCTTGTCATTTTATTAAATTTAATTCAGACCAGAGAGGAGTGATTTGAAGGGTTTCCAACTAAGTCGGGCGGATGTGGGTGGATTGTACTTGGGACAGGCAGAACGGGCACTCTCTCCGTTCCATTTCTAGCTTTCTGGTGATCTTTAGCCCAGTTAAATCGAAAAATAAGGAGGTTAATAAACGATTTCGCACTGAACGGTTTCCGCAGTTGCAGCTTTAGAAACAGGAATGAAATTATAAAAAAAATTTCTCTCTTATTGACATATTAAAAAAAAAAAAAATCACTTTTGAAGAGTGGGATAAAACAAAGTGAAAGTGAAGAAGTGACCGGAATGGACCAAATAGCTGATAAAAGAATAAAAGAAGATTTCAGTAAGAAGAAAAATGTCAGAAAATGTATTTAACGTTTATAATTATTCAGAAATCGTGAGATGCGGTCTGGTGTGTTAGGTTTGATAAAACATTTTCTTTATCGTGTAAACTTTTCGACCTTTATAGAAATCATCTTCAGCGCTCAAAATGTTTGTCTTCCGTGTAAGTGTGCCTTTCTTGCGTGTCGTGTTGAGAGTGCCTTTGAGCCCTGATGATGATCTCAATAAATATCGAAACGTTGGGACGATAAAGAAAATGTTTTTCTGAAACCTACAACATACCAGAACTCACGATTTCTGAATAATTATCGATTAACGGTCACTAATCACCACACATTAATATTTTATGTTTTTAAAAAGTAAAGCGGGGGCGCCATTGGCCTCAACGGTCTAGGTGTTGACCCGGCGCTCATCATTGAGAGCTGAAGGTCCCGGGTTCGAATCCAGCTGCCCTACATTCAAATTCGAAAAAAAGTAAATCGATTTGAATGACCCCGAAAGTCTGCAATAACAGTGAATAAAGTATTTTCTTAACATCCAGCTAGCTGTTGGATGTAGCGTTCGAAAAAACAAAATATTCACTGTGCTTTTTCTCATTTTATTACCGATTAAAATTTCATAGCCGGGGATTTGAACCCAGAACCTCTAGCGTGATAAATCCTAACCTGTTGACCACAGCGGTCTCAAAAACCATAAGAAAAAGTACAAAATGTAAAATTATTCCGTTTATAATTTTATTTACAAAAGTCCGAATTTAAATTTATTATTTCATTATACGGGGTTTGTCATGTCTAATGAGATTCATCGAATTGACACTTTTTTTAAATTTTCACCGCGAAAAGTGATATAGGTGGCAGCGGCTTTTAATTTTTTTGTCTCGGTCCTCAGGACAGTTAAGTCATCATTCAACTAAGGTATATATTTATTTTTATTTTGGATTTAGTTGAACAACTGTTGTTCTAATCTACATTTTCAACTGTAGTTAACCCTAGAGCTTTATGATCACCTCATCAGTGGTTGGCTTACATCTAAATTAACGACGGCTTGTCCAAGCGATGTACCCAGCTTTCTTAAAAATTGAAGCTTTCCAGACGGACTATTTAAGTTAAAACATGAATTTACAAGACACGCTACTTTATCTGGCGCTTCGATAAAATATATAATCTCGATAATTGTTCTCAAAATTACTGGTCTGCAAAAGAATGGGACACAAAGCCGCAAATACCGGCCAAATATTTTGACATGTCCGACTCCCCCACGTCAGTCGTGTAAGTACCATTATGCGATTATTGAGCGTTAAATTTGATGGAAAATGGTTCGAAAGGGAAGCGGAGAGGGGCGAAACTGGGGCAAGGCCAGCTGGGGCTCTCCGCTTGAACTTGACCAGAATCGCTTCCGCAAGCTTTTGCCTTCTTCCGTGGGAACGTTTCTCCAACAAAAAGACACGTTACTAACCTTTAAAAAGGTGAAATATAAATTATTGTAAATTTAAAAAACCGTCCGGTACTGAATATACATTCAGTACCGTACGTTTTTTTTTGTCCAAAGACTTTCCATTGTTTTCTTGGATTACGACCTACATTTTTTCTGCTGATACATTTTTTTTTCTAGAGATGTATTGAGGTTAAGATAAAAAAACCAAAACAAAATTATTATTATTTAAAATAATTTTAATTATTCAGATATCGTGAGATGCGGTCTGGTGTGATGTAGGTTTCAGAAAAATATTTTCTTTATCGTGCCAACGTTTCGATCTTTATAGAGATCATCTTCAGGGCTCAAAGTGTTTGTCTTGTGTGCACTTGTGCCATTCTTGCGTGTCGTGTTGAGAGTGCCGCATTTCACGATATCTGAATAATTATCGATTGACGGTCACTAATCTCTAGACAAAATAATTTTAATACATAAATTGTCTTATTAGCTTATCCTAACTTCTTCAGTTTGTAACCTCATTTTAATCCCAAAATAAGTTCAGTTTTATATTTGGGCGTTGATTAACGATTTCAAAAAGCCTTCCTTCACTGCGTCCCACAAATTATTACGGCGCCCGTATAAATTGTAACCTTACCTTTGCAGCGCTCTTTTTCCTCGGTTTCTCTTTGTCCATCCCTTGTAGGTGTGAGAATAGCCTTACCGAAGTGAATATACCGTGATTCGCATTCACAAAAGGAATTTAACGGGGAACAAACCCGCCGCAAAACAACGCGATGTGACCGGACGCCACCCGACGCCGTGTCGCATGTTGGTGAGGTGTGCACATCTTCGACGCAAGAGCTGCGATCTGCTTTCTTTCAACGGGGAACAGAAAAACTTGGGTTTCATGATGTGAACTTCACTAGAGGTGTAAAAAAGAGGCGACCACAATACCAACAGCACCTCGACCTGAATAGATCTGATGTGCTCCCTTATTTTTTTTACAACTCAGCCTCCACAGCTTTGCCAGCGGCTCCTTGGTGTAGGCTCTTGCTTATGGTTTTTCTTGTTGTTCAAGAACAGAGACAGAGACCTTCACACGTAAAATGTGTTCTGCGGTACCTATCCGGTGAATACGGTTTATTAAGTGGCAGTACCCTGTCAGGAGTCCCACCAGAATCCTGGTTCGATAGTCACTAGAAGTGTATCTAGGGAATATGATACATTGACGTCTATATTTCGTAGATAAATCATTGAATAGCCAATCTCTTGTTTGTTGGTTTTTCTGTAAATGATCTAACTATCCCATGGTTTGATTTTTTAAAGTATTTGTAAACACAGAAGTGTTTTTTCTTTATATGCCGCCAATTGGCGAAAGTTTTAATTTTTATGCAAGACATACACCTAGGTCATTGGTGACTGCCTGGAACCGTTGGGCGAGCTGTCAAAGAAATTGGCCCAATGATGGCAGAGAGAGAATTTGCAGGAATGGCCCTTTTGGAAGAGTATAATCATATTTCAAAGAACAACATTCAAAATGTCAAAATTGAGGGACACAAAAATGTCGAATATAAGCGGTGATCGACGCAAAAGGCAAAAATACTCTGTTCTAAATTGATTATTTAAGATTATTTTAATCAATTTAATTTTTTAAATCCCAGACTATTTTGGGATTGGTTAAAAATTTGCCACATACATTTTTCCAGAAAACTCGTATTCTTTTATGCAGTCTTCAATTCAATTTTTTATTTTAAAAAATAGAAATTTTTAGGCTGGATCATCCAGGTTTGTATTTTATATATACAATAATTTATTTTTTGTTTCTGGCAAATTTTTAACCAATTGACAAATGGCTCTAGGAAAACCCAGCAAGATTACTTTAAAGCAGGGTTTGGGTGTGTGATGATGTGAATGAAACAGGATGACCAACTAGCCCGAAAATAGATAACACACCTACCCTGGGACCAGGACGACAACTATGTGTTAAGTTGGAACAGGAAAAATGACTCGAGTAATGAAAACGCAACCATCGACAAAAGCGTAAGTTTGAGCAAGCTAAGAGATGTGTTAATTTTTCAAATTTCAAGGCGAAGGGACTCCTCCATTTCAGGCAGGATTTGAGGAAAATTTTTGGCTTCCATTTTCGCTTCTGTCCTCTTAACTGCCATCGAAAGAAGATTGACAAAGCTGACAAAGGAACCATACACATCGGCACATGGATGGAATGGATCCTTTGTGATTGTGAAGCATTATGTCGGTTATGGTACGCCACTTCAGCAAGGCAATTGTCACACCCGAAAGGAGTGCGCGAAGAGAGAGGCGCCGAGGAAAGTATTCGTCAATAGCTTATAAGAAAAGTCCACTCTTCCAAGGATGCATCCCTGGGCGTACAAAGGCGACGCTCAGGGACCTCGGCATTAAGGAATTGCCGAGGCTGCTCCTCACCCTTTCCCTAACGGCCTTGAGGTCCTCACTCTCCATTGCCTGCAGCCACATGGATCGGGAGCGCAGCTTCGTAGCTACCCGACCAACGGCACCGGCCGTTGAGCGACCTACCAACGGATGCGACTGACCTGGCGAGTTTATGGGACCCACGAACGGACCTAAGGTGCGGACGAAGAAAGTCGTAAGGAGGTCCGCACCCGAGGAAGCGAAAACCGGCAGAGGCCGGAAATAGGTAAAATTTGTTTTCAGTTTATCAGGAAAAAAAGGATAATGTATAGGAGATCCACAATAGGTCAATACACGTTGAAGTGAACGAAAAAGGAATTTCAAAATTCTTATTCAACCCTCACCAAACCAACAAGAATGACCAACAAACAGGAAGCTGTAAGTAAAAAATTATGTGACTTACATAAATTTTACTTTTTGGGCCAGGAAACTTTAGGACATATCAATTAATTAAGGTTTTTAGTTGAGGTAAAAAAGTCAGTGTCACGAGCGGGATTCGAACTCACGACCTTCGGCTTCAGAAACCGCTACTCTACTTCTTGAGCTATCGTGACTTAGATCCTCACGAGGTACTCCTTCCATCTCAACCTCACCTTTTGTCCGATATCGCAAGTAGTAGAGTAGAGGTGTATCAAGCCGAAGGTCGTGGGTTCGAATCCCATTCGTCACATTTATTTTTTACCTCAATTAAAAACCTTAATTAATTGAATGATATTAATTGGTCAGGCGACCCACAAAAAATAGTGAATCTAATATTTCGTTGATGTAGGAAAAAAATTTTGAAATCGGCGATCCGGACACCTGATGTAGTAAAACGAAAATAGTCAAATCACGTTTGACAAGTTAAAACATGGAGATTGGGCCCGTATGGTTGGAAACGTTTATCATTCTGGAGGCCAGTTTTTCCCCTCAAATTACCAAGAATTGGATTTATGTAGATAGATGTCGTTAAACTAACAGAGTACTGTGTTGTACAGCTTCAACAGTGAAAGTCTGACCCTTGGGCGGATCCTCCACCCTCGCCTGACCCCAAAACGGCATCCCGGCGGGAGACAATTTCTTTCTCTCAACACAAGTCTTACTTTCACTGGCATTGACCCTGTATCACATTTACAGGGCCCACTTCCAATTGTCTCCGCCTCGACGGGGTTCTTTCAAACGCTCTTTTTTTTGGAGGGCTTTTGTGTCAACTCAAATTTAAATTCCCGCCTGATTAATGGCCGCTCTCGACAAAGACTTGGTGACTGGATGTAATTTGAACATTTTGATCTATTGTTCTTTTCGAAATAAAACAAAAACAAAACGTTTAGGAAAGAAAAGCTCGCTTGGTTTCGAAACAGCCTTTCAGTCTAATGAAGAAGAAGGCTTCGAAGAGTCGATTATAACGCTCCTTAGCCATACGTCCACCATGACTTATGAAATCATAGATCATGCGATAAAACGAGATCAAAGGGATATCCGAAGCCTTCTCATCCTCTAGATGGACAACCTACAAAATTATAAATTGAACAATTACTATGAAAAATAATGATTACTATTTACGTTTTGATTTGGAAATATAGTAACATAAAATTAGTCAAAAGTTAAATATAAATAAATAAGATTTTTATATTCAATAAATTTTACACAGTTTCAAAAAATGATAATATATCTTCAAAAATGTAAAAATCTATCATGTAATCTATCAGAGAATTAACAAAACAAACTTTCCCCCACAGTTCTCGTAAAAAAGAAACCAAAATTAACATGTTATACAGAGTGTACCATTTTTGCCAGTGGATTCTTCAATCAAAATGGAATCGAAAGGTCCTAATTAACAATGGACCGAACCTCAACTATTTCGTAGTTGTTCTCATTTTTTTCTGATTTTCTGATACTTAGAAGTATAATTTTTCTTCAAAGTTGAAAAAATTATTAAACTATTATTCTAAACGATTCCCAAACCTAGGAACCAGAAAATTTCGGAAAACGTACTCTATTTAATCCCCTTTTTAGGATTATAATTGCTTTTTCAATTGAGCGTATTTCAGACTGAAATAGCGCAAGTGTTCACTTTACCAGCACGAGTAGAACTTTGATTAAAGGTTTTGGTTGAGACAAGAAACGAGCCTTGGCTAAATGCGCCGCTGCTCTACCACTTGAGCTATCGTGACTTCGATTCACTTCGGTCATTTCCCATCTCAACCACACCTTTCGAATTTTCCCTCCTTTTTGCCATTTTTCAAATGTCGTGTAATCCATTTGATCCTGTTTGGCTCTCTCTCTCTCTCTCTCTCTCTCTCTCTCTCTCTCTCTCTCTCTC
>CM077107.1:11778130-11792916 GCA_039619505.1 Cimex hemipterus
GAAAAAAGGGTTAAAAAAAGGAAAATTTAGAAAAAGTTGTGAAAAAACAATATTTGAACGAATATGTCCAAGAAACAATAATTGAAAAAGTAACAGAGATATTGAAGGCCCAAATTTGTTTTATAAACTTGTACTTGAAAAGTTCATTTAGACATTGATTCTAATCCGGAAGTGCCATTCCCAACTCTCTTTGTTTATAAAATATTTATTTTTTATAATCTGACATGCCACAAAACCTAATATTGTTTTTCATAATCCTGAAATTAAACATTCTTGGTCCATTTAGATTTGCTGTCTTAAATAAAATAAGTGCTGAATTGAAGCCGCCACTTTTTCGAAAATAAATATTTTTCTTCATTCATTCAACATTCAATACACACGAAAAGTAAAAAAAAAAAAAAAAAAAAAAAAAAAAAAAAAAAAAAAAAAAAAAACAAGAATAATACATGACCAACAAACCGGAAGCTATAAGTAAATAATCATGCGATTTACATAAAACATTTTACCATTTGTGCCAGGAAGCCCATTGGGTCGAACTTGAGGACATATCAATCAATTAAGGTTTTTAGTTGAGGTAAAAAAAGCCAGTGTCACGAGCGGGATTCGAACTCACGACCTTCGGCTTCATAAACCGCTAGCGTGACTTATTACCTCTCGGGTCGATCCTATAAAAATTTTCCTTCCATTAAAAGTGACATAAAATTTGTTCTAAAATGGACTTGTCCAATATACAAATGTGTCATATCCCAACTAGATGAGAAAGTTGCGTTAAAACGTGAGTGGTGGTTGGTGACCGTTAATCGATAATTATTTATAAATCGTGAGATGCGGTCTGGTGTAATGTAGGTTTCAGAAAAACATTTTCTTTATCGTGCCAACATTTCGATCTTTATTGAGATCATCTTCAGGGCTCAAAGTTTTGTCTTCTGTGTAATTGTGCCATCCTTGCGTGTCGTGTTGAGGTTGCCTATTGCATAAGGAAAGACAATTGGAATATGAAATAGCGTGTAGTTTTTCCAGATTTTTTCCTTGTAAATATTCTTGTTCTACAGTAGGGGAGAGTTGATAGTCTATTAGTCGACGGAAATTATAACCAGGAAACACGAGGAAATTCAAGCACATTGAATACTTCACACCAAGGACAATGTACAGTGATTCCTCCATGACGTCGTCGTCAAGTGAAATGACAGAATAGTCCTGGTGCAACTGGTCTGAACCACGCCCCAGTTGTTTTGAAATAATGTGGGCGTCTAAGGAGGGCATTTCAAGCTGAAAGGCCCTGCCGACGTTCGCGTCGGGCAGGGTCAATTCCATTGACCCGACAGGGGATCTGTTCGAATCGTAATTACAATAATGAGCTTGCAAATGGGGCCCGAGCCATTTCTCCCGGCATAACACGGTTTCATATTTAACTCTTTTCCCGGCCCTGGTAAATATGCATGAAGTCGAAGGCGTCGCCGTAGAGAAACTTATCCTCGTCTGATCTTCCCAGATGTCACAAGTGGCCTGTTTACACCGATGGACAGCCCAGGGCTATTTGAAGGAATACGGTTTGCATACAATTACACAGTGTTTTGCAACATCACGGAATTCATGTTAACTATGGATAGTATAACCTTGCCAGATCACCCGGAAACATCTGATATGTGTAAATCACCGCCCTGCATCTACAATTTTATTCACTTATTCTTCTTTTTACAATCATCTCTTATAATCGTCTTCCGAGACGAAACGAAATAAAGCTCAATTTGTTATTCTTTCAATAATCGTTTAACCACAATCCTCCTAAAATATCCTGTACTTAAGCCAATTTATAGTCTACCCACTTAGTCGATAAAATCAAACATTCAATAATTAAAGCTATATCAGGGATCAAAGTTTTTCAACTTGAAATAGTTCAGATAGACCCAGTTCCAAATGAACAAAGAGAATAAATCAAGATACCACGAATCCTTACATCTCAAACCAGTGGCTCTTCAATAATCACAATCAAGTTCAACAAACCAGAGTTTACCCTAATTCAACTCATTTAAAATAACAAATGTGTTATATCCCAACTAGATGAGAAAGTTACTTTAAAACGTGAGTGGTGGTTGGTGACCGTTAATCGATAATTATTTATAAATCGTGAGATGCGGTCTGGTGTAATGTAGGTTTCAGAAAAGCATTTTCTTTATCGTGTCGACGTTTCGATCATTATTGAGATCATCATCTGGGCTTTGTGACCAAACTGATTTGAACCGGCAACCGTGGTCAACCCTTTTAATCCTTTTAATTCCTAAGTCCTTTTAATTTAGGAGTATTGTTTTAAAAACTCTCATAGCGTTCGCCGGTGCCCGGAACGGTTTAGGCGTCGACACGTTGAAGGTCCCGGGTTCGAATCCAGCGGCCCTGCATTCGAACCGGACATACTTACAAATGGGAAAAACGCCCCGAGTGCGAATGTAACCTCTGCTGTTGCGAACCGTCGTAAAGTTTACAACAAAAAAAAACCTCTCACAGGCCAATAAGACCTTGGGAAATAAGTACAAAAACCTCCGTACAGAACGAGTTCACTCAGTTTTAGATTAATCCTGACCAACGGTTTGTTTGTACAGCTGGATGTAAGTGGACATCGATATTTAGACTTTTATCGATATAAACCAAGCTTTTAGTTCTTGCCAACAGGAATTACTGTTCTTGTGAAATGACATCCTTCCTGCGAGGAACCTAACTATCGGTTTTACCGAATAAATAAAGGGACCTCCCTGCTTGCTCAATCCTACGGCTGGATGCCTCAGTTCTGATTTTTCTTCTTCCAAAACACGACTGACTTTGCATCACCGCATTCATTTGAAATATTTAACTTTCCTAAGAAACATCCAGCGTATTTCAATAACGTTCATTAGAGATTCTTATGAATATTTGCGAAAGTAAGGATTTTTTTTATCATCTTATGATTAATTAATTAATTAAAGGTCTTGTTGAATATGGTTGGTAAATGCGTGGAGATGGTTAGAAAGTTTATAAAAAGTTTTTTTTTGTTTTTTTTTGACTTATTTATTTTATTTATTGCTATTGGGTTGTCCGGAAAATAATGCAGGATTTTGGTATTAAACAAAAAAAAAAGAAAAGAAACTAGTTACTTTAAAGCAATGTTCTTTAATCAAAATAATTTCCCATACTCTCAATACATTTCTCCCAACGTGTTGGTAACTTATTAATTCCGTCTTTTTTAGAATTGATAAAGTCAATAAATGCATTTTCCAGTTCCGTTTGATTTTTGAATATTATGTGTTGTAAGTAGTGGTCCAGGTGTCTAAAAAAATGGTAGTCAGTAGGCGAGAGGTCCGGAGAGTAGGGTGGGTGAGGCAAAGTTTCATAGCCAAGCTCCAATAATTTTTGTGACGTTACACGTGACACATGTGGTCGAGCGTTGTCATGCAACAAAATGGGCCCTTTCCGATTGACCAAAGAGGGCTTCATTACTGCCAATTTCTGATGCATGGTATTAATTTGGTTACAGTATGATTCAGCATTGATGGTTTCGCCAGGATTTAAGAAGCTGTAGTGTATTAAACCAAATGAAGCCCACCATACCGTAACCATTACCTTTTTTTGATGAGTTGGGGGCTTTGGAAAATGTATTGGAGCTTCTCCTTTGTCGAGCCACTGTCCAGAACGTCTAGTGTTATCGTGTTTTGGGGTTTTCTTCCACCACTGATCGCAGAACATCATCATTAAGAGAGGAAGGCCTTCCACGACCTTCTTCATCTTCAAGGCTGAAATCTCCCTCCCGAAATTTTTTAAACCACCTTTGCACAGTGCACTCATTAACACAACCCTCGCCCCAGACTTGGTTAATGTTTCTAGCCGTTTGGGCTCCGCTTCGGCCGAGTTTAAACTCGTAAAAGAAAATCGTACGAAATTCTCGCTTTGACATTATAAGGATGACTGAATTATTTCCAAGTAGCGGAATGCTAGAGGTAAACAAACAATATCATTTGGAAGAGGATTAATAAGTGTTGACATTCATACAAATGAGTAATCCTGTAAACGTAAACAGAATATTTTATATATATTTTTTTTTAATGAAAACTTAAAATCCTGCATTATTTTCCGGACAACCCAATATCTGTACATGATATACGTTGAGCAAATAGTTAAATTTGATAGATCTGCCAGACCAGGAGACAGTGGGGAGAGAAACCAACATAAAATGTAAGGATTATTTGTAGATGTTTCGATAGTATGGAAAAGGTAAGAATTATTTTTAGATAGGAAGATTTGACAAAATGCTTTTTTTTGTAGATGTTTAGGAAGTTCGGAAAAAGTAAGAATTATTGTTAAATGACTAGGAATGTTTGAGAAAAAATTTTTTCGTAGATGTCTGTAGATCATTAGGAATGTTGGAAAAATGTAAGGATTATTTTTTTCGAAATGAAAAATTGTGTACAATTAATTGAGTAAATATAAGGACTTGTTGAAGATGTTTATAAAGTTCAGAAAAAGTAAGGATTATTTGTAGATATTTAGGAAATATGGAAACGGTAAGAATTAGTTTTAGATAGTTAAAAAGTTGGTGAAAATTTTTTTTTTGTACATGTATGGAGATCAGTTTGAATGCAGGAAAAATGTAAAGATTATTTGAAAGTTTGTATGAATGTTTGGAAAAAAGTTAAGATTGTTAGTAAATTTTAAGGAATTTTTGGAAAAGGTAACTTTATTTGTAGATGCTGTGAGATCGTAAGTATTATTTTTAGATAGTTAGGAAAATTTGCGAGAATTTTATTTTTTGGAGATGTGTGGAGATCATTAGGAATGCGGGAAAATGTAAACACTATTTTTTCGAAAAGAAAAATTGAATTAATAGTAAGAACTTGTTGAAAATTTTATAAATGCTTGGAAATGGTTAGAAAGTTTAGAAAAAGTAAGGATTATTCGTATATATTTAGGAAGTATGGAAAAGGTAAATAAATATTCTTTTTAGATAGGAAAATTTGAGAAAAAATGTTTTTTCTTGTAGATGTCAGGAGATCATTAGGAATGCGAGAAAAATGTAAGGATTACTTTTTTCGAAATGAAAAATTGTGTAATTAATTGAGTAAATATAAGGACTTGTTGAAGATGTTTATAAAGTTCAGAAAAAATAGATGTTTAGGAAATAAGGAAAAGGTAAGAATTATTTTTAGATGGTTAAAAATGTTAGAGAAAAACTTTTTTTTTTTTTTTTAGATGTATGGAGGTCATTTGGAATCCAGGAAAAATGTAAAGATTATTTGAAAGTTTGTATGAATGTTTGGAAAAAAGTTAAAATTGTTAGTAAATTTTAAGGAATTTTTGGAAAAGGTAACTTTGTAGATGTTGTGATATCGTTAGAAGCGCTTGTAAAATGTACGGTAAGAATTATTTTTAGATGTTTAAAAATGTTTTGAAAAGGTAAGGATTATTGTGGGTCGCAATTGTTTAAAGTTACAATAAATCGAAATTTAGACATATTTCAAATATATTTTCATTTTATTAAATTAACATTGATTAATTTATTATATCACTATCTCAATAAATTAAGGAGTTAAATTTAAATTCTCATGCGCATTTACAATGAAAAACAAAAAATATTACATAATTTGAAAGATTTTAATCAAAATCAGAACGAATATGTTCAACAAATATTTTTTTATTAATCATACGAATTTCCTTCGTTTTACATTATAATACTAACAGGAATTTTAGAACATTTGAAAACTAGTCGAAAACCCCGACCTTGAATGCCATAGGAATTTTTATTTGCCTTCGTCCAATTTTTCCATAATAACACTGTAAACCTACAACAAATAAAAAATATTTTTGTGCTGACTGTTTACGAAAAGCTGAGGAAACTGATAGGCGCTTATATAATGGGAAACGTTTTTATCTATGGCGAAATATTTCAAAAGTACTTTTAATAAAAAATTTGCAAGGGGGTCCTGGGTGGACGCAACGGTTTAGGCGTTGATACGGCCCTCATCACTGTAAGGTGAAGGTCCCCGGTTCGAATCCAGCCCTGCATTCGAGCCCGACATATTTACAAATTGTTCTTTGTTTTCAAAAACACCGGCTTCCCTAAAAAAACCATCCACAAAAAATTTATAAATTAAACCCTGTACTGTTTATAAGTTTTAATTCATTCTATCAGACTAGTGTACTTTAAGCATAAAGGCAAAGGATTTAAAAATAGTTTTTTTTTTGGAAACGTTTAATTATTTAAAAGTACAACCGAAAACATTCGTTGTTGTGTTCGTCTCAGCCTTGAATTATAGAAGAGGTCATAAAAAAAAGAAAAAAAATTCAACTCCTTGTTGGTAATTTTTACTAATTACTCCTCTTTCAAGGAGTCCTATATTTTCCATTATGTAATGCATTACATGGTAAATAAGTCAAATGTTTATTTTTATTTGAGTTTTACACGCCTTTCATCGGGAGGGTGAGCAGGGCAAATTGACCCCGAGAAAATTGACAAAAGGCCCACTTGACACAATTTCTATTCCAGGGGGGCTGACATTTCCAGGGGTGAGAAATATCGACGCGGTCCGCAATCGGTTCGATCAGCCTTCAACCTTCATCGTCCAGTCATGGGACAATTAGCATAATAGTACACCAAGGGCAACATGTATCCATCCATTCCCTAGAGGGTAGTTCCCCTCTCCTATCAGCCATTTGTTCCCTCTTTATTTCGACGAAGTCTATTTTGAAAAACATGTTCTTACATATTCACTAGGCTATTACAAAAATTATGTTCAATTTCTAACAATATCTGTTGACAAATCGATACCATAATATAAATTAAAGGTCAGGTATTTTGAATAAATACTTGTAATAAATAAATAAATAAATTGACATCTGGACGAAAATATATCGGTCACATTATTAATTATCATTATTATAAACATACATCTAATGGGAAGGCAAAACAAAATTTAGAAATGTTTGTCATCATATTGTTAGGAGTGTCCCTTTGTATTAGTCTTTTCTTAAGACAAAAAGAACACATTTTTCGCCGTCATTATTACTGTTTACTGTATCTTTACATTACAGTGTTTATTTGTATTTTATTACAGATAAACGAAAATATTTTTTTAACATACCTAATGGGATTCTGTTCGGTTGTTCCTTATGCGAATTCCTGTTGGACATCGCTAAATTGGACCTTCAGAAAGGTCCTGTTATTCTGACGCAGCATCCTCGAAACGGTAAAAAAAAAAAAAAAAAAATCTGTCCCTCAAAAGGTCAAGGAGATTCCGACATTTGTTTATCGGCCGTGCTCTCCCGCCTCCACCTTGCATAAATTGTTCACCGTTGCTCAGATCCCAATAGAGATTATGTCGGAGGCTGTCCATTGTAATGATTACTCAACCGGGAAATGTGAACATTTTTGTCATTCTACCTTTCATTTTAAAAGTGAGAAAAGAAAAATTACTCAATTAGGTACTACTACGGTAAACCATTGATAAAGGGAATTAGTTTAAGCCATTGTAGATAGTATAAATAGTATAAAGTTATTATTATCACCTAATAAACGTAATATCCATACAATATTAATGTGCATATCAGCATAAATAAATTATGCTGGGTGGAAGTTAGGGAGACACTAAATAGTTCGGAATAGCCACAGGGCTAACCGTCCTTGAAATCCTCTTGATTGGATAATCAATTCTGCAGATATCAAAATATAAAGCAGAGATAATGATCGTATCGATTATTATTTATTATTTAATGGTTTCCAACATCTATACCTTATATTGACAACAGCATAAGCGGGGATGGAAAAAGAGAATTCTTCCTTTGGTACAGATAGGTGATGTTTCTAAAAAGATTGAGTCCCTGTAACAATAGTTGAAACACAAGAAATAGTGTCTTGATCCGGCTTTAAGCTTTTCTAAAGTGGTTTACTCTCCCCATGTAAAGACTGCCCCTTGGTTTACTAAGATCAGACCGTTCTTCCACAGGTACGGCGGGGTGGTGGATAGTGTATAAAAAAAGGCCAAAAGATTTTGTGACCTGTTTTGCCAGAGTATTACCTAATGGAGATTTGTGTACCATCACTCACCCTGGGAGCCATAGCCCATTATATGTCGACCTACGTCGACGGCGGGTGGTATAGTGTGGTTTGATGCCCGAGATCCCTCAAAGGTCCACCTCGGGTTCTCATCCAAGGCCCATTTTTCTCAATCCGAGCTCCTTCATTATATCCTGTGATCTCCTCCCAACCCTTGGTTCCAAGGTAACAAAGTAATGGGCGTGGCAACCTCTCTAAAGCACAAGCTGTACTCGTGTCGGTCTAGGGTCGGCACGGGCGGCTGGTGTCTTAGAAGTCACACGAGGGCGATTGCACTAGATCCTGTCTGAATAGACGGGGAGGGTGTATGGCCATCTGTACCACGGGGTGACTTAACAGTTCCAAAATCAGCCCGAGTCACACTGGGAATGATTATGTGTGGTGCGTTGTGACGTCCCTGTCGGAAGGCTGTCATCTAACTGTGACCTTCGTGAAGCTTGCATATGGCCAGCGTTACTCACGGGCGTAACGGTCATGCTGAATAGTTTCTCGAATGCGTCAGTAAGTGAACGGGAGCGGGTAGTGAATCGGCTGCCCTGACTCGAGTATGGTTTGCATTGTTGTGCTTATGACCAGCGTGGTACCCTTGAGAATCCGATCAGCTAGGCTAGGCCTACGGCATCCCACGAATGCGCATGGCAGGGGCAGGCTGAGCTCGGTTCGAGACCTTTGACCGTAGGCAGTGCTCATCTATGGGGTGGTTATCAGTTCCACTAAAAACAATAACTCAGGCCGGGGCGGTTCCGAATCCGGTAGTTTCTACCCTGCGGAAGCCCCAACACTCAGGAAGATAGAGTTGCCTTCTCTATCTAGGGAGTACGCGGGAGAGCAGGCTGACGTATTTCGGCCTGTTAGCTCATTGCGTGAGGCATACGACCCGATTCATAATGCGGGCCCGACCATTCGGAGTGGATAAACCGAGAGCGAGGTTGTACTTGTCCCTTAGGGGCTGGGGCGCGTCTTCATCAATGCCCCGCCGTATGCGGAGGTACTTCAGCTCTCATTTTGATAATAAGGCCGAATAGGCCAGGTGCGGACGCTAAAGATCCTCTTGTCTTTTGACCTTTTTCTTTTTTTAAGGGAAAATTTTCGTGAGGATCTTATGTTTGTAAATAGTGGGAAGGCATATCGGGCATAAAGGCGAAGAGTCAGTCTTGAAAAAGGTGTTACTATATCTGTATATTTACTGTATTTTTATTTTTATTTTTTTCACGACTGCGTTTTCAGTCTAAAAATCCTTTAAATTTTATCTTATATTCAAGTATCTAAAATTGGCTGTTATTCGGAAATATAGAAAATTGTTTTGGCGACTGTTATCGGTCTGTTTAGCTTGTGTTTATTCGGTGGCCAAAGAGGCTTCAATTTGCCCCTGGAGGCGGAGCCCATGAATTATGAAAGTCGAAGTTGGCCGGCAAGTCTCTGGGATTCGGGCCGAATCAATGGACAGCCTTGGAACGGACTTCCATAATTTATACAGAGACGGGTTCGGAAAGGCATTTTTAACGATTCCCATCGCTTTATCACCGATCGGGGACATCCGCGAATACCGAAAGATCAAAATCGAGTCAAAAGTTCAAGGAGGATCTTCCTGACCCAACGTCTTTGAATTTATGGTATCTCACTCGTTGCGATTCCCTTTCCAGCGACCGGATTAGATTGGATAATAATAGGCTTCATTAAATTGCAGCTTGTTTTGAGTCCATTGTCCTCTCTTAACATTATTTAGAGTTCACTTACCAGAGCCGGTGTATTAATTAGTAACTAGAGCTGTGTGAACTCCTCCATCTTTGAGGTTGTAGGCCTCAAATCAGCATAGACAATTCCAAGGGCATCCCTGGGAATCGATCTCAGTGCCCACGTACGTGACATACGAGGTTTGTAACCCGGTTGCACTTAAAATTCCTGGTCAATACAAGAGTTGTTATACAAAGAGATATTTATTCTTGATGATGATGATAATGATCTTACAAGATTTAAAAAACAAAACAATGTGTATTTCCTTAATTCCACCGAATTTTGGCTTTAGTTTACGAAAATTGAAATAAAGTTATACCAAATGAAAAAGATCAATGCTTTTAAATCTATAAGTTGTTATCTTTCCATGCTTTTGTCTTGAATTTTTCCTTCTCTTTCGGTTTCAACAGATCCAAAACGGCGAGGATAAGCAGAAAATATCGATAACGGCCAACTATTGCTTAACCGTTATTATATATGATCATATGATCATGATATCATCGTCGTCAATAAATAATATGCAATATGATATGCCGTATGATAAGCATTGATTTATATATTATTGCACACAGGTTCTAATTTACAGAAGTTGTGTTTTGAAATTTTGGATCGATAGGCCTGTTCAAGAATTTGTCTCTCTGTATTTCTTTTATGTACTTTTCTGGAGGGATACCATGAACTGAACGTCTCGGCAAAACGTGGTTGTCGGCTGAGTACCTGGACAGATAGGTCTGGAGGTTATAAAAAGGCGGTCGAGGCGGCATACGCAAGGACGTCCCAACCTCCATACCCTAGCCTCTGACGCTAAGAATCCAGTGGAGGATGAGTCCATGGGCCTGTCAATGGTTGGTCCTCGGAGGGTTTGACTCGTAAAAAGCTTCCTCCAATTAGGAATAGGCCATGCGAGGTTGACACACGAGCACTAATATTTGGGCCAAAGCCCGTGTATGTGTCCCGAATAGAGAGAAAGGTCGGTCGATGTGTCCCACTTAATTGAAGGGTTTAATTCCTTGTCTTCATACAGGAAGCGCGCAGGAATGCCACCCGATTTGAGAATTGTGCTTAACCACAACAGCAAGTACTTGGGTCCCCTGTTCCGATTCTAGGATGAAACGGGGTTGTTTAATGGTACGTAGTAATAACTAGTTGTGCATAACTAGCTTGTCTTGAGAGTGAATGTATATATTAGCGCGAATGTGTGATGTAAGAGGGTCGAAGGCGAATATAGAGTGCGCCATGAACTTCAATTAGCCTAGTTGCATAATATGTTTAAAGAGTGAGTAAACAATTTTTATATTACACAATTATGTCAATGTAATAGACGTCAGTATGAATGGATTTGGAACGGCATGCGTTGGGTGCTGAATTGACCTAGCCATATTCAGTACCTCCTTTCTCTCTCTCTCTCTCTCACTCTCTCTCTCTCTCCCCCTCTCTCTCTCACTCTCTCAGTTTCCTTTTATTGAAGGTATTGAAGGAATATATCCAAAACTAAGCCTGATTGGTTATAAAATATTTATTGCACTCAACTTTGGACAAGATGAGAATTCACTTGATTGAGATAATATTCGATGTGCTGTTGAACCTTTTTCACTTTACTTGTTCAAACAATTCCCCCTAAAAACCAGCAGAAAAGAGGAATGGATATAGAATCTACGGACGTGCAGAGAATTCCCGCTGAAGAAGGCCCCGTGCCAAAAGAGCTTCCTGTGGCACAGCGACGATAACCGGACCAGAGATAATTTTTATCGAAGGGATTGTTTATTCCCGTCTACCGTCGGGTAGATTTCGATTTGGAGGGGAACCACGAGTGAATTTATTACACGGGTGGCGGAGACATGTGTGTATCTGTGTCAGTGGTGTATATGTTTGTCAGCGCTGACTCTCACTTTCACAAACAATTTCACTGCACGTTTTCACCCGCTGCGCCTACGCGGACCCCCCCCCCCTTCGAATTTCACTCGTGAAATCGCCTTTCATCTCTCATTAAATTTAGTTTAAGAATATAAATGTAGGTATTTCATACGATGTGTTCAAGAAGGTTTTCGAATTGGCATTTGAATTCTTTTTCGTGATTAATCGGGTTCTTTTATTAGCAAATAAAAGTAAGGCCAGGTTCCATTATAGAAACTGCTTGATTCGAACTTTATCCATTTTGATCTCTCTCTTCTCAATCTAATTCTAATCTTCTGCCCTAGGCTATGGTCTAGTGATCTATTAGGTTTAAATTTCACGCAACACCACAGCTTGCGTGAGCCTGTTATGCTCGAAGGAACGATTGTCATGATCAAGGTAAGTCAAGGTGGTGTTGCTCTTAAAAATAGATATGGAAATCTTTTGAAATAGACTTTTATCCTACTAATTACTCTTCTCAACCTTCTTTTTTTCTTCCTTTTGTTGAATTTGTGAGCGACAATACGGCTTTGAAGAAACCAGTCTAATTTTAAAAGGGTGTACACTCTTGTTTTCTGGTTTGCAGACCCCTGATTGTTCTAGTATCGATTGTCTATTAGTTAACACACTTAACACCAATAACATGCCTGAATGCTTGGATACCACACTGTCAAGTGCTATACGCATACCTAGACCCTTCGAGATGCGTTAAGGGAGTTGCTGGCTTGAGAGCTGGCTGAGTACGGCGGGAGCCGAAGCAGAGGCATACGGAGGTGAGGGTACCAGATCCTGTCTAAATATTTCGAATATATATGGGGACGGGAAAGGGTAACTATATGTGTCGCAGAGCAGAGTTTTTCCTTTCAAAGTTCAAGACTAGCTGCATGGGTAAGGACTCGCAGTGGCTTGGTGGTGAATACCCTGATGTTTGTGGCTGTGGACCGTAGTACTTGCGCATGACGTTCGAGCTACCTCCCGACCTCGTGGGAATCGGGTGGATCGAATTGCCGACAGCGTGCAGCCATCGTGGAGCTATGACTTCGCTGCCGGCGTCTCGCGAATGCGTGAGGAGTGGACGGGGACGGGTGCTTGTCGGTGGCTGACCCTTGGGTTGCTTTTACCGTTGGCATGGTATTCCTCTTCCAGCATTCCAACAAAATCGAAAATGCGGCCAGAGCGGGTCCGGAGGTTTCGAACTTAGCTGTCCGGTCTAGAGGAAGTTAAGGTTACTTCTTGTTTTTGATAGTTTATCAATTTGTTCGTCGAATTCGATCCTTGGCGTCCTGGCTACAGATTTACCTGATTTCGCTTTCCCCGCATCTGGGGATATGTCTATCATTTCTCAATGGATCATAGCCAAAAGAAATTGTTACCTCTCCGCTCGAAAGTAGTACGTTATGCGCAAAACAAAACGAATCCATCAGTTTTTAAAAGAAAGTATATGATTTATGTACATTACAAAACGCGTTAGTCTTAGCACCGCACCCGGAGGAACGCCACATTTTTCTTCGGCGCATTCACTTCGTACTTTCTGAATATCCATAAAAGGGCTACTATTTCTGGCCTTATTTTGAGTCCAATATGGGTACTGTATGTTTTTTTTTCTTTCTTTCTCTCTCTAACGCATTTGGGCCACTTTTGTCGGTTCCCATTGCATGCGGCACTGGTTATAGTTAACAAAGTAAACCCCCCCCCCCATCGGAACGGGCAAGCGGGAGAAGTCAGAATGTCTATCGGTTGGTCTGTGGATTTGTGGGCCGAACCTCGTGGAAGAAGAAGATTTTCGCGGAGGTGAGTCGCTCCTAGGTTGAGAATCAAAACGTGTGATAAAGCCGGAAGGCTAGGTCCGCACGATACACAACCTCAATGTTATAAGACATTGCGACCCCAGTGGGAAGACTATGTCAAGTAGGAACGAGTGGTAGATACGGATCTCTGGTATTTAAAAAGACATCCTGGTGTATGATACAATGATTAGAAGTGCCCACACTGACCTAGAATCGATTTTTCGTGAATAAACACAATTAACTTTTTTTTTTGAAACAGTTAAGACATGTAAACCGGAAGGGTTCCTACATTATCTGTTTAAAAGTGACTTTTGGAAATGTTTGGATGAAATTGTATTTTATAAATCAGTCAATTAAGACGAAATAAGGTAGAGTTAACATTAAAATAACTTAATAAATACCATACTGGCACGTGTGCCAGTTGTTCAGATATAGTCATATAGTCTCCATCTTATCTTTCGTAAACGTTTTCTGGCAAATATCAGGCTTGTAAATATTTTTGAAAAATCGATTAGTTTTCGCTTGGAATATGGTTGAAATAAATTCCCTAAAATGAAATGAAAGTTGCAATTACGAAAACAGACTCGAATTCCATCTGGATTTCAATTGTTAATATATTATAATCGAATCAAATACAGCGGAGCTATCACGCTCCTCGCAATGCATATATATTATATACAATAATTCAATAATCTTAATTACACTAGTTAATGGCATTTGAAATGTATAGCTTTTTAGGATTTGAGAAACAGTAGAGTAATTCGACCTAAATTCATTTCGTGATGTTGGGAACCCGAGGAACGCAAACAATAATTTAAAAACAAATCTTTCTCTCGAATCAAACATCAAACCAGTTTATTTACTACTTAATCTATCGGTAAAACGCGAGAAAATTTACGTAATGCGACTAATGTGACATTTAAAATATACAAATTTGTTTAAATTTATTCTGACTGCCCCAATAAATTTTCATGTCTGCAAAGAAAACTTTTTTATTGTTTATTTATTGGTTTCCTTATTGTACTCTCGGTCACGGCCTTCGTCGAGTGAAGCCTTCAAAGAGGATTTTATTTTCTACCCAATAAACTGGCAAGCGTAAACTTTGAAAAATCCCTCTTTTGAACTACTTTTGACATCAAAGATTTTGTCTTCTTCCGCGATCCGTGAGGGCCAAATTTTACCACTTTTATTTTTTATTTACGGGGTTTTGTACCAATGGGTGACATTTTAAAAGAAAGTTAGAAAGAGAGCGAGAGAGAGAGAGAGAGAGAGAGAGAGAGAGAGAGAGAGAGAGAGAG
>CM077107.1:11798600-11842245 GCA_039619505.1 Cimex hemipterus
CTCTCTCTCTCTCTCTCTGACCAATTGATACATTACAATTAGTTAAGGTTTTTTAGTTGGGATAAAAAACGCTAATGGCACGGGCGGGATTCGAGCCCATGATCTTCGGCTAGATACGCCGCTGCTCTACCTCTTGACCTATTCTGACTTCACTGGCCCCAACTTTTTTTTAATTTTCCCTCCGTTTTGCCATTTTTGATATATCGTTGTAGAGAAAAAAAAGATGCGTCAATTCATGTTTTTCAAAAATCGGCTGTACGGTGTTACTTAAAGGTAAATAAGATGCCTTTGTACTCACGATTGCCCATTTGATCGCTTCTTTTAAAAAGAAAGCCTGCTGGGGAATGAAACAGAATGCCATGAGACAACAATGAATCATCAGAACATGCCCTATGACTGTAAGTAATAGCACGGAAACAACAAACCTCTTCGGAAAGACCCAAAGCTATGAAAATAAGTGAAAAGAAATCCCGGAAAAATGCTCACCGACTCGTATTTGAAGTTTTGCCATAAACGCTCAAATTGAAATATGCGTCTTTGTAAAAAAAAAAAAAAATCTGTACGGCGTTGATGATGCGATGATGCGATGATGCGATCAGTCGTGTCACTATAGGCGAATATAAATTAATTATTTAATCCTATTTGATCTATTCGAACTTTCATTTTTTTCTCCCTAGTAAAAAGGATTTTTTTCAAGATGAGCCTTATTAACTTCGTTAGTTTTCGTGGGCCGCATGACCAAATAATTTCAGGTTTATAAGTCAAGATAAAAAAGTCAGTGTCAGGAGCGGGATTCGAACCTACGATCTTCGGATAGATACGCCGCTGCTCTACCACTTGCGCTATCATTACTTCGATCCTTTTACTTATAAATATATTACTTTATGTTTAGAAGTACGAAGACATGAATACATCAAAAATATTTTTTTGCCTTTTTAACCCTTTAAAATCAATGTTGAGTTGTTTGGGTTCTATGTTGATCTAGCAATATTTTTATTAAATAATTTTGAGCAATAATTATTGGATTTTAGTTTTAACTGTATTCGAAAGTACGAAAATAGTTTAATTAAAAAAAAGTAAAATTTCAAACACATTTTTTAATTACATTATTTCATCGCTTATATTCTTTATTATTAAATTCATTTGAGTTCGTGGTCCGATTGACCGAATAACGATTTTAAATTAATTAATGTTTATATAAGGCATTGGTTGAGATAAAAAGCGGGATTCGAACCCACGACCCTTGGCTAAATATGCCACTGCTCTACCACTTGAGCTAGCTATTCGATCCCCCCTGTCACCAACTTCCCACCTCAACCCCACCTTTTGAACTTTCCCTCCTTTTTGCCATTTTTCAAATGCGGTGTAATCTATTTGATTCTCAGCGACAAATGAAATGGCCATAGAAAGCTTTAGTGAAGTGTACTTCATTTAAATTTATGAAATTCCCCCTTTTTTTTGGTCCGCTTGGCCCATTAATATCTTTCAATTAATTAAGGTTTTTAGTTGAGATAAAAAAGCTAAAAAAAAAATAGCCTTATTTTTGTGCATAATAAAAAAAATGTTTAGGAATTTAAAATTCTTACCTATCCAACCTTGATGATTATTTATTTGCAAGAAAGTTTGTTATTTGTAACAAGTCTCCTTGGAAGTAGACGTCCATTACAATTTCTTTTAAAACCACCCGGTCGAACGGCACAATCAGTCATGTCCGGTCAATATTCATTATGTTCCAATAATCTCTTTAAATGTGTCAAACGCCGACACTATTTTCACTCAAAAAAGAGGGAAAACAGTTATGCAACTCGGGTAGAGACGGTGGCCGTAAATCAATGGAGATTTGTGGGCGTTCCTCGGATTTCACTTTCACCCCGTTGGAATTTAATTTCTTCATTAATTCAGAAGAGAGGTACGCAAATAGATAAAAGCTACGAAAAAAAGCCTTTACGGCTTTTTGACTTAGAAAAAGTCTCTTTATTGGATTTTACGAGGAAAGAGTTTCAGACCTGTGGCGTTCCCTGAGCAAGTTAGATAACGTTAAAGAATATTTTAACGCGTAATAAAAATACAAATGGGTTAAACAAATTTCAAAAAGAAAAAGATTCCCATGATGTTAATAACCCCAATTTAATTGAGAGCAGATCAACATCGTATAACGTGGAAGGTGGTCAACGGTTTAGGCGCTCATCACTGTAAGGTAAAGGTCCCGGGTTCGAATCCAGCGGGCCTGCATTCCAACCCGACATACTTACAAATGGGCTTTTTATCAACTAATTTTTAAAAAATTTAATTTTAATCTAAATTTAATATTCGAGTTAGATCAGGGGGAAAAAATCAACCGTTCCCCATACATTATGTTATCTACGCATTACAATAAATATGCGTTTTCATTATTTAATAAAAGTCTTCGTCCGTTAAAATAATTTGAAATTACTTAATTTTCAGTAAAATTTTAATCTCTCGAAATAATAGTAAATATTTAAAAAACATCATTTTTGTTCCACCTAAGTAGTTGTTCTATTGTTCTATGTTCTATTAATCTGTGCGAAAATGAATAGGTATTTTGTGGTATCCATTTCCCTAAATTTTTTTAAATTTTATTTTTACTATAAACTTCGTTAAAATTTATTAGAAATTATTATTCGAGTGGATCGAAGTCAAGAGAACTCAAGTGGTTAGAGCAGTCGAAGGTCGTGGGTTCGAATCCCCCGTAAGACATTAGCTTTTTTAATTCCAACCAAGACCTTAATAAAAAGATTAATTAATTGAATAAAGTGATTTAGTCAATCAGACACTAAACATAATAAAAATTATTATGTTTTTTTACTAAAGGAAAATTTAATTAAGGGATTTTGAAATATAACAAAATGAAAAGTTTTTTTAAACAATTATGTGTACAATTTCATCTGTTAGATAAAACCTTGTATTGTTAGGTACGAATAGGTTCATTCACTAATTTCATAAGGAATTTCATTTCGTAGATGTTGCAACGCATCAGTGCTCAGTTGTTGCAGGTCAACTAGTTGCGGATGATGATCGAAAAGCCTTCAATGCAACTCATCTCACATGTGCACAATGATCAGATGGCAATGGTTGAACCTCCATTGAGCTGTTGCTTCGCATTCGAAGATGATATGAGTGGCTGTTTCCTCCTCCTCATTGCATAATCTGCATATGGGATCATAGCTGTTTATACCCATGTTGTGTAGCTGTTTGCTCAGATGCCAGTGACCGGTTAGTAGTCCTACCACTCCTCTGATTTTGGCCCTCTTCAGTTAGAGCAGTGCTTTTGCCAGTCTCGGTTTATCCACTTCTCCTTTTGTTTTGCTTGGATCCATTCCGCGATGGAGGTTATATTTGTTTTTGCTATTCCAAGAATAGGTTTGGGGCCTGTGTCGGTCTTGCAAATTTCTGGTTACCCAAAATTTCCCCTGTGCACTGGCACCCAAGATATCATCTGGCTGACTGTAGCTGCAGGTCGTCTCAAATGGGTATAGGATGTGATGCTAACAACCCAAAAAATGGTTACGAATCGTTTGTGTTTATAAAAACCTTACCCAAATATCTTGTACTTCATTTAGGATCTGGTGGGCACTATGGAAAGAAGCAATGACAATAACTCTGTCCTCCAGTAGTTTAATGCGCTGAAATCAACTTTTTTCAGGTCCAGGTCTCTTATTGGCATTTCCAGTCTCTCGGAATCGAAGTGAGCCCACGCTGACAGAAACGCCAATTGCTTCCGCGATATCCACTTGCCGGTGATCTCGATGATTCATTCCCACAATAATACGGCGAAATGATGGTTCAAGATGATGTCGATCCACGGTTGAGGTGAAGGCAACCGGGTTAAAATCGTGAAAATACGCGAAAAGCTCTTTGTTTACAAAATGAATAATCTTCGTGTTTGCTATTCCTAAGTAAATCCGTTATTACAAAATGAGGATTATCACCTGTTTGGTTTTAAATTGTATTTTCAATTTTGTTTTATCCAACTAATAAAATTAATGGAATAAGAATAAATTACTAATATCCCTACTCATTTTTGAGCAGTTTATTTCCAGTGAGATCATTCCTGGCAGATAGTTCACAAGATTTGTTTAACAGCTAACAATAAAAACTATTTATGATTAAAAAACGAATGAAAACATTAAAGTTTAACATGTATCCAAGATGTTTTTGTCCTGAACCTTATCTTTTACCTCACCAACATTATCTTTCAAAATTGAATAATTAAAAGTCTATTATTTTTAATAAAGCTAGGGGTTTAAAAGAATGCAAAGCAGGTTCAGTTAATTAAATTACAGACCTGAATAACGTAAATTAGCAAAGCAGAACCTCGGCACATTGAATAATTTTTGTAATGTCTTTTTACGCTTTATTTTCACTATTCTAATCCAAATTTCCATTCTAAGTACTAATTTTTAGATTCTTCTTTTCAAACCGGAAGAGTTGAGTTAAATTTCGCGCCAATTTCCCAATATTCTCAGAAACTTGTGGGCTAAGCCGGTAACGTAATCGCGATTTCGCGGAAGGATACAGCCGCGGATCGGGGTCGGTGAACTCCTGGAGAAAGAATTTCCAAAATAACTCCCCCCCCCGCGCCCGCGAGGGAGAGGATTGCTGTTTTTACCTTTCTCTTCTCGGGTTCTTGGAGAGCAATGACGTCGTCCGCTTCCAGGTTGGCCCATCCAGGAAATCCGACCGTGTTATTCACTGCTCCAGTTATTACGTCACAAGATGGACAGAAAAAGCGCAAGCTTTCGTCTTCACGGCACGACAAGGAGAAAGACTATTTCAACATTCATCTCCAAGTCGGATATCTATGATTTATATTGATTTTCGTCTGGGTGTAATTTTTGAATGTACTTTATGCGATAACTCATCCATCAGAAGTACTTTCGATTCAATCCAGTCTTTCTCAACGTTTTAGAATATTTTCATGCTTCATCTAGGCATGACTAATTATAATTGCAATTTTTTCCATGTTAGGTAAGAGTTTTTAATGCTTGGTAACTTTTACTTGACAATATGCCAGGTTTTGTGCGATGTTTATTTTCGTTTTCAAAGCTTTCCTCAGCTCAATGTAGTTTGGTCGTTTGTGAACCCTTTTCTGCCGAAAAGCGTCCAACATAAAGCTGATCAATAATAGGATAAGCTAGATGATCTCAATCAGCAGACCTCGAAAGAAATTCAAAATTATGTTTTCAATATTTTTGCCTAACGTTGTAATACCACACTCAGCATGGTAAACAAATCCACATTGGAGGAAAATTGATCGTAATGACAGTCACTCCACCCCAGAGTACTCAATATTGCTCGGGATAATTGGAGGTATGCCTATCCATTCGCGCTAATAAACGACATTCACTCCACCCCAAAGAAATCAATATTTCTTAGGGTAATTGGTATAAACCTTACCATTCATGCTAATGCATGACATTCACTCCACCCAAGGTGACTCGATATTCCTCGGGGTAATTGGGTATAAACCATTCACGCTAATAAATGACATTCGCACATTGATTCACTCCACCCCAGAGTACTCGATATTCCTCGGAGTAATTGGGGGTAAGCCTCTCCATTCGCGCTAATAAATGACATTCGCACATTACCCCAGAGTACTCGATATTCCTCGGGGTAATTGTGGGTATGCCTATCCATTCGCGCTAATATATGACATTCAGTCCACCCCAGAGTACTCGATATTCCTCGGGGTAGTTTGGTACAAACTCTACCATTCACGCCAATAAATTACATTCACTCCACCCCCAGCTTACTCGATATTTCTCAGGGCAGTTGGGTATAAACCCTACCATTCGCACTAATAAATGACATTCACTCCACCCCCAGCTTACTCGATATTCCTCGGGGTAATTGGAGGTAAGCCTATACATTCGCGCTAATAAATTAATTCAGAAACTACCCCAGAGGACTTGATATTCCTTGGGGTAATTGGGTATAAACCATACCATTCACGCTAATAAATGACATTCGCACATTGATTCACTCCACCCCAGAGTACTCGATTTTCCTCGTGGTGATTGGGTATAAACCCTACCATTCACGCAAATAAATTACATCCACGCCACCCAAGGTTACTCGATATTCCTCTTGGAAATTGTGTATAAACCCTACCATTCACCCTAATAAACGACATATACATAATACAAATCATTAACACTACCCCAGACCATTTGATATTCCTAGGGTTTTTAGGGTGTAAGCCCTGATTTCGGCAAATAAATACATTCGTTCCAAAAAATAACAAATATCACATAAAAGAAGATCAAATCAAGTATACAATTCAAAACATTTGATATTGGAGAGATATTGGAACGGCGATTTTTGCCTCAGGGCCATAAATTTACGCATTTATTGAGTTATACATTTATCTATTTATTTCTGCACATACAGTCATTTCAGACGAACTTATCTATTTATAACATTGTATATTAAAGGGTTATGAATTTATAGTTTAGGACTTAGATACATTCTTAAGCATAGGAGGGTTTTTTGTGTAAACAATTTTCCTTTGCAATCTTTAACATTTTTGTTTTTACAAATCACCCCAAAGGATGTTTATAGGGAAAGTATACATCCATCCGCCTCGGGATTTTACTTTTTCATTATAAAACTTATCGTTTTTATAACGGTTTCAAATCGTATAATAATTCGATAATAAGTAGATCGTGTTTGTTTTGTAGGATCATATTTGCGTACGGGTCAGGATCCAGGGGATTGGACAATTATAACCAGCTGGAACACTGACCTCACGAGACGACCGGTAATGCGTGTCGGACACGATCCATTCATGGTCACGACAATAATCCCATTTCTTCATCTTTTTACCCTGGGGTTCAACGGTTCCAGAAAAATTAAGTTATTTCACTTAACGGCTTAATTTGACTGTTACATCACGAAGTTTTAATTTTGGTTTCAAACCGGAAACAAGGAATTTTTTTTAGATCGACAATAAAATTTTTTACTTTTACCAATTTTTTCTGGTATGATCGATAATGCTGCCTGGACTTTTACAGTTAAAACACTAGCTTAGACATAGTGATGATGTTCATTATTCTTTTAAAAAAATACAGACTTTCTTACAGAAGGGGATAGCATTAGTTTTGCAGAAAATAAAGAACAGCTTCGAGCAAATGTATTGTCGTTGAAATAAAAAATTATGAAATACCTTTTGCAGTCTCCATGACATTAAAAGGTTATACTACCAAAATCACATTAATTAATGTGGCTGAAAATTTTGGAAAAAAAACTGCCTATTTAAGAATGAACAGAAATTAAAACAATTATCGTGTAGATTTCCAACATATTGATAGCTGTAAAATTCTCGGTGCTTTGATAGAGTCTCTTATCAAGGTCTAAACTTGTAAAGATAAAATGACCAGCTAAATATCATTCTTTGTTTTCTAATTTTTCCTCTTTGTATGCTCGAGTATTAGTACACTAGAAAACAAAATCCAGCCGGGAGACGTCTCCCGGTTTCTCAGCCACTACGGAGTACAACAAGGTACCATACTTGGCCCTCTCTTACTTTGAACTCATATTAACGACTGCGTAGAGCGCTGTAGGTGCACCTTTTTATCCGTTTGCGTACGACGAGTACTTGAGAGTCGCGGGAAGCGCTTCCGATTGAATTAAACCGTGCCTGGTGTTTCGGAAAATGGTCTTGCTCTTAATATAATCTAATTTTTTCCACCAACGCATGTTGTTTTTTCAAGAATACCCAACTTAAAGCACAGTATTATTTTTAATCAAGGTAGACTACACTAGCTTTTCTAGATAGTACAATTTTTTTTTTAAATACGCGGAGAAAATAAATTGTTCCAGTAAATATTCTTGTTTTCAAAATTTTATAAATAAATCTAAATGTCATTCTATGTATATAATACGTATATATTTTCTTACGATTAATTAAAGTTTTTAGTTGAGATAAAAAAAGTCAATGGCACGAGTGGGATTCGAACCCACGACCTTCGGCTCGACACGCCGCTACTCTACTCACACGTACACTGACACTGACTTCAAGTGAAAGAGTAGCTGCGTGTCGAGCCGAAGGTCGTGGGTTCGAATCCCGCTCGTGCCATTGACTTTTTTATATCAACTAAAACCTTAATTAATTGTAATATATTAATTGGTCAAGCAGACCGCGAAATTAGTGAATACATATTTTATATTTTCGTTATTATTACGTTCTTTATTATTATATTTATTTTTTATTATATTATTGCATTTTTTATCGACTGTAAAATCAATTTTTCCCGATTACGTTGAAATAATTCAACTTTAAAAAAAAAAAAAAAATTTCTTCGTAATACATTATATCACTTAGTTTAATTATTTTTATATCATGTTTGCTATAATATGTGTAGAGATTAGTGACGGTTAATCGATAATTATTCAGAAATCGTGAGATGCGGTCTGGTGTGATGTAGGTTTGAGAAAAACATTTTCTTTATCCTCCCAACTTTTCGAGCTTCATTGAGATCATCTTCAGCACTCAAAGTGTTTGTCTTCTGTGTAATTGTGCCATTCTCGGGTGTCTTGTTGAGAGTGCTATGGAGCCTGAAGATGATCTTAAGAAAGATCGAAACGTTGGCACGATAAAAAAAATGTTTTTCTGAAACCTAAATCACTCCAGACCTGAATAATTTGTTATAATATTTAATATTTGATGAAAAATAGGTTTAATATGCTAGAAGAAGAATCAGATTGTTTCGTTAAGTAGTAATAAGTGTTACCATTTCTGCATAACTTCGTGACTAAAAAGTGTACGTTTCGATTTGTTAAATTTCACTTGATAAAATAAATCTTATCTCCTCAAGCAAGGATCCCATGAACCGGCTAACATCATCTTTCTAATTTAAAATTACTAAATTTTTTAGTAATATGTTAAACAAAAGAAAATGTTTCTCGTGGCCACAAATTAGTACACAAATCCTTAAACTTATACAACGATTATTCGCACGCGTCACAAAAAAAAAGTGATAAACCATTTTTCAATGTGATAAGTATCGAGCACTTTTTCACTCATAAACACTTTGGATCGAGGTATGATTTGAAGAAAAAAAGCAAATTCAGTTGTTACTGACCAATTTTAAGGACATCATCAGTAAATCAATCAGGTCGTGTATTTCGAAACCTCATAACTAAGGTGCATCTGATCTTGAAACCCGTAAAAATCAAATAGTTTTCGTGGTTTGGTTTGTATTACATACTGGTAACAAGAGGAATAAAAATTAGGTTAGTTATATTTGTAGTTACAGTACAAATACATTTTCTACTATTTGAAATAATTTCAGTCGCTTATTTAGTACTATTTTTCAATCTAAGGTAAAGAGCAAAGAAACCATTAAGGAAATAGCCTTAATAAATAACTTGCGGTTTACCAAAAGGCATCGGTCAACAGTTGACAGGAATAGTTTGTGAATTTCCGCTCCCACCCCCAGGGGGCCACCCTGCGAGCTGCGTTTCCCAGAAATTTTCCCGGTACGGGGGTTGTGGTAGGTCGACGGGTTCAACGACCGAAGAGCTTCCAGGTAGCGTCACCGGTCCCGTTCTCTTGGAAGAGTGACGTCGCCGTGACGTCAGGCTAAGTCCTCCGGGCTAAGCCGGGGTCGACGGCCGCGCCGCGACAAAACCACTTCGGCTTACTCGCACCGATTCCGAAAATCCAAGTCCTTTCCCGTTAGTCGATGATTCATATGTAGACTGACTTATAAATCTGTTTAGATAACGCTCAGAACGTGACCCAAGATACAACTCTTGCGAGCTTTTTGTTTTCGCATGGTTCGTACTTTACACTCTTCGCTTTATTGCTCTTACAACAGACTTACCATTTTATACATTATACATTTAAATCAAGGATCCGGAATTATGAGAAAAATCTATGATGCGCCTAGCGTGCTCCAGACAGCTTGTAAGTGGATCTTCTTAAGTCATTCAAATCATTTATTTTCGCCTTTTCCTTTAGTCAAAAGAATGCAATGTTTTGTGAATATCTCATGGGAACTCTTAGCTATACCCATAAATTAACAAGCTCACATGTTCTATTCATAATAATACGATAATTTTTGCCTAGTCAATGAAAGAGTAGGACAAGAATAAGTGAATTTTGAAAATTCTTTAGGAAACATACCAGTACGATGTTTCGTTTTTAGCAGCATAAATTGCGACACTATTTCAAAATTCACTGATTTCGTGGACCGCTTGACAAATTGATATATTACAATTAATTAAGGTTACCTTATTATTTAGAATAGGTAACCTTAGCCGAAGATCGTGTGTTCGAATCCCGCTTACTTCAAAATGTTCGTTTGATTGTTTTCTTTTTATGCGGTCTGGTGTGTTGTAGGTTCGAGAAAAACATTTTCTTTATCATGGCAACGTTTCGATATTTATTAAGATCATCTTCAGGGTTGAAAGTGCACGCTCAACCCGATACCCAAGAATGGCACAATTACACAGAAGACAAACACTTTGAGCGCTGAAGATGATCTCAATAAAGGTCGAAACGTTGGCACGATAAAGAAAATGTTTTTCTCAAACCTACATCACACCAGACCGCATCTCACGATTTCTGAATATCGATTAACGGTCACTAATCTTTACACATATTTAAAAAAAACACGATGTACAAATAATTAAAGTAAATGATATATACTATGTAATCATGTAGAAAATAATTTTTAAAAAGTTGAATTACATAAACGTAATATCCTAATCATCCGTAAAAATTTATTTTACAGTTCATAAAAAATACGATAATATAATACAAAATAAATATAATAATAAAGAACGTAATAATAACAAAAATATAAAATATATATTCACTAATTTAGTGGTCCGCTTGAGCAATTAATATATTACAAATAATTAAGGTTTTTAGTTGAGATAAAATAGTCAACGGCTCGAGGGGGATTCGAACCTTAGCCGAAGATCGTGGGTTCGATCCCGCTCATGCTATATTTCAAATTGTTCATATGATTGTTTTTTGAAGCGCCATAAATGTAACTGCGGATTAAATTATTGCAAAACGCGCCCGTAATTTGACGCTTTTCTGTTCTTACCTCTTTATATATAACAGGCTTCAAAAATTCAGGCTTTGAGAAAGGCGCTGAACATTATCGCAACCGATTAGGAAACAGGAAAAAATATAATTCTACGTTCATAGATTGACTGGAGCAATGAAATATATATATTTTTTTTTTCGTGCATATTTGTGCTCACTGATGGATGTTGTAATCTTGGATGGCTAGGGATGCCGATTGATTTTTTTACGAGGGTTCGCAACAGCAGAAGTCATATGGGTCATACCTCAGGGTGCAGGTGTTCGGGGTTCGAATGCAGGGCCGGTGGATTCGAACCCGGGACCTTTACATTACAGTGATGAGCGCCGTGTCAAAAGCCTGAACCTTGCAGCCACCGACGCCCCCCCCATGCTCTATTATGATTTACTAATATCATTCTCCTTTTGACATCATAGATTTTTTTTCTTTTGACACCAAAATTTGTGTACAGCCATTTTTTACATTATTGCATTGTTATTATTAGTGAGAATTAGATATTAGGATATTTTTATACACGTAGTAACATTACTATTTCTAAGGAAACTGTACAACTCACAATAAACAGCCAATTCAGATGACGATAAACAAAGTACCGTATACATAAGGCGGTTGTAGATTTATTTCTTTGGCATTAAAAAGTCTATCGAATATATTTACTGTGTTTCCTACAGTGCATGATTATGTGTTCAAGATCATCGTACGTTCCACAGTCTTCATGGGGTGATGGAATTATATTCACTCTGTTGAGGTATCCTTTGCAGAGTCCGTAATGGGTAACCTTACCATCGTTCTTAGCTGAACCAAGGCTCTTGTCCTACAAACGGAAACATATTTTCGTAGAATATACCTTTGATGTTTGAACATTTGGTTTGCCAATCTATCTGCTGCTGCAAGCACTGTGTACGGCTATATTCAGAGTTTTGTCCGTTGTGGTGGCACCTTTGACTAGGCGATCTACGATATCACCATTTACCAGTATGGCCTTTGATCCAGGTGATTACTATTTTATGCCATTTAGACCTGATCATTGCTGAAAGTACAAGGATCTCAATGATAATGTATTTCTCTATAAACAACGTTTTGTCATTACGAAGTTTTTGAACACCACTATGACAGTCTGTACATATGACGACATTTGGGAATTGCTTGTCATTCGCATACTTCATAGTTTCCCTTATAGAAATCAATTCTGCATTATAAGGATAGGTTCTGTGGGAGTGAAAACCTTTCGCTGTAATTCTTCACAGGATCAAAAAATGCACACCCTACTCGTCCATTTAGGAGTGACCCATCGGTGTCAAGATGGCCGTCTGAAAATCTCGCATACATGTCACTAAGGTATTTTTGAGTCACTTCGGTTTTATTCGAGTCTTGGATATGCATTTGAGAATACAATATTGTCGAATATGTTCGAACCTTTTATTAAAGCATGGTGAAGGACATAATGACTCCACTGCTGGATCCGTATTTAGCAAGATTTGTGAAAGCGGTCGTTCTTTCTTTTTGATTCAATACTTGTATGTCAATACTTTACACGACAAGTGAGCTATGTTGCGATATAGTTGGGAGTACAAAACGACCGGTTAACATTTTTCTTCTGTACTCAAGCGGGGTTCGTTCGTCTTCAGACATCATAGATTGACATTGTGCTTACTGCAGTAGGTGCTTATTACGTCTCCTCCTTTTAAAGGCTGGTCGAAACGGAACAAGTCCCAAATGCCATAAACCGGCAGACAGGCGTACAGAATTAATGCAATGCCTTATACCTCTTCACTGCTGGCTAGGACAATGACACTCATGAAGGCTAGGAAAAGATTTTCCAACGAATATTAACCATCTGCAACCATTCCGAATATTCTCCAAGCATTTTTGATTAATTAAAGTAATTCGATAAAATGTCGTTTTATGGGATATTTAATTAACAGGAATTAGCCCAGTTGGGCGGCAGAAGAAGCTTATAGCGCCTTCACTTATATAATGCACCGTGGATAACACAACAAAATGGATGTTAATGAACATTCACTATACCGCTTGAAACGAAATTGATTTTTAATTGAGTCAACCTTTTTTGATATCAAATGATCGGTTTTTGTAGCAGGGCGAGAAAGAGATAAATACAAACCGTTATATTCCTCCGTTCCGGGGCTGAATGATCTTGAGCAGAGTTGCAATCCGGCGGCACCCGCCCGTCATAACGGTCCGCTGTGCAATCGCCGATTTGCATAAAAGCCGACCACGAGGTCGCGATGGTCCGAGATGCGACTTTCACGACGGGCAGTGCCGTTTCACTTTTACATGCCCTTGCGGTCTCTTGTACTTTTACGACCTCCGCTCGTTTCCGGAATGCTGGTGAACGGGGATGTGCACCGCACTCGCAGATGGTGAAGAAAACCAACGGTTTATCGAATAGCAACCAAGATCTCGAATAGGAAACGGCGTTGAATTTAAATGAAGGAATTAAATCGAACCCTCTGCACTTCACCCTCAACGATCATAAATAACCCTTCCTACACATATTTACATCCACCCACTGAAGAATGGCACCTTTATGATATGCTATAATAATTGAAAACTCGATTCAAATAAAAAAATAAAACAATTATGCAAATGCATGAACGGACAAATTATAAACAGTACCAATAACCACTAAGAAATACAAGAACTACAAACAATAATGTACAAAGCACAAAACATGATCAAACATCAATAAACAAGTGATCACTTAATCATAAGCAGACATTAAATTGTCACATAAAAAAAAATTAAAGAGAAATATAAACTAAATTTAACAAATTAGGTATAGAAACGGTATTCAGACAACAAACATACAAAATATTCTCGAAAACTTACACAATTTTGCTCCGATTTAGACGGGACTTGTAAAAAAATGATTTACTTAAAAAAGTTTATTATTCAGAAAAAAGTGAGATGCTGTCTGGTGTGATGTAGGTTACGGAAAAAACATTTTCTTTGTCGTGCCAACGTTTCGAGCTTTATCGAGATCATCTTCAGGGCCTGGGAATTATAAACGTTGTTTAAATTACACTGACACATGTAGGATGTGAAATATACTTTTATACAATGCTAGAAATTTTCGATTAAAAAAATAAATTTATACAATGCTAAAAAATTTTAGATTAAAAAAATGGATTTACAGAATGTTACAAAATGTTAGATTAAAAAAACTCATTCATACAATGCTAAAAAATTTTAGATAAAAAAGAGACGAATTTATACAATTGGTCTAAAACACTCTAGCATTCTATAAATTCATTTTTTTATCTAAAAATTTCTAGTATTGTATAAATTCATTTTTTTTATTTAAAACCTTGTACCAATGTATAAATTCATGTTTTAACATCCTACATATATCTGTATAATATTAGACAATGCCTATAAATCCCACGCTCTGAATATGATCTCAATAAAGATCGAAACGTTGGCACGATAAAGAAAATGTTTTTCTCAAACAGCATTTCTGAATATTTATGTTTGTTAGGAAAAAAACCCTTCTGGTTAGGAGGAATGTTTCTGGGAAGAAAATCCCACTGTTGTTGGTGACATCCTGTAACCTATAACATACCGAAAATGAAGCGTAAGGATTGATGATTGATGGTGCGGTTTAATCGACAACCATTCTTCCTCAGAAGTAGAACACTTCTTATTTGTACGAAGTCAACACAAAAATCAAAATCAAAAATCAACGAGGTTCCAAAAGAAACGGAATGTAAACAGAAATGAATTGCCCTCTACCAACTAGATTCAGTCCCTCCATTACAGATAAACACTGGTAAGGAAAGTAACGAAGCCTAAAACGGAACAGCATGGATAAATATTTGTTTATTCCTTATTATAAAACCCGGCAGAAATTTTTTTTTCTAAAAGTCAGCCCCAACAAGTTATACTAATCGTCGGTTTCTTTACGATTATACTTTTTAAAATGTATAAAATCGTATAAATCCGTTTAAGAGGTTTTCTTATTGAATGTGTCATGGTATATATATTTGTAAATATAATTTATGGTTTGTAATTAATTGCGTGAAATAGTTCGAGATGTTTACGGTCGGTTGGAACACTTAGGATTGGTTAGAACTGGTGGAAAATGATTAATGATGATTTGAGAGAATTAGGAATGGTTTAAGATAACTCAGGAACGTTATGAACGGTTAAAATAGTAGGATAAAATTAAACACGAGTGGAATACTTAGGGGCAGTTGGAAATGGTCAATAATGGTTAGATATGGTTGGGAAGGATTAGGAATGGATTGGAGATGGGAGAAAAGTGTTGCCAACGAAGATTGTGGATCGTTGAGAACGGTTTGTTTGACTGGGGATGGTACATGTGTAAACATAGGATGTGAAAACATGAATTTATACAATGTTACAATGTGTTAGATTTAAACAATGAATTTATACAATGCTAGAACGTTTTAGATTGAAAAAATTAAACTTATACAATGCTAGAAATATTTAGAGCAATACAATTCTATAAATTCTTTTCTTTTTTTATCTAAACTTTTCTAGCATTGTATAAATTAGTTTTTCTAACCGAAGTTTTTTAGCGTTGTATAAATTAATTTTTTTAATCTAAAATTTCTAGCATTGTATAAATTTATTTTTCACATCTGCATGTATCTGTGTTATTTAAAGAATGTTTATAAATCCCAGGCCCTGAAGATGTTCTCAATAAAGATCGAAACGTTGGCACGACAAAGAAAACGTTTTTCTGGAACCTGCACCACACCAGTCCGCATCTTCTGATTTATCAATCAACGGTCACTAATCGACATACAACAAAGGTAATGTTCACATTTGTAGCGTTAAATTCAATATTCCAGGGTATTTCATGGAAGTTTTCTCAGTCTTTTTTACAATTAATGTGGGTCTCAGGTTTTTTTTGGCGCTGCAGTGTGGGGAAGTGCTATTGAATTTAAAAAAAATCACATTTCAAATATCTTCTCCGATAAAAATTAATTTAAATTCTCACATTTGCACATTTACAAGTTCAATCATTATTAGTTCGTCTTCGATCTTCTTTCGATCAAGCAAATAAGGTACTTAGGACGACCCTGCTTCTGAAGAAGTTTTCACTGTTTCTCATAACAAATGTGTGGTGATTAGTGACCGTAAATATTCAGAAATTGTGAGATACTGTCTGGTACGTTTCGATCTTCATTGAGATCATCTTCAGAGCCTGGGATTTACAAACATTGTTTAAATGTAACAAATACACGTAGAATATGGAAAAAAAAGAGAATTATATATTATTAAATTTAAACGATGTTCGTAAATCCCAGGCCCTGAAGAAGATCTCAATGAAGATCGAAACGTAAGCACAACAAAGAAAATGTTTGCCTGAAACCTACATCACACCAGACGCGTCTTACGATATCTGAATAGTTTCTCATAAAACGGGCTTCTTTCAAGCATTTAGTGTTTTTTTTAAATAACTGAGTTTAAAACATGGGCAAGGGAATATCGTTTCCAATAGAAAATGAATTAGTCGTGGCAGTGTCAATATCACAGTTGTTTATAATTCACTCCTTTTCGTGGCCCGCTTGACAAATTAATATCTTTCAAAATTTAAGGTTTTTAGGTGAGATAAAACGTCAGTGTCACAAGCGGGATTCGAACCCACGATCTTCGGCTCGATACGCCGCTGCTCTACCACTTGAGCAAACGCGACTCAATTCACTCGGACACTAACTTCCTATCTGAACCCTACCTTTTTTTGAATTTTCCCTCCTTTTTTGACACCTTTCTATCTTTATTACTTGCTTATAATAATCAAGACAATTTTATACAGTATACATTCTATCAATCAACAACAGGTTTTATCCTTCATAAATATTGATTGAATAAGCGTAAAGGTAATTATGGAATAAAAATATTCGTATTGAATTGTGAAATCCTTACATCCGTTATGTCTGTTTCTATCGCATCCTTTAGAACATTTCTGAAGAAAGCCGCTCAGCAGATGTGTGTTAAAGGAACGATTATAAATTGCGATCAGTTCAGAAAAATCTAACAGGCACTAGACTGTACGTATTTAGTAAGGAAAATAGTTGAAAAACAGCTTGCAGGAGGGGATTTTTTGAAATCAAACAAATCCGACTAGTTTCGAAAGGATTGCAATTGTCCCAGGCCTGATGTATCGAATAAACGTGTGGTATCCTCGAACTTATTATAATTTCAGTCCTTGAGATACCCCGGGTCATCCTTTTGTCTCAGAGTTTCTTCCTTTTTCGCGTCCGCCTCCGGACACAATATCTCGTCTTTTTTTTTTTTTTTTTTTTTTTTTTTGCGACGAAACCGAGCCGTGCTCGCCTCCTCATTTAATCGACCTTGGCTCCTCTTCGACCAAATTGAAAAAAAAAGCTCCCCGCCCCCGTTTGGCGCGTATGCGCTCATTGTCGGTTATGTCACGGGGAACCTGATTAAAGCTGGAATATTTTGACTTCTGGTTTGGCTCAAGGACCATCCTCCGGCTATAATTAATAAACAGGAATTGGTTTTATTTCCATGAACGTCTCGTGGATAAAAGCTCTCCTGCTCTGCCTTACAAATGTTGTAATTATTGCTTCTTCACCTTGAATATCCCTCAAGGACCGACATTTTAAATATATTTAAAAAAAATATCAATCGAACCATCCTTTTCCATAGAAAATCCTCACTCCTTCTTCTAAGAAAATCGAGTAATTCAAAGGTAATTTGATCTATTTGTCGATAACATAATTTTAAAAAAGGTTTTCCACTTTTATACGTTGTTTCTACCATGTACTTAGTCATCCTATTTTGCCTACCCACAAAATAAATCAAAACATTTTTAACGTTTCCTAATATTTTATTAGATTTCGTGGTCCGCTTGACCAAATAAATTATTTTCAATTGGTTGAGATAAAAAAGTCAGTGTCATGAGGGGGATTCGAACCCACGACCTTCGGCTATATACGCCGCTGCTCTACCACTTGAGCTATCTTGACTTCGATCCGCTCGGGCACTAACTTCCCATCTTAATGATAATTCATTACTACGCAATCTGGAATATTTTTTCGCTTTTTTAAACTTTATTGTGCTAACTCACATCACAGTGAGGTCTTATACCAAATATAATATGACTGGATATATTAGTGCAGACATACACCACGCCGTTGGGTTACTTAACCTTACTTAACCAGATTATTACAAAGATTGATAACAAAAGCTTGCAATAATTAATTATTTAACAGTAACATATACTTGTTTAGTATGATGTAATGAGAACCTCTTCCTTTTCAATCCACCCATATGGGTTGACATGCGTGAGAGCTTCTTAGCACTTTTAATTTTAACAATGTTAGTTGTTGGTTTTTTCCGTCTATCCAGCGAGGTTGGGTTCACGGTCTATCAACAGCTGGGTTCATCTTCAAACGCAAACATTTCCTACATACACTCACTCTTCAATACATCCTTACTTATTTACTTACCATTCACTCAGTTAAGGTATACTATTAACTAACCTTGTTAATGGCTGATTGGATATTCAATTTCATTCGTGCTAATAAATACATTCATGCATAACAGGTAGATACAGAAATTTATCTGTACTATATAGAATAAAACAACCCTGTTTCCTGTAAAAATCCGAACAGGTGTTCCAGATAATCAATGCCGTCCGTGGGCATGTACAATTTTTACCAGTATTCTTATTATGTTCCATGTAGCATTCCTAAGCTTTCTCTATATGGAGCCAATGGATGGCCCCTCTGAAATCAAGAAGGACACATCGAGGAACATTTCCCTAATTGGCGGACAACATCCGTCCGGTTATTTTTATTATTTTCTGGAAGTTACTGGAGCATACTAAATCTAGTAATGGGTGAATGATTTGGAGGCATGCTTAGATGGTGGTGTGTGTGGAAGGTACTGACCGAATCAAGCTGTTAGCTTATGCAGATGACATAGTTTGCCTCTTTACAGGGAATGTTCAGGTCTCTACAACAATACTGCCTCAGATAGAATTTCTGGATAAATCTAAGATTATGGTGTTCAGAAATGGGGGTAGACTTGCGAAATGTGAGAGATGGTATTTAGAAACTGAGGAGATAGATGTGGTGAATGAGTATAGGTGTTCGGGAATCCGACTCACGCCGGCAGTGCCAATGAACAAACACGCTACGGATGCGGTGGATAGAGCAAGGATGAGACTAAATTCTATTTGGTGACCTCTTATAGACAACGGCAGGTTTGTTTTATTCTACGGCGCTCAGCTTCGGGGAGGAGAGATGTTTGGACAGGTAGAGGTGTTTCTTCATGAGGCTGTTCAGGCTGCCTTAGTACGCCCCCACAGCTTTCTTCTATGCTGAGACGGGCCAATTTTTCTCTACACTGTGAAACTACACTTCAACTACATAATAAGAAATTTTATCCCTACCACATAATAGAAGACCCAAAAACCATCAGATTGTATATAAAGAAGTATATTGGTTTAAAATAAAAAGGCACATCATGCAATTTAGTTTTGGGCTTGTCCTCAAACTGGAGCAATATCGACAGAGTTGAACTGGGGGGGGGGGATGGTTTGAGACTAGTTAGGTGGTCCATTTGTGACAATGTAAAGAGACAATATTACACAGTTTTGGCCAATTCAGACATTGGCTTCACTCCATAGAGAGCTTCTTTTCAAATCCCCAAATTATCTAATGGATCTCTCGTTACTACCTCGATAGCATGCGTTGGATTAAGTGTCGGGGAGGGGGATCTGTTTAACTTAAACTACAACCCTTCAAGCGACAGGATGACTGTGAACTTCGTAGTGGTACAGAGCGGGAGGATCTGTTCCATTTCTCGCCAACTTGACCAGCACTGACCGCTGTCGGGAAACACCATTTTGATAGGGAAACCCAGTCTAGTGAGATTCTGCTAGAATATATTAATGGCAAGGATGAGGCCGTGTTGGTAAATGTCTGCAAAGAGGCTTATTCGCTTAGAGCTAGATTCAGAGGCACCTGGCGAGGGTGAAGGCGGCTTCTATTGTCGGATTCCCCTGAATAGGTGAAAAGCTCATCTTCGACCTGAATGTGCATTATAGGTAATCATAAAAAAAGAGATGTATTTATTTGAAATCATATTTCAGCTATTATTATATAATGATGTTTTATTATTATATTACTGAAATTTTTGAAGAAAATATTCCTTTTGTAAATACTTTTTATGATTACTTGTAAATAAGAGAGTTTTTAGTTATATAAGTTTATGTGCTAGACTCCCTCAGACGGTTTTAAACTACGAGGAACGTCTTTCCTGCTCTGTAGTATTTACTATTGATCTGTAAATTTTGTATATATATTAAACAATAAGTAGTAGTAGATTGATGTGATGACATTGGATTTAGAATGCAATTCGCGGATGGAGACATAAATATTGTTCTCATATGTCGCACGTAGAGATAATATTCTAAGCGAACGATTTGCCATTGAAAAGTGGAAAAGAGAATTTGTCAACAGTCCGAACGTTCTATCCCACGTCACAATGCCTCGTTAATTTGTGTTTTCCGATCGTTTGAGACAATAGGCGAGTCCTTCGGCTGCGTCCCTGCGGCAATTAAGACGTCTCTGTGGACTCTCGGCATCCTCTGCGGGCCGGCCTTGATCCTCATGGAAAAAGCGAATCATAACGGACGGCCCTGTTTTATTTTCAACTTATTATCTATTTTGAGTAATTAGATTTCGTCGGTCGGCCGTTGGAACAGCACGCTCCTCCGATTTAAATAACTGTTCACATAATTCCGGGCGATTTTGCCGATAAACAACCCTAAGGAGAGCTTGAGACGCATCGGATGTAGTTCCCGTCCCATTTACGGGAACATGAAGGCATGTACGTTTCTAGTTCGGGGTGAAAGGACTAACTTAAATTATTACTCTTCGCCGATTCTCTATAATCTTTTTGTTTCTCATCAAACCACTGAATACACCTTAAGGAAAGACTCGTAAATATAGTGAAATTTAACAAAAGTTGGCATTCAGAATAACCAAAACTAAAATAATAATAAACAAAGCCCATCTAAATAGTTCGATCTGTTAGGATTTTTCCTACGCATGCCCAAAAATTGGGTGATTTTTATAGGAATTGGTTTGTAGTTCAATCGTTTCCGGCTGTTATGGTTGGGCAGTCTGCTTAAAAATGGTCGGAGAAAATTTAAAAATATATTAAGATCCAATTTAAAACATCTTTGCTCGAGGAAAAAACCAAAGTGAATCCAGAGACTACTCCGTGCGATAAAATTAAATTATATTCAAATATTTTTCTCCGTTTTTTTTTCTCGTACTGATAAGGCGATGTGTTTCACGGGGGTCGACGACTTGCCGCAGATCTTAATATTTGTTCGCCTTTTCTTCCCCCCAACAAACAAGTCAAAATTGGGATTTTTTTTAAACCGAGGGTCATCAACACTGTCTGTTTTGCGGTGGGCCCCGCGATAAGGGAACGCTGGGAGGCGAAAATTTGAAGGCTGATGATAAACTATTTGAATTATTCGACACGTACGGCCTTGACTGGAAATCTCAGATCTCCAGAGCCAAAATAATTCGGGTCAACAATTTTTAATCTGATAGTTCTTTTATTGGCAATAAAATTTGGCAAATTGGACCAGTTCGACTGTGATGACCTTGACTATTAGATATATAATTCCAGTTCAATGACCGTCATAAAATTCAAATCGGGTTAGTCCAATAGAGTCATCAATTCATCGATTATTAAAACGCTAAACTTATAATACATGTTGATATTCGAACAGCTAACGAGCGAATACTAAATTAATATTCACCAGCTCGTTCAGCACGTTGGAATCAGGGTCCCGTAGAAACGCCTCGGGGTCTCGACTCTACCAAATTTTCCGCGAATTAGGAAAATAATGACTATCGTACAAAGGGACCCATGGCTTTTTGGATGCAAATGTGGAATAGGGAGTCGTTATGTAAATACCTAGACGGACCAGTTTTGGCCAATTTCCAGTAGACTGGGTGGAAAGAAGTTTCCTGGGCAATTTTATATTTTTTCTTTGTCTCCATTCATCTGTTTACAAGGTTTTTACAATACAACTATCCTCTATCACTAACGAAATAAACAACTTTGTTAAATTAGCTAGTTCGGAGAACTGGAGAAATTCGAACAAAACTTGATTGTGGTCTGATCGGTTTTTTTATTTTTTTTTTAAAAATAGGTTTACAGCTTATCAAGGCAAAAATTGTACACTCATACCTACAAAATAAGTCGCTCGCATCACCCTTCATTATGGCCGATGTTCCTCAGGGGTCAATACTGCATCAGACTCTGTTTTCTATATTTGTAACCAAAGTTCTGCCAAGTAGACGACGTTGAGCCCTGCTTCTCCTCTTGAAGTGCTTGGTGAGAAAAGTAAATGCAAGGTAAGAAAGGATCTCGCAGGGGGGGGGGGAGAGCTCAGATGGTAAGATCAACTTCGCCCATTGTTGTTGCATCCTCTTCACCAAACGACTTTGAAGTTGTTTGAAGTTCCATAAAATTGTATCGAGGGCTCAAACTGTATTTAAAACTAAACTTCAATAATTGTACAGATGCAGTCGGAAATGTGAGTGTCAGTAGTTTTGCGTGTCGTTACACATTTATCCTTATTTTACGTGCTAAAAGAGACAAGAACTGAGTGTGGCAGATTGCCATAACGCTTGTGTAAATAGGAACCGAGAATAAGCGGACCCAATTATGTTTTATTGTAACCAGTTTGTTTTCGTATCGTCGATGAAATTTTGCCTTAATTGGTGAAAAAAGTATAGTGACTTTTATTCTCTACAATAACTATAAGTTCGCTGAAAGAGGACATGGCGTTTTAATCTCTTTGGAGCTTTTGTATTTACCTTGTTTTAATCCACTTTCCGGTCCAAGGGACGCATTTATTACTTATTAATTAAGTTAGCACCGACCCGGGTTTCTTTTGTAAAAAAAAAGGATATACTGTTTAGCCGAGCGTAAAGGAATGGTGGCCGGTGTAATTAAACAAACGACCTTTTTAACCCGGGGCGTTACATTTCATGCAAAGCCACGTCGCCTTACCTCTTTCGGAGGCGGTGATTCGATTAAAACGGCATCAAAGGGGCCGGCCCGGTCTCGCCGTTTCGACAAATATCGCCCGCGGAAGACAGGAAGGCCGGGATGCAGTCGCAGCCGAGGTGGGGCGGGACAATACGAGAGCATAACTGTACATGGGGTACAAAAGCGAGCTAATCACATGCTCTAATTAGGAGGTCTTCGAACCCGAAGGATGGCACTTGGCAAACAGATTCGAATATCAAAACTGAACCCTAGACTGTAATGGTTCCCATCTAGCAGCCAATATAACAAACCATTGATTTTGGAATTTAGCCTGTATTTAAAAAACATTCTTTTAGGAATTCTTATATTTTCTACCAGCGGGAGGACTTAATTAAAAAAATAGATTGCCGTGCCATTGACGTTTTTTCATCTCAACTAAAACCTCAATTAATTGTAATGTACTAATTGTTCAAGCGGACCACCGAAATTGGTCAATTTAATGAATTAAAATGGAGTACACTTCACTAAAGCTCTCCGTGTCCATTTCATTTGAGAATCTAATCCGATTACACGAGATTTGAAAAATGGCAAAAAGGAGGGAAAACTCAAAAGGTTGAGATAGGAAGTTGACGTCCGAGTAGATCGAAGCCACTATAGCTCAAGTGGTAGAGCAGTGGCGTATCTAGCCGAAGATCGTGGGTTCGAATCCCGCTCGTGCCATTGACGTTTTTCATCTCAACTAAAAACCTTAATTAATTCTAATAGTGTATAGCAAAAATCTTCTTTTCGGCTAAAAACTAAACTCGAAAAAGTGAAGTTGTAAAACGGGGTCTTCGGCTAGATGGGAACTAAGGTTCATGCGTTGTTCATAATTTATAATTTGGTCGTTTCCGATCAATTTGTCCAGGCCATCCACGATATTTTGACCTGACAGACTGATATTTTATCCAAACAGAAATGAGAATTCGGAAATCGTGAGATGCGGTCTGGTGTGACGTAGGTTTCAGAAAAACGTTTTCTTTATTGTGCCAACGTTTCGAACTTTATTGAGATCCTCTTCAGAGCCTGGGATTTACAAAAATTGTTTAAATTTTACAAATACATGTAGGATGTGAAAAAAGTGAATTTATACAATGCCAAAAATGTTTTTTATATTCAATCAAAGTATTTCTACTCACCCACAGTGTTTGTTGTGTAGTTGATACTGTGTTTATCTCTGTTGATATAAATCATTTCTAAAAAGTTACGTTTTTTTCAATCATTGATATGTTGCTTTACTCTCTTTTCCAGATATTGGGATGTAAGACCGATCACCACACAGAATGAGAGTTCATCATTCACAGCAAAATCCCACTTTTTTTTTTACAAGTCCTGACAAAATATTCTTGGGGCTGATCATTTTGATGTCCTCGCGCCTTTTATCTACAGTTTGTTTACCCAACTTTTTATAATTAAAAAAAATCACCGAACAGGATAAAAGTCGAAACGCATATGACGTACTAATAAAGTTAGACCAGATTTCAGGATCATCACCCTCATTCGCCAATGAAACATCTCACAATTCAGTGGATTCTGCTGTAAGGATTGAGAAAGATTCATTTACAAAATTATAGTCATCTTTGCTTATTTACAGTTTTAGTGTATCAATTTGCGATTCTTGTCTAAGGGTATGAGAGCTGCTCCTGATTTTGTTGGTTTATCGGTTTGTCTGTCCCTGCATCAGAGTTACCCGGTTTTTCCCCCAGGAGTTGCAGACATGTTAGGCATTCCTAGACCACGTCGGGTTCAGATGGAGTCTAAAACTTTTCAGTGTATTAAGGTTTTTAAGGTGAGATAAAAAAAAAGTCAGTGTCACGAGTGGGATTCGAACCCACGACCTTCGTCTTGACACGCCGCTACTCTACCACTTGTCCTATCGCGACTTGAGCGATAGAGTAGCGGCATGACAAGGCGAAGGTCGTGGGTTCACTGGCTTTTTTATCTCAATTTAAAACATTAATTAATAGTGTGCGCGTTTTGGTCGATTTTTAAGTATATCACGGATCTCAGCTTGGAAAATTAATGGTATGGGGCTTAGAGATTTCGCTAGGACGACATTTGGCCTTTTACCTCTTTCCCATCACTATATAACATTTTATATCTATATATGAAAGGCTCGTGAGGGTTGTAGAATCGAGTGCAACGTAAACCGGCATGGAGTCCATCCGGAGTTTTCTTAAGGTCTCAAAGTCTTCCTAATTGATACACGCAAACATGTTCTGATGTATCGCCGGAAGAGTGCATGCCACGGGAAATCCACTGCGGAAAATTGCAGGGGCAGCACCGGCATATCAGATACGACTGATCCCACGGAGAGCCTGCAGCACCCGCTGGCCTTCTATCAATCGATTTTGGACTTGCTGGAATCTGCAAGTATGAACGTTTGGAAACTATCTGCCAGCATTTAAACTGGACTATCCGCGGAATGACTAATAGCACAGGCAATTGTCGACAGCAATACGCACGCAAGACTTTCTAGTCTTTTACGACTCCTCTATGAGGGAATTGCTGAAATCATCAAATGATCTTCGCTTACCTGGGCTACCGGGAAACGCTGAAGCCGTTTGACTTAAGTATGCCAGTGGTGTTAAAGAACTTAATTTTAAGTTAATAAATTATAAAACAAATTGTAATTTTGATATATCAACGGTTTTATCGCCTTAATACCAATTGATCTGGCCAGGAGGAATGTCGACCTTTGAATTCGGCCCGGATATTTTTGCCGTCACCTTGGGACAAAATTTAAATTTCCTCTCGTCATTAGTTGAAACAGGCCTGCCGGTCACAATGACGCGTTTAGCAGCGGCTTCCGTCCTTGTTCCCTCGCTGTACATCTTCTATAAAAGGTGTCCTCCAAAGGCATGGGCACCAATTGAAATGATAATCCCAAGGACTACTCCGAACAGCAATTGCAGGATATATTAATATCCAGCGAATAGGGCTTGAATTTAAAACCGGTGGAGTTTTCCGAAATGCTTTATATTTCGATGGTTTGTGCTGTTTTGACAACTTCTACAATAAAAAAAAATTTACGATCAAAATTAACCACAATTTTTATTATAATTTTTATGTGTATCATTGTTAAATCCTAAGTTTTTCCAACCTCATTTTTCGATAAGGCAAATAAAATGTAAGAACTTTCTCGTTAACAGTTTCTTCCTTTAATTAAGTTGCCTTGATAGTAAATTATATTAAAATTTATAAACTTTGTAAATCTAATTCTTTAGTTTTTGGTGCAGAGTAAATTGAAAGATTTATGGTGAATTAGATGATGTTTCGATATTAAACCTATACGGAGAAACATTTTCCATAAGGGCGAAATTTCTTCCGCTACCGAAAGGTCTAAACGAATAATCTCAAAAATCGACGCAGCGTACTTTCTCGATTAATTTCCCGCGTAGAACGAAGAATCATATGAGCGGAATTTGATTTAAAAAAAAAAACACTGGTGATTATTTTATGAAAATTGGCTAGTTGGAAAAGTGAGAGAATCTTTGTAACACGTCCGTGTCGTTTTGCCATAACTCTTTCATTGATGAGAGGAATTTCCAATCATCGTGTTTACAATGCAAATATGCCAGATTAATGGTTAAAATTCTAAAAATATCACTGGCAATTGAAACCATCCTGCCGGCAATTTGAATTTCAGATGGGCTCTTTGTATTTGTAAAGATCGGAGAAATATGTTCCGAGAACGAAATAATTCAATTGATATGCTTACAGTTATACACTGACCTTGCACAAACGCCTACAACGGCGCATGAACTGTTTGAGGGTTAAGAGCATGTTCAATATCAACGAGTACTGATGGAACATTTGACAGTCCAAAATTAGACAGTCTGAGTCGCTACACGTACGATAAAGTTCATCAGGTGCTTTATCATCAACCATGGCCCGATTCTTCACACTTTCGCAGATATTTAACAATTCATGATTTTTTTTTTAAATTGCATATCTACGGTTTTTGTCTAGTAAACTTATGATGACTCTCACCAAAACTGGCAAAAGCACTGCTGCAATTGGAGAGGGAAAAAATCAGAGGTGTGGTAGGACTACTAACCGGTCGGTGGTATCTGGGAAAACATCTACACAACATGGGTACATACAGCGATGATCCCATTTGCAGATTATGTAATGCGGAGGAGGAAACCTTTCACCTAACGTACGGAAACGACTTAGGGAATCAAATTGCAGCAACAACAGCCAATGACCTGATACTTCTAAAAGAAGGATTGAGTCTATAGACTAAACTAAGGAACTAGGAAGGTACAATAAGCCAGAATGCTGCAGTGTCTGGGGAATACAAACCCCGCTTCCTAGCATCAATTCCACCGTACCATCCGTATCATACGGTTTTTGTCATAAATCTAAACACCGCTCTTGAACTAAATGGGGAAAATGTGATGACGGGGTGAAAAGGGGGGAGTTGAGTTAATCTAGTACTATAAGTTTTCCTTAAAATTTATTTACAAATTCAGTAGTTTTCGTGGTTCCCTCGACCAATTATGGTGGTTGGTGTGACCGACATTCGGCCTTGTAGTAGAACACCTAAAACGTCGGTTGCACTGTGAAAGCCTGAGGAACCGGTCGGCACTATGAGCACTTTTTTGTGAAGAGTGGATACTTGTGATTGAGATCCCCAATCCGGCCACGGGATTGAGTTCCCGTGGACCGGGATTCATCACCTCAAGACGACTGGCTGGGGTCTTGAACAGTCATCTCGTCTCATCCAACTCATTTTATGTGGACCTACGGCGATGACGAGTGGTATAGTGTGGTCTCAATCCGAGCTTCTTCATTTTATCCTGTGACCTCTCCCAACCCTTGGTTTTAAGGGGGGGGGGTTCGGGCACAAAATAATGGTGTAGCCCAGATGGTGTGGCAACCTAATGTACACTCGTGTCGGCCTAGGGTTGGCACGGGCGGCGGGTGCCTTAGCAGAGTCACACGAGGGCCAATGCATTAGTTCCTGAATGAATAGACGAGGAAGGTGTATGACCATCTGTACCGCAGAGTGACATAACAGTTCCAAAGTAACACCGAGAATGGTTTCGTGGTAGTGCGTGGTAACGCCCCAGACGGGAACTTAGACAAAGGCCGTCTTCTATTTGTGACATTCGTGAAGATTGCGTAGCGTTACTACCCTGGCGTCACGGGAGACGTTGCGAACGGACGACAGCATGTAGGCGTTGAGGACGCGATGATTGTCTTGGACCTTAGGGGCTGGAGCGCCTCTATACCAATGCTGCGGCAGTAACACTGCTCCGTCGTATGCGGGGGTGAATCAGTTCTCTTCTTGAAAATCAAAACGTCGGATAAGGCCTAATAGGCCAGGTGCGGACGCAAAAGATCCTATTGTCTTGTTGTCGATGAGTACTCGGGAACAACTGACCAACTAATATCTTTCAATTAATTAAGGTTTTTAGGTGAGATAAAAAAGTCCGGGTAAGGAGCGGGATTCGAACCCACCATCTTCGCCTAGATACACCCAAACCTCAATTCAAAAGGTGGGAAGTTAGTGTCCGAATGGATCGAGGTGACGATAGCTTAAGTGGTAGATCAGGGGTGTATTTAGCCGAAGGTCGTGAGTTCGAATCCCTCTCGTTACACTGATTTTTTATCTCAACTAAAAACCTTAATTTACAAACTTAGAAGCAACTTAATATAAGCTTGAAGAGTTCATCCACTTCTCATTTTTTTTTTTTTAATCCATTCCGTGATTAAGGTTCCACATTTATTTTCCGTTATCCCCAGAATGTGTTCAGTCTATAGCCTTTGGGATCTTGCTCTGGCTACTGTACCTGGCTTTTATAAAATTCCATTATATCATGGTGCACAAGCTATCATCAAAATTTTGGGAGCACTGACTAATTTCGATTTGATTTTTTTTACATGCTAACGCAAACTGTTTGGCTATCCGACATTATGAAGGATTTTTGGCCAACGTAACCTCTTTTAAGGTTTTCCAAGGCACTAGAGTAGTCTGACGTGTGTTTAGGCTTGAATGACCGAGGTGTGTTTTTTTTAATGAGTTGATTTATATTTATATATAAAAATATTTAAACTTGTCTGTAACCCTGTACTTAAAATCTTATAAATTATTAACTTTTTGACAAGGTGGAACACCAAAACAACTATGGGTGGTTTGCTCGCCCAGAAATTTCTGATGAATGGATAATGGACCTGGTACAGGTCGATAGTCAATCATAATATGTTGTGATTCTTTCTCTCATGTTTATATTTTTACACATTTGGACTATCATTGATTGTAAACGTTTGAGAAATACTCACAGTCTATGGCTTTTCATTTCTCAAAAAAAATTTCATTGAAAATTTCGTTCTTAACCCAATAGGGTTTAAGAGAAGTGGTTTTTGCATGTAAATCTTTAAACAGTTATAAGCTAGTCGAAGGACGCTCAAGGGGGTGAAGTACGCTTCGACCATTATCCACAGCCGGCCGTCAGTTCTGCCCGAGTTTACCCAAAGCCCGTCGATCGCTTGTGCACCTGGGTAGGTCAGGGTCGTTACCCCGGCAACAAGGGTTCCCACCATCCCTGGAACGTTCTTCGCCCCACTGCCAAGTAATTAGAACTTAAACCCACGGTTGACCCCGTTTCAGCGAATAATTCCGATTGAATAAACATCCCGGGATGGCTACGACGTCGAGCGAACTGCATTGCTCACCATTAAAAACATAATTGGGTCATGTAATCTGGCCATTCACGTTTAAATATTTACTCAGGAAAACTTTTTTCTTTCTTCGCTCTTATAAGGCAAACTTCTTGGGCAATACAATAATAACTTATTTATCATCCGTAGTATCCTATCGTAATCCTAACGGTCAACACTCCATTCAAACTTGAGTAAACCTCATCTAGTCGGTTTTTGCAACCATTATTTTTTTGCAAGTTTAAAAATATATCGTTGAAAGAAACAGATGGATGGAGTAATTAAAAAAATTTAAAACAGTATTCAATGGTAAAAACCTAACTTACAAACACAGCAGATTTGTTTGCACCCCATACATATTAGTACATAGTATAAATATAACCACGAAACGTTTTTGCATAAAAAAAGCACTAACACTAATGCCAATGGTGCAAATGAAAGAACATCTTCACCTGTCGATGGCTAGTGCAAAATGTGGAGGATGGACCGATTTCCACTCATGTCAGATATTTAGGAGAGTAGACAGACCATCAAACAGCAACATCAGAAAACTTGGACAACTTCGGACGGAAATGCATCTCACCCACTAACACTAAACTAACAGGCGAAACCTAAATGCAACAGCTTTTGACATACGAAGTGGAACTGTGGAGTTCGCCCAAGCCAGCATTCAACGAATCCGAAAAATCATCACAGCTCATTTTTTTCTTTGCAATGGGTACCAGGAACTGGAGGAGTTCTCTCCTGAGCACTGCCTGCAGCTGTAGTACAGGATATTGTATTTTATCCCTGGGTCCATTTTTTGGGGAGCTAGCTACACAAGTTTTAACCCCAGGCCGCGGTGTAATGGTGTTCCTCCATTGAAGTAACTAATTTTTGAAAGGGATTGGGACCAAATTCAGGGTCGCTGAGATCAGACCCGGCACCTTCTATTGACGAGTGCCATGTCAATTTCTTTCAACCGCGTCCACCGGTCCCCTTTGACGTCAGAAAAAATCAAGAGGCGACGTTGGGGATCGAACTCACGACCGCGTTGATCTCAAACGAGAGCCTGACGCATTAACCACTAGTCATACCTCCTTACTACGTCACTAACCTCACTTTCCACAACGACTTCAATTTTGCTTTTGTCCCTGATTCACAAAGTTGCACCAACCTTTCAATCCATTTATCCTAACCCTACTGCTTTAGCCTCCTCTACACATCCCCCTTATATCTCCTTATTTGACGATGTCCTCTCGACCCCTTTAGCCTTTAATCCCTCACCGTCATTCGATGGTTTCTCATGGCCCGATATAATTAGCTTTTAATAGATATTTCAATGTGTAGATGCATTTAAGATTGCTTTGACCTAGCTAGTAATTAAAATAGGTCGAAAGCTTGGCATTAGTAATTTGAATGTTTGTTCATCCGGACCAGTCCAAAATCCGTACAGTTTGGGAGTAAAAAACTGGTCTAAATACATCTGACACTTTCAATACAAAAATACGTTTGAAGTTTATACGAATACTTTTTAAGCATAATAATAGCAATAATAGTCGCTCCTACGTGATGTCTTAGAAACTAGTCACTAGTGAAGAAGTAAAGTAGGACAAAGTGTAGTTTTAAGTAGATTATCTTTCAAATTTAGGAAGTTTACAATTGAGCTTTAAGTTGAGTTACAAAGATTCCAAGAATTCTCCGTTGTGGGACTACACTTTGAACAGACTGTACATTTACTCTGGAGTTACATTCAGACACGTAGGATGACCTGCAACCTCAAAGGAGCAATGCATCTGCTTATGGGATGAATAGAAGCCCAGAACACGACGATGGGGTAAAAGTATTTTTTTGAAAGGGGAAAAATAAAGACAATTCTTCCTCCACAGCGACCTAAACATGTCTATGGCCATATCTTGGCAAATGCGCTTTCGTGGATCTCTTTGGGTATGAGAAATGTCCAAACGAAGTGGCCGTACTCCAAATGTGCTGATACTTTACATTCGGAAAGTATATGTACCATTGTCTCTACCTCCTCCAGACATAGTTGGTATGTTAGGTGATAGCTAAGAGGGTTATGCCCGGTATAAAGACCTATAATTTTCCTCCCATCCTGCCTGTTTAGAGAGAGAGGGATTCTTTAGTTTTCCGTTTTGAGACATTTTTACATTTTCTAGCTTGTGCCATAACTGGAGTGGGTTTTTCTTCAGTGTTTGAGTGTTTCTTTGTCAACACATTTTTCCAGTTCCGATTTCAGCACACACTCCGGGTAGTTGTGGTTCTGGTCCCATGTGTGAGTTGACCAACCTGTTTTCCTTCATGTCCGAGAACCCACCTCGAGGTTATTTAACTTTCCCAGAGTGCGGTTTAGTCACTACCAGGCAAATTTGGAGTTGAAAGCATTTAGCTGTTTGAAAGTATGAAGTATGTCCCATTTTATTTTGTTAGCTCGTGTGAACATATTGCGTGGACCCAGCTTGGAAAATCGTTGGGATTTGTCCAAAGGGCTTCAATAGGGTTTCGGCCCTTTTACCCCTACGTCTACTCCCTGTTCCATCTTCGATCCATCCGTGTACCATAGGACCCCTTCTTGAAACTTAGGTTCATCTTTCTTCCAAATGTTCTATCGTAAATTTCCACATGAAAGGGTTTGTCCAAGTGTAGCTTTTCTAGTTGTAGCCGTCGCATTTATTTTAATTTTTTTTTTAATTTAACAAACGGTTGAGATTTTTTGTCCGTCATTATTCTTTAAGAGACAACTAATGACATTTATCATTGTTACACTTACGACGTACTGACGGTATTTGAAATGAACGTTTAACACCAAACCTTTGGGTTGATATTCCTCCAAAGGTTCTTCCCATCGGATTTAAAATTAAACGTTTGAATCTAGCCAAGAATCCGTTGACCCCAATCTTATCAACGGTGAGTGTAATTAAATAAAAACGCTTTTATCTTTTGGGCTTTTTTTTCGTTACGGCCCTTTTTTCCCCTCTCTCTTTTTTGAACTCGAATGATTCACCACAAAATTATTTTTAGGAAGGCCAATCACCGAAATTGATAAGGGTAAGATAAGTTAGATAGAAGTGACTTGTTTGCAAATACTGCTTAAACTAAATAAAAATACGCATGTTTATGAAAAAGTAAGAAAAAAAAAGCTTCGAGGAATAGAATAAATCGGGCTAAGAAATAAAATTTAACTTATCTAAGCTAATACATCAGAAAATAGACAGAAACCGGTCTTTTAAGCATATTTCCACACAAAATCTGGCTCGAAATTTATCAAATATTTCAAATCTACCCAAGCTACCTGTATTATCTAAGAACACCTTGACTCATGGTTGGTGTAAAAAGTGGAGAACAAGATTAAACGGAGAAAAGTGCATCCAAACACATTCACTTCGAAAAAGCAGTCTTGCCTGTACATCAACAATGAAGAGGTACCGACTTCCATTCAAGTCAACTGCCTAGGACTATACCTTGACAGCGGACTGACGTGGAATCCCCACACAAGACTTAACTCAACAAAAGACGTGGACAATTAAACAGACCACTAGGAACAATATCTGGGTTGACCATCATCACTAAGCTGACCTTATACAAGATTTAACTGCGACCACATTGGACATACGGTGTGTAACTGTGGGGTACCGTCAAAACATTCAATATCCAGCGTATCCAGTCCAGACAGATCGTCAAAGCTCGTTTTTACGTCTCTAACCTCGCTATCCACAAAGACCTCAACGTTCCTGTCGTCAACGAACTGATCCATTCCCGATTCCAAAAATTTCATACCAACTTTCCATGCTAACCCCACCTCTAGAGCCCTCTCCACATATTCCCATCCCGAGAATCCACTACGTCGCCTAAAACGACGATTGCCAACCCCTAATCTATTTACAATGAGTGCCAGCACATTTTAATTTTTCCTTTATATTATTATTATTTCAATACCAATAATTAAATGAACAAATATATTTATCAATGTTAAAAGGATAAAAGAAGAACTTAAAATATAAGAAACGATCGTTTTTTGCCCTTGTTGCTTACACAAGCTGGAAATTGTTTTGTTTATTCTAATTTTGCAAGTGTACGAAGTGATTGAATTTCATCTTCCATCTTTAAAAGGAGATGGAAAGGAAAGTACTTCTGATGACTCAGTCTATTATACGGATTTAGCTTGAACTAGTAGAAAGTCAGACTGGAGGGCCGAGCCTATTGAAAATACGGATCGCACCCACCCTCCGGGATTATTATTAATTCACAAATTAACTTTAAAGTTGGAAAACCAGGGAAACTGTTTGTTTTGACAAATTTTTAAAAATATTTAGTAACCTTGAAATAGAGGGGAATTGTTGACTGTTTCGATCTAAATCCACTGCAAACTTCTGGTTCGATGAAGTATAAATCATGCCGCCTCGTGCAAACTCTTTAAAAAGTCATAATCGTTTTACAGTCAATCATAAAAAGCGCATGTGGTGTTTTACAAGGCCAGAGTATTGAAAATCATTTTGAATATTCAAATAGGCAGGACGGATAATTTGAATGTTTAAACTTATGATTTTATCTTTATATCTTATAGTTAATTGGACTTTCAGAACCGTTAAAATATTATTTTAGAAAGAAGATCAGTTTAGTTCTAGTTCTAGACTAAGAAAAATCTGCAAATGTTTCTTCCTGGAGTAAAGTGGATGAATTCATGTTGACATTTGGATGTTTAATGATCAATCAGTCAATCAGGTAAGTCTCCAAAAAATCTGCAAGGTTTCTTCGCGGAATAAAGTAGATGAATCTTTGATGGAGTTTGGATATTTGGTGATCAATCACGCAATCCGGTTGTCTAAGAAAAATCTGCATGGATATTTAGTGATCAATCAGGTAATCCGGTTGTGTAAGAAAAATCTGCATGGATATTTAGTGATCCATCAGGGAATCAGGTTGTCTAAGAAAAATCTGCATGGATATTTAGTGAACAATCAGGGAATCAGGTTGTCTAAGAAAAATCTGCATGGATATTTAGTGATCAATCAGGCAATCCGGTTGTCTAAGAAAAATCTGCATGGATATTTAGTGATCAATCAGGGAATCCGGTAAGTCAATCAGCCTAAAAATCGGCAAATGTTTCTTCCTGGAATAAAGTGGTTGAATCCATGTTGAACTCAAGACGCATGCGTTTTTGATTGGCATGGTGAGAAAAATTCTACCTGATAACCATATCAAGTGTCATACTTTGGATCCATATAGAGATCGAGTATAAATGCCACTCGATGTAAAGTGGATGGAAGAGTAGTGAAGAAGGAGTAACAGTTTTTTACTAAGTGTTAATATTTCCATGGCCCTGTGATTCGAACTTGGGTCCTATACAGAGCTATGCCGACGTATTAACACCTGACGGTCAAGGTTTAAAAACTGCTGTTTTTTAGGTCTTTAATGATCTAGGAGTTGTCAGCTCATTATGTTTGCTTAACTTCTGTCGCGGACATATAAGATCGAGGTCTGACCCCGAAGTATACGATTTTAGAAGAATAAGCTTAATCCTGTGTCTCCTGTGTTCTCTACATACTTGCGGAGAGTACATTAAGAATAGGCTTTGGTTCAAGCAGCATTTGACTACATAATTGATTCCTTGGCATTATATAGAGATCCAGCAGGAACGCAACCCTGGTATGAAAACTGCTTGAGCGTTCCCCCTGTTCCGATTTTTACGAAGGACATGGCCGTTTATTGACCCCCCCCCCAATTAAAATAGTTAGGCGCAGATAACATCTGTAAAGAGTTTTAGTGAACTATTAAATATTCAACCAACATAATTGAACTAGGAAAGAATGGTTTGAAGAAAGTGTGGGTTTAAATTTAAAAAATCCAAACAGGCATGAAATTACATAGCAGTTTTCGGGTTACCTGCGGCGGTGGGATGGATATGACCGACGTTTGACCGTGGAACGCCAAAACACCGATTGTTCGCCCGTAGTTTCTTCTGTTTGTACTACATGAACAAAAAAGAAGTTTAAGATATAATTATCGGGTCTTCAATTGAAATTGGAACAAGTTTTATATTATCAAGACTGAAAAAATAAAGTGCATCAGTCTGGTTATTTCCAGATCAATTAGTCAATGTGTTAAATATAAAAGTACTCTTGATTTCATGTTAAATTTTCCTCTCACGTGTTTGGAATCTGTAAGAAATTTAATGTATAAATTTGAGTCGTTCTTGTAAAAGATTTGGAGAGAATAAAAGTGGTAAAGGCGTACGTGGAAGAATGACCGTCACATTATTATTTTACGGATCAGTAAGTCAATAGATCTATAAAGTATGCCATTTACTTGCTAGACAATGGAACTGGGTGTTTAAAATTAATAAAAAATCGCCTTATTCCTTATTATTTATACCCTATTTCAAAATTAAGCCTGGCATCAATCACATAACTTACTTATCATAAGGACACGGATGTTGACATAATTATTTCATAAATATTAATGAATCCATTCAGTAGGTCCAAGTAACGGCAGGAACGGAGGGACCGTAGTTAGTAAATTTTGATTCTACTATTCAAACGAGAATGCCGTGACCTTTTCGAGCGATATTTTACCCTCGATTCTCGACTTCAGATAAATAACCATATTAATAGCTATATTTTCCTATACGAATATAGTACTGTACGCGGACGACGGCGCGGCGGCCGAATTAATCTCTCAGTATGCCTTTGCTTTTCTCTAAGCTACAAGACAAAAGTCGGCGTCGCTAGTTATTCTTGTATAGGGGAAGGGAAGGTTCTAGAATTCAATAAACCATAAAGTTCATTCCTTAGGATTAATTGTAACTCAATTCCGTCTCTTAACCAACAACAACGGAATCTTAATCAATCTAAAAGTCAGCCACAACTCTAAATCTGGGATGAGCCTATTAACAAAGTGTCTCACTCGAATCGACGCGCCCACGATTAGTGTCGACTGCATCCCAGCTCCGTCTGTTCTCTCGACCGTCGACTTGGTTCGTTGGGTCGCAAAGGCTAGTCCTCTTTGGCTCTGGCTGGCTGAGAACCCTTGTTGAGTACCAGACGGAATGCGGACTGACTGGGGTGAGTCGCCGGTTTTGACTGGCTGGGATGAGTTTTCAGTTTTGACTGACTAGGTTGAGTCTCTGGTTTTGAATGACTGGGATGAGTCTCCGGTTGTGACTGACTGGGGTGAGTCACCGGTTTTGACTGGCTGGAGTGTCTCTGGTTTTGACTGAATAGGATGAGTTTTCAGTTTTGACTGACTAGGTTGAGTCTCTGGTTTTGAATGACTGGGATGAGTCTCCGGTTTTGACTGACTGGGATATAACCGGTTGTGACTGACTGGGGTGAGTCTCCGGTTTTGACCTACTGGGGTGAGTCTCTGGTTTTGATTGACTGGGATGAGTTTTCAGTTTTGCCTGACTAGGTTGAGTCTCTGGTTTTGAATTACTGGGGTGAGTCTCCGGTTTCGACTGACTGTGGTGAATTCATCAGTTTTGGCTGACTGGGGTGAGTCTCTGGTTTTTGGCTGACTTTTCGTTTCCCAGTCATCCCTTTTTATACCGGTTTGCCGAAATAGGGGCGTGGAAAGGAAAATTATGAATCGCGGTTGTTCCCACCCCGCTGGTAAACCGGCGAAGACGGTTGTGGCGACCCGAATTTACGACATCCTTCGTCGCTACATATTTTTGACCGTGTGACAACCCTTCAGCACTAAATAACTATACGATAGTTATTTATTTGATCAGTTGTCCAACTGGTGCAACTTTACGTTGTCGGAAACATGACGCGATTCCAGCCTGGGCCTGCGACACCCTTTGACCTTTCTTACCTATCTGTCCAATGGTGTAATTATTTCAATGTTTGCCAGAATATGAGGATGACGTGACGGCATCCCCGTCTGGGTGATAGCCCCTTCAGGTTTAAAACCTTTGTTCCCTATCATCGTTTACCCTAATTTTCCTTACTTTAACAACTAAAACTTATCCCTAAGACCGGGACCGTTTACAGTACATCTGATTACAGGGTGAACTCGCTCCGTAATTTCACGCTCTGTTAGATTGGGTTTTTTTAGCGGAGCAGAGCGATAAGGATCCGAGTTGTTTGTTTTTAAACGGGGAAAGAGAGATGAGGCGAGGGCCGGTATGATCGAGAGGAGTAACTGTTCCACTTTCCCTCGGAGGAAGTGAAAGTAAAACCGATCCCGGCCCGCCAAGGATGGAGGGATGCTGAAAACCGCTGCATAAGTAAGCTGTTGTCCTATTGCCCAAAAAGGCGCCTTGAGCGTTTACAAAAGCTTATGTTTAATTAACGATGGTGATGTTATGTTCCTTAGCTTCCGGCTGGACGGGAAATGTCAACGACCTCTGAGACGCGTGAGATATGTGCGAACCTACATGTTTGTCTTTGCGCTATTAAGCGGGACAAATGACAGACGGGAAGTTCGCGTCAGCACTGTGTTCCGTAAAGAACTATTTTCTCGCTAGCCATAAAATTAACGCAGTTTTCAATGGAAGTTAAAGATTCACACCAAATCTGTAAGGAAAAAAATATATGGATTGTGCTTTTTTTTAAATGAGATTTGCTCTTGACGTCTATGATCGAGTGATAGCGATCATTTTGGTCCGCCAGCTCTGGTTTCTTTGGTCTGACTGGCTATTATTTAGCCACGTTTAATATGACAACAATCCTATCTGAACCTGGCAAAAAATCGAAACGCTTCCGACGCCATTGACTTTTTTTTATCTCAACTAAAAATCTTCGTTAATTGTAGTAGGTAATACATTTTAATCCTCATCAGTTGATTTTTTTAGCTTTATTTATTTAAAAGAAAATGTTTTTCTGAAACCTTCATCACACCAGACCGCATCTCGCGATATCTGAATAATTTATTTATTTGAGTACAGATATTTTTTACAAAATCATTTACTAATACTATAGAAATTAAAATCTTTCAGTGTTTACCGAGATATTCTATTTATTGGAAAAGTGCTACAGCAGCTATCATCAATTTAAGCAGATGGTGCATTCTTTTTCTCACGGTACGTCTGAAAATGCATCTGTACATTCCGATTCCCCGTTTTTCTCTCCCAATCTCGTCCAGTTCTGCATGTCCGTTGACCTAATTTTTTCCCATTCTTCGAATCAGCGGAATAAGATTTGCCGTCTCAAAGCATTGGTTTTATCTTATCTCTTATCAAAATATCAACCGCTCCTTCCAGGCCCATGAAGATTGCGAGTTCCTCTTGTGTATAGTCACAACCAACACTTTCTTACAGTTTTTTAGAATTCTTCTAGACCTGAAATGTATATAGTTGACCTTGTCTTTTACTCGTCAGAATCAGTTATATAATATATTGTGGCATATGTTGGGGTATCCAACTACTGACCAGATTTCCTGCTATAGTCACTCACCTTCACGGGTGACCTTACGGCGAAGAAAAAGCTGAGTTTTGTTGTATGCGTTTCGAATCGAAAGATCTATTGTGCGACTAATGCATCTATTTTGAAGCGCGGAAGTAATACTTGATTCAAACTTTCACACTAATGTTCAAATAGTTTGGGTAGGGTTTCAACGAAATCCACGCCCAAAATTTTTCTAATCGACATTAAACGGTTCTTTCGTCTACATCACATTCTAAATCAAACCGTAGATGAAGATTTCATATTGAAAAAAAATCATTGGTTATCTTTCCTGTTGATAGTTAATCGCCTTTAATAAAAGGTTGTCATTGTAATAAAAAACCCGAGTGGATTCGGCTTAATGTGTGATAATTATTTCTCGCCTGACCTCCATGCTGATTCTTTATGCTTTCATCAGCGTAGGCTGAATCATGCAGAAATTTCAATTGTTTAAATTTTTTTTTAGTCCAACTGATCTAATTTAAGGTTACCGTTCCGATAAACCGTATAATTCAAAGTAGGTTAAATGTGATCTTTATTATTATTTTTCAACCTTGGTCCCCTTGATTCGCGTTTGTTTGTACTGGACTCCGAATACTAAAAATTTTGAATGTTGATAAAACTTTCAGGTGATAAAAAGAAATATTCGAGAGTTAAACAAGTCTATAATGTTTCCCTGGAACACCTTTAAAAATTATGTTACCATTAAAAATTTTTTTATTGTGGTTTTATTTTTCATAAATGCTGACATATTGTTGTCCGGAAGTAAGATATTGTGAGATAATATTTATTCAAACCCATTACAGTTCGTGGTCCGATTGACCAAATAGAAATTAATTAATATTTATGAGAGGTGTCGGCTGAGAGAAAAAATTCAGTGTCACGAGCGAGAATCGAACCTACGACCTTCGGCTAGATACTTGAGCGATCGTGACTTCGATCCGCTCAGACGCTAATTTCCATCTCAACCTCACCTCTCGAATTTTCCCTCCTTTTTGCCATTGTTTAATTTTTTGAGATGGGTAGTTAGTGTCCGAGGGGATCGAAGACGCGATGTAGAGTAGCGACGTGTCAAGCCGAAGGTCGTGGGTTCGAATCCCGCTCGTGACACTGACTTTTTTACCTTAACCAATGCATTTCATAAATATTAATTTATTCAAATATTAAGAAAAGAAATAAATTTCATTCTGGGACAATTCGTTTCAAAATGGCTATATAGATTAAAAAGTTTTAAATGTAATAGGACAGAAATAAATGAAACTTACTCAATTAAACAAGAAACTAAAAATTATCCACCCTCGGCGTTAAATTATAGGGATATAAGGTAGTCAAAAAGACCGGGACCCGGAGTGTCATGGAATTCCAGATTTTAAGTAACTGTAATATATGATAAATTACGGACTTTTTTGAGGGAAATTTCTAAGGTTTCTTTCAATTCCTCTGGTTATTTTATGTGTTACCGGCAAATCTGGTCAATAAAGGGAAACCATCTCGGTGTTCTTTTGTTAACAAATATAGCTTTGTTTTTTTTTTTCGTTATTGGATTTTCTTACGTCCAATAAAGCCCGCCTCTTGACCTGGGGTAAAGTTGACGGAGGAGCTTATTCCTCCTCGCCCATCCTCCCACCAAAAGGAAATAGAAATTTCCGGCTTAACGGGGCAGGATTTTAGTCCGTTCCCGATGGTAAAATGAAACTATTGTCAAATGAAATTGTCAATTAACAACCGAAAAAAAATTTCATTTCCATTCTAATCTTACTTTTGGTGATTAAATATCGCAAAAATTAAAGAAATCGAGGATGGAACATATTAGAAAAATCGTCGTAGTTTAAGAAATGAACAAAAAAATAATGTTGAATTATTAATTTAACAAAATGTAAAACAATCAGTAAATATGAACATATTCTTCGGTTTATGTTTATTTTTTAGTTTTGCTGCTTCATGTAACGTCCAGGCTAGGAGTACGTTATTCTTTTATGGCCATACAGCTGCGAGATCAAGCGGACCAAAGATGACCGAGATTTAGGAGAGGGCGACGGGTGTTTTAAACTGTCATTATGGCCCGGTGGAATGGCGTATGTATCGGGGATAAGAGACTGATTCGTCTCTTTGGTCGGCTCTATTTGTGATTCCGTCTAACGGGTTCTCGAATGGTCCTCGGCTCGATTCAAATGCAAGTTATGACCCGAAACGTGACACTTAGGAAAATTCCAGGCTGTCGTGGCTTTCGACCGGATTCGACGTTTCTGGATGATATTACGATTTTAATCGGGTTGGATTTATGACAATTCACCGAGCTAATTCATACTTTTACTTCACTGTTTTAAACAGAGATACCCAAATACTTCAACCTGGGGACTTCAGACAAGCCACCCTTTTAGAAAAACTAATTTTCAAATGCATGTTGTCCAAAAGTTGGTCGTTTAATTTTTGGAACAGTCCATTTTTATCTTTCTATCCACGCTGCCTGTTTTCAAGTTTTATGACACCGCAGTACTTAGTACAAGAGTTTATTAGTCGAACGTTATATTTTTAGTTGAGACAAAAAAAGTCAATGTCACGAGCGGGATTCGAACCCGCGATCTTTGGCTAAATCCGCCGCTGCTCTATCACTGAGCTATCGTGACTTCGACTCGCACACTACCTTCCCGCCTCAACCCCACCTTTTCAATTTTCCCTCCTTTTTGTTATTTTATTTGAGCAGCGGCGTAACACACACACACACACACTAACGCCATAGGATCGTTTATGTTAAAACTAAAATAAGTCCTGTTGTACAGGTTATATAGTTTAAGTTTCACCTAACCTTGTACTAGGGTTTGTACCTATAAGCAATATCTTGTGCATTTGATTCTCCATTAAAAAATCCATGGGTTCTGTCCGGATTCAAACCCCAGAACCATGGGTCACTTGTGAACTTTTAGTAGTAGCGATAGTGTAAAATATTTTTATATAACTTTGACATGCATAGTCCAGGATCTCTCTAGGAGTCGAATCGGGATTTCAACCCTTCAGTTCGATGTGTCTCGAAAAGTCAATTGTGAAATGAACGAAATCCGAAAAGTCGGTCATCCTTGACACCGCCCTGACGTTATTTCCTTGATAGCCCGTGACAAAGGATATGTTTAATGACAGATCCCAAGTACAAGGATGTTTGGCTCTTGACAGGAAGACTCTAGTTAGCTAATAGCGTCCGAACTTCCGGCAAACAAATGAATTGCCATCGATTGCATAGACCTCGGCTTTTTAACGATATCCTAGTGCGGACACGATAATAGCTAAACAGCACTGTTTTATTAACGAATTGAAAAAAGCTTCCCATTTTTCTCCCTACAAACCAACGATAAAGGAAGAGTTTTAATTGTACAAAATATCAACTGGATAAAACGAAATCTTCGTGGGAATTAATAAACTGGTAAAAAATCATATTTACTTAAAGATATCCGTCTTTCATATATGACCGTGAAAATGATCGATAATGCAGAAAAACATGTTTACTGAATGTTCACAGTTTTATATAATCAATATATGATCAATATTGAAGTGATTCAATTCGTCGAGGCTTATTTAAAAAAATTTTCACCGATTTTTATTCCAACCGACCTATTTTATACAACTGACAGTTAACAATAATCATTCAGTACGCCACACACTCTCAATTTCTCACTCACCTTTCTCTCTCTCACTCTCTCTTCCTTTCCCTTCGCTTTTTACTTTTGCGCTCACTTTTTTTCCTAAGCTCTATCTAAACATGATTTATGCATTTAGATTGCATGCCATTTCTATTATTCTCATTTTCTATCCCTCTTCCTCTACCATCATCTATCTATCTCTCGTTGTTCATTCTCCCTCCCTTCCTTTTTTGCCCTATATACTTCTACCTCTCTCATGTTCTCTCTTTCTCTCTCTCTTTTTCTGTGTCTATCCCTTTCCCTCTTTTCTGCTCTTCATTTTACCATTATATACTCTATTCTCTCTTTCGTCATTTTTTTCTCTTTGTCTCTTTCTGTCGTTCTTTTTATTCTCCCTTCACTCTGTTTGTTCATTTTTATCTATCTTTATTTCTCTCTCTCTCTCTCTCTCTCTCTCTCTCTCTCTCTCTCTCTCTCTGTTTATCTCTTCCCCTCCTTCCTGCTTTTTATCTTTACATTCTCTCTTTCTTCATTTTTATATTTTTATGCCGTCCTCTCTTATTCTGCCTCTTTGCCTCTCTCCATTTCTTCATTTTTATCCATCTTTTCTGCTGTCTTTCTTTCTTTCTCTCTCTCTCTCTCTCTCTCTCTCTTTATCTCCTTCCCTCTTTCCTGCTTTTTATCTTTATATTCTCTCTTTCTTCACTTTTATCTCTTTCTGATGTTCTCTCTTATTCTCCCTCTCTTCCCCTCTCTCTGTTTCTTTTATCTATCATTCCTACTCTCTCTCTCTCTC
>CM077107.1:11847245-11865357 GCA_039619505.1 Cimex hemipterus
TGTCTTCTGTACCATTCTTGCGTGTCGTGTTGAGAGTGCCAGTGAGATATTGCTGTTTTATGTGTATGTATGTTGTATTTTTAAGGTTTTGGGTTTTCGCTTAGAACGTAAAGACAGCATTGATGGATCAAACTTAATGGCGAGTAGTTAATACGTAAAAAAAAAGTGAACTTCCACTTACATCTCGTGTAAATTCTCTTTGGTTGAGTTGTATCACCGTTGTTGTGGGGTTTTGCGATACGATCTATCCCCCTTGTAATTATATCAAATAAACAACTTCTTACATTGTAATAAATAATTTTAAAAAATATCACATATTAAATAAACAGTCGATAAATACAGACGAGGACATGAATTCATCTAGCTCTGTATCTCTTTTGCTCTGTAATTCATGTTAAACGTTTTCGAAGGAGTCTATAATATCCATACAATATTTTATATAAGAAAATAATAGATTTGCTAATTTGAAGCAAAATGGGACTTGTGATATCAGGTAAAATTAGGGAGACCTCGAGTGAGTGGCGGAAAGAAGATCCCCGAAGATGAAAGAACACGCCGAACCACCCTACGAAAATCCGTCCGACGTCTAATTGATACGTCGAACGGATTTTGATATTTACGCTTCAAGGGGTTTAATCGATGCCCCTGGGATTGAGGAAGGTCAAGGCCTCCCCGGTCTAAATTGGAGAAAAATTGAAATAGCACCGTTTTGGCAAGCCGGGTCGCAATTGTCTAATAAACAGACGTCGGACCGTATTGCGTTGCCATGCGCCATTCCGTGGCCTCGGTGCGACCTCAGGGTCTTCTTCAGATTTAAACGCAATCGATGCAATAAATATTTTCCAGACGGGGACGGCTGTAGAATAGAATCGAATAACGGCCGTTTTACTCAATGCATGAATGGATTTCTACAAACCTGCAATAAATGACGGTATGCTGTTTTTTTTCCCCCAATACAAATTGACAAAAGACGATGAGCTAATATTAAAATAGAATGCCCATTTAGAACATGGATTTCAATTTAAATCGTTGGTACAAGCCATAAATAAGAATCGGTTTTCATCTGAAACATTCTCGGATTCGCAGGACGATTCTTCTTCACCATCCGTGTTTGAAGAACATCCATCATCACAGACAGCACTTTAGAAATAAACCCGATCCGAACTATAAGTCGTTCAATCATTAAACACCTTAAAACAAATGATGACTGACTATAATGTCCTGCTTGAAATGCTGAAAACATTTACTTTCTCTTAAACTCGTAAGGCAAAACAACCTCATTTTTTATTTTTGTTTTTTCAAAACCATTTTTGAATCTACAGAATAAATTAAAAATATATCAGATACGTTTTTTCTTTCGATTTCAACAAATTGTGTAATTTGATTGATCGTCTTGGCCTGCATATTGTCGATAAGTTGGTCTGTCAGACGCGACATTTCGCCAGCTTCAGTGTTTTTCATTTTGTATGTTTTTTAGTTGTGAAAAATCATCCAATTCGAAACACCGAAGAAGGAATTAGAACTTCTTACCCCCAGTCACAAGAGGTATTCTCACTAATTACGTAATCATGTTATATTTGTCGTATTTATGTTTAATTTTCATAGGTTTCTCATCAAATTCGGATCAGCCTAGTCTCGCTGTTTTGCTCATTGGCATGAGAATTGAAATTTATTTTAAGGCCGCCTCATAACAGCACGCGCTAGACAATAAAATTCCAAGGCAGGCGGATATCTCGAATTCGAAAGCTGAACAGGTTTTTTTTTGCATTTTCATGATCCGATTTCGGAGAAAAAGTAAAATAGATTTTTCCAACTGTTTACTGTGTACACGCGGGCTGGTAATCCTAGGGCAATTTGTATTGTTTACCCTTCGTTGTGAAACCGACGGGTTTATCAGCCGATTATTATTTTTTTTTTTTTTAAATTAAACGTCCAAGGTCTTCAGCAATCTTTGAGAGAGAGAAAGATTCTCTTATCTGATCAGCATTGAGACAAGGTGGATCCGCAATGATCAAAATATACAAGGTTCACCACTTGCGAATCCGGAAGAAAACTGACTCTTCAAACACATTGAATTAAAAAGAATTAAATTAAAAATAAATCAATAATTAATTGTGAGATAAGCCACTCACCACAAATTATTCAAAATACCCCGCGTACTCAATCATCGGGGTAATTGGGTATAAACCTTACCATTCACGCTAATAAATGACATTCGCACATTGATTCACTCCACCCCAGAGTACTCGATATTCCTTGGAGTAATTGGGGTATGCCTATCCATTCGCGCTAATAAATGACATTCACTCCACCCCAAAGAACTTAATATTCCATGGGGTAATTGGTATAAACCTTACCATTCACGCTAATAAATGACATTCGCACATTGATACACTCCAACCCAGAGTACTCGATATTCCTCGGGTAATTGGGGGTAAGCCTGTCCATTCGCGCTAATAAATGACATTCGCACATTACCCCAGAGTACTCGATATTCCTCGGGGTAATTGTGGGTATGCCTATCCATTCGCGTTAATAAATGACATTCACTCCACCCCAAAGAACTCAATATTCCTCGGGGTAATTGGGTACAAACCATTCACGCTAATAAATGACATTCGTACATTGATTCACTCCACCCAGAGTACGCGATATTTCACGAGGTAATTGGGTCTAAACCCTGCCATTCACGCTAGTAAATGACATTCGCACATTGATTCACTCCACCCCAGAGTACTCGATATTCCTCGGGTAATTGGGGGTAAGCCTCTGCATTCGCGCTAATAAATAAATTCAGACACTACCCCCAGAATATTTGATATTCCTCGAAGTAATTGAGGGTAAGCCTATACGTTCGCGTTAATAAATCAATTCTAACACTCCCCCAGACTATAAATAAATTACATTCGCAAATCAGACTTCGTTCACACTTCCCCGATTTTTCGTCAAACCTTGGGGCGAGCGATAAACTGTACAACAACGCTAATAAATTACATTCACATATCGCAATTTATTCTACGTACGTCAGAGAACCCGATATTTTTCTGGTCTAGCCGATATTATTTTTAGAATAATTTTTATATCACGGTAATTTGTATTTATGATTACACTTATGATATCAACTTCTGATTACCAGATTCTAATCCAGTTCTGACACAACTCTCAACACATACTACAACCCTTCTCATTTATTTAAAAAAAAAAATACATATAAAAAATAGAATACTGTGTAATTTAACCTCCCTACTTCGAACTCTAATAGTTCTCGTCGCCATTCAATTATTTTATGTCCGAATCGGCCTGGTTGACAAATTTTCAGTTGTCCCCGGGTCGGTCAAAATCGATCGATCACATTAACATACGGATGTAGTTATGTTTTTTTAGCCGGGTTAAACGGAACGCGCGCTCTTCCAAATCAATGAGAGCCGTATCTTTCAATCTGAGTGATTGGCTCCGATCAATGACAGGAGATTGATGCCCAGGAAAGAGCGCACACCTCGTTCCACTCTCCTGGATGTTAAATATTAATGTCCTCTCAGATTGAAAATAGGCCCCGGCCTCCAATTGTAGCCTAGATATGTTTGTTTTCACCGATCGCATAAGTCTCTTGGAAGGAAAAGAATCAAAATCCAGACGAAAATGGACGGAGGATGAAATGGTAAGCTCGGTCGAGGCCGGCGATCCTTTACACAGCCGGGATTAGGGCTATTTTAAAAATTTTACGTAAACCTGCAAATGTCAGATCATTCTTATGTATATCTTTTTAAATTAAGGCGGTCGTGTAAAGTCACATTTTTGAAAATAGATTGTTAAGATAGGCGAAAAACACACCCGCTGAGGATGCCCGAGTTAATTAAATGTGCAGAAATTAGCTTGCGCCGCGGGGAGCTCAATGCCGACCTTCCATTTATTTTCGAACGCCTTGAACTTGAGCAAAAATAACCACGATCGTTAATTTAAAGACTTAATTTAGTAGCGCCCTACGCTTCAAAAAATCCAAATTTCGTCAACGTTTGCATTTTTCTTTTTGGGGGTGGTTTTTTGGAGGGACGTTGGGGTCATCCGGCCAGATTGTTATTAATCTGTGGTAATTAATTTTTTTATAAAAATGAGTAGTTAAAATTGTTTTCGGAACGTTTCCGCACAATAAGATTATCAACTTGATATCGATTATGACCTGAAGGAAGTTAACAACCGTTTTTGTACTCCAAACATTCCATAATGATTGTGCTTCAACAAGATGTATCAAGGGTTATCCGTTTAATCTCTGGATGAGATTATAGTTGTGTCATTATTAAGCCTTGGAGATGTAGCAAAGACCGTTGACTATTGCCCTGAGGAATTTAAATTGAAATGTCTATACTGCTGATTGATAATTATAGAGAAATCGTGAGAGGTGGTCTGGTGTGACGTAGGTTTTAGAAAAAAACTTTCTTAATCGTACCAACGTGTCGATCTATATTGAGATCATCTTCAGAGATCAAAGTGTTCAAGTGTCATTTTTATAGTAAATGTTTTTTCTAAAACCAACGTCACGCCAGACCGCATTTCACAATATCCAAATAATCATTAAATAACGGTCAATAAACACCAGACATGTCTATACTGTTCGTGGAAAGTTCATCGGTGTGCAAAGTTCTAGTCTATGCATCGAATTTCTTTCTAGTATATATTTTTTTAACAATGGATACCACGAATTGAACTCCCTCCTGAGCATTGCAGCTAAAGTTCAGGATATTGTATTTTATCCCTGGCTCCATTTTTGGGGGGCTAGCAACACAAGTGTGAATTTGAGAAGTGCCGGTGTTCTTCCATTGAGGCAACTTATTTTGATGGGGGGTTGGGACCAAATTCATGGTCGCTGAGATCCGATCCCGTGCTTTCCATTGATGAGATCCGTGTCAATTTCTTCCCCCCCCCTTCGGCGTCAGAAAATGTCCAGAGGCGGCGGCGGGGATCGAACCCTCAGCCGCGGGATCATGCAGTTTGAGTTAGGTATGAATATACTATGGCGGATTTACCTCAGAGGGTTTCACTTTCTTTAGATTTCGTTAATACAAAGCAATTGAAAAATCTGGATTTGAGGAAGGTTTAGCTATATATTGGGTATAGGTGAAGATGTTGATAACGAGAGGCTAAGTTTGGTATATCCCAAGAAGTGGAACTTTTTGCCATAACTGTTTTCTGTTTCTTAGTTCAGCTCAATCGACTCGAGCCTACCTTTAAGAAGTAGTGAGTCATTGACTGCCAACATATCAATTTTCCAACGAACTTCTTGAAATCCTAGGTTATAGTTATCGGGTTAGCACAGGGTGGGCGACCAAGATCCGAGGGGTTAAATGCCTGTGTAGACTCGTACCCCATCCCTAAAAGGCCTGGGACTTGGTCGGCTCACGTGTCCTGCATAAACCGCTTGGACTTGTTCACAAACCTCAAGATTTTGGACCGTTTAATCTCGGGGAGTGATTTGGTGATGTCCTACCTGTCACACTCTGTGAGGTAGTGCCTTGCCGTTCCTTCTGTTATTTCGCAAAAACGGCAAAAAGGATCTGGTAGAATACCCATTAGGGAGAAGTGTCTTCTCAGTGGGCAGTGGCCCGTCAGGATACCTATCAGCCTGCTAATTCCCTTCCTTGAGTTAGAGAATAGCCATTTCGATTCTGCTGGTTTCATCTCCTTAACAAACTCCTTCGATTGCCTGTATCCGGGAAATAAATTCCACTCCCTAATGAATTGTTTCATGCCCCAATCGTTGATACACTCTTTCGCTGTGCTCATCGAGTGTGATAATACCAGTTAGTAGTACCAGTATTATAACCGACTTTGGCTAGGCCATCCGCCTCTATGTTGCCATGGTGTCCTTTGTGTTCTCGTATCCAAATAAGGGTTACCCTATTCTCACGCCTTGAAGTGATTTCGAAGCATTCGAAGATGATACGAGTGGTTCTAGTTCAATCATAAGTTACAAACTAAGACTCATAGTTTTATGTCATTAACCAGCTGTTTCTTAATCGTCATACCATTCATCAGGATCAGTTATTTGTTGGAATTAGCTCTTCAATGCTTTATTTATTGAACCTTCACATTATCATCTAGTGTAAAGTAAAGTAAAATGAAGTAATTCCTGTTGTACAGGATGGCTTAACGCCAAATTACTCGCTGAATGAGAGTTAAGAGGCCATACAAATTTACAACCCTTTTGTCATATTATTCCCAATTGAAATTTTATGGGTTATGCCGGGATTGGAACCCAGTATCCCTTGCAAATATCTTTAACCCCTTATCTACTTGCCCCAAGAGGTCCACACAATAGCATAGATTGAACCGCATTTTTCTCTTATTCTTAGCAATTCTTAGATAGAATATATGCTGACACTCCCACTATTTTTATATAACAGGTTAGGGAACCAGGCCAAAAACAGTTTTTGTTCCTATTTACTATTTCTCCCAATGAACTGTAATCAAAGGGTGGGTCTATATAGAATCTTAGTCTTTCTGGTCTCTTCTTGTTGATACTAAGGTGGATTTGGCTTTTTGACATTAGTCTGCGCAGTTCTCACTGAAATTGCTTCAGAGCTTTACGTGACAATCGTCGTAAACTTGGTTAGGGACTCCGACTAGCTGCAAGCACGTAGAAAATGATTTTGTGGATTTCAATACCATAATGTTAAAAAAGAGAAAAACGATTAATTACAAGCGATATGTTATCGTATTAAACAGTTCTTCCTTCATCATTTCTGTTTTATAACAAAACGAAACAAAGAGAAGCCTTATCTATTATTTTTACAAGGCTAAACCGCCCCCCCCCCTCGGCCCCGGCGATAAGGAGAATCCTTGACTTTGGGGGACGAGGGATGTGCGACACAGGGTGCCCAAGGGCGCACCCTTGACCTTTCTTCGAAGTTCAAAGGTCGCATGGATTTCAATCAAACCCCCACGAGAGTGAACGCCGGCGTAGAATTTTTCATCTGCGCAGTTTTTATCGCGGTTCGATAAACAAACAATGCCCCCGCGCTTTGCGACATTTTGGGCAAGATTTCTATGGAATTTTTTGAATTTATTCCTCGAAGGGAACCGGTGAGAAATTCGATTGATAAATTTATTATGGCCCTCTCAGACGATGAATTGTTGATAAGGTTGCAAAATCAAAATATTTTTCTTATTTATAATCTATAATTGTAAAGATAATAGATAACTCGTCATGGGTTTAATTTCTTGCAAAAGAAAAAAACAATACCTTTTTTGCTTATTGCAGATAAAATATGTGTATATGAAAACAGAATTTTCAACCACATCGATCTTTGACTTTGCCATAAAATTTGCCTCAATATCAAGATAACATAATTTCAAGTATTTGATATAATTTCAATTAATTAAGGTTTTAAGTTGAGATAAAAAAGTCAGTGTCACGAGCGGGATTCGAACCCACGATCTTCGGCTAGATACGCCGCTGCTCTACCACTTGAGCGGTCGTGACTTAGATCCACTCGGACACTAACTTCCCATCTCAACCGCCCTTTGACTTTTCCCTCCTTTTTGTCATTTTTCAAGATATTATTTGTTCAAGCGGAAAACTATTGTGTAATGTTTATGGGATTACAAAACAACTAAAAAATCATCGCCGGTCTATTTTTACCTCCTTTTTCTGACTTTGACGCGTATTTTCTTTAAACTGCTATCCCTTCTCTCTGCTTTTATATGTGTCTGTATACTACGATGGTTTCTTAAAATGCTAGCCCTTCGTTTATTATCGACTATCAAATGGAAACGGAATCATAAATATATTAAGATGTGCGCACCCTACCTGCGGACAACCTCGGCTGACTGTAACCTCGACACCTCAAGCCCAACCCAGCCGCTAGCCACGGCGAGGCGACAGACACCTAGCGTGATACCAGGATTTCTCTTTGAGAGTCCAAGTATCTCATCCAAAAACCACCATTCCTCGTCACCACGCCAAGGAAAACACTATTCCTCGGGGTGGGGTTATACTACCCTTCCTTTCACGCTAATAAATTACATTAATACAATTAATAAAATAACAAACACAACTCCCCATAGAAACCTAGACTCTGGTCACATTCTCGCCTCTAGAGTATTCGATATTCCTCGGTTATACCAACCTTCCATTCACGCTAATAAATTTCATTAATTCAAATAAAATAACAAACACAACTCCCGATACAAACCTAGACGTCTGGTCACATTCTCTCCTCCAGAGTACTCGATATATGGGAAGATTTTAGGCTGAGGAACAGCTGAGGTCATCGCCGGCCTTCTGCGCACTTTCCTTCGCCTCTTCTTTCGCGCGTGTTTTGGTTTAAACAACAGCCATTTGAGCGTCTCGATCTGGCTACTGACGCTTTGCTTTTAAATGTATTCTACGTTGCCTAAAATGCTCTCCTTTCGTTTGTACCTCAGGTTGTCATATATAGAAAAGTATCAAAATCACCACAAATATAGAGTCCGGTCATATTCACTCACATATTCGATATTCGATGCGGGGTTAAACAACCTCTTCCTTTCACGCTAATAAATTACATTCTTTCCAGTAAATTAACATAACGTCAACATAGATACAACAAAACCACACATAAGAAACACGATGTACATTTAAAAATTCCTATAGCCCTGAGGTAATTTCATTAGCAGGGTTGGTTTCAAATTGAAAAGGGTTAATTTGACTGATTAATGCTGTAACAACATCTATAACCATAAATTAACATAAATACAACAATCAACGCAATCACACGTAAATACGATATAACACCTTATGACACCCTTATAACACCGAGGCATCGGGATAGCGATCTGTCGGACGTAATGCCAAAATATTTTCTACGTCAAGCCTTCTACAATGAAAACGGTGCTCGACCGGCATTTTATCTTTGCGTAACGAGCAGTTGCGCGTTGTTTTTGGGGCAGAAAGGTGCCCGTAGGTTATTTTTGTATGACCTATGCGTAGACTTGTCAGTATGGCCTTTTCCCTTTTCGACCTCTTCTTCTTTATTAAACAGCCAAAGTTTGGCCAGTTTATTAACATTTTCCCGAGCACAGAGGTTTCTCCATTTTTCTTTTACGTTTGGAAGTAATAAATTTAAAGTTGAGAAGTGTTCCGGTTTCATGTATGCTGAATAATTAATTATACCGTTGTTTAGAGATTCGGACAGCAGTTTTACTGCGGCCAATGGTTTAGAATTTTTGATTTATTGATTAATTGCGTTTTAATTATTATTATAACTTTAAGGATGAAAAAGGGAGAGAAGTGTGAAAATTTTCTCATAAACCTAACTGAAATAGTTTTTTCCCCAGCGCTTCTCTATCCGCTGCTTCGGATTACCTTTTTGTAAATGTTGTAACAGCCGAGATATTATTTCAAGTATGGATCGGCTGGGGTGAAAAGCGTGGAAGACTTTTCTCCCTAAAGGTTATCGGGTCAAGGTCTGCGTTAGGCCGGAAAATCCTCCAGCCTGGTCCTTTTATTCCAAATCTCATCCGAACAATCCGCCGCGAGTTGCATTTCATTTTAATTTAACGTTTATTTAAAAATTATAAAATGCAATTTCTACTGACAGAAAATCACCGCTATTTGTTGAAGGAATATATTACTTAGTTAATTTAAAATACATAATAAGTTTGTGTCTGAGGGAAATTTTGTTTTACTATACGATTTTTTTCTTCAAATGTCAGGTTGAATTTGGTAACGTTGTTGGTTTGTTCCTCTAAGTAGCTTTAAAAAGATGGCCGCAGCTTACTATCGAAAAGATTGGATGATGATTTCCGAAGGTTGATTTCATATACTCTGACATTTCAAAAGCGTTTGATAATTACAATTAATTAAGGGGCTCAGTTGAGATAGAAAAGTCAATGGCACGAGCGGGATTCGAACCCACTATCTTCGGCTTGATACGCCGCTACTCTACTACTTGAGGCTCTTGAGCTATACCTCGATCCACTCGGACCCCAACCCATTTCAACCCCCAACATTTGATTTTGATCTACCTCCCATTTGTAATATATGTACCTAAATAATATCAAACATCCAAATAATTGAACTAATTATTTTTAATTGTTATTATTTTCATAGTAATTTAATAATATTAAGTATTTACTAATGTAATATTTATTTGTGTTATAATTTCCGCGTTTCGCTCGTTCAAATTGAGCGCCATTTAAAAAAATCAGCTGTTAATTGGTTTAGGCGGGTTCACTTTGTGGCAATGCATGTCGATAGACGTGGTTGTGGAAATCCTTCAGCCTGATGATGAGCTGAAAGCTCGAAATCCGGTCGTTGAAATAACAACTTACTGCGAGTAGGAACTATCTTTCTAAACAGGATTGAACCACACTCCCTTCATCAGTGATCATTTCTAATTTATCTCTTCCCATACCTTTCATAAATATTAATTAATTGAATTATAATTTTAATTCTTTATATTTGATACTCGAAATCCTGTGATCTGCTGAAAAAAATATTGAGAAATTCAATGAAGCTCATTGCCATATAATGTTAGTTTCTAATGTATCCAACGGAAAAGGTAAATATTTCTATGAAATAAATGAAACGTGATTTATTAGTAATCGGGACTTCGCACGTTGTTTTTCATACCAAACGGATAAACATTGTTGTTTTGTTAAAATGAAGGTGCAAAGCGTAACAATTACGATTTTAAACTAGGTGTTGATCCGTCCTCCATAAATCCAATTTGTTTGGTTTGTGCAGGAAAGAAAATATTTGTACCAGTTAAACGGACACGGATGGAAGAAATGGAAGTTAGATTGGTGCGGATATTAAAAGATGAGTCTGTCGCTTATCGCTTTCGAATGTACGCTGCAAAGCACCTGAAAATCTTTAATGTTTCCTCACCGATTTCCTCATTTCGTCGACCTTAAAAGATTATCTTATCTCAGCTTGAGCAAAAATGTTTTAAAAAAAGAATCTCGAAAACCATCTCAATTAGTTGATTCTTCCGGCAATTCTCTCAATATATTTTGAAAAAATGCGAAAAACCTCCTGTCTTAAGTGCGAATTGATCAAGGAGAAAACGCCCAGCCAGTTAATTAACAGGCGGTGTAGGGTTTCTTCAGGGTTTACTGATGCACCCTTGAGATTCACAAGTAGGCGGAGAGACATGATATACAAGACTACTTTACATGTAGTATTGCAGAGGTTTATTGCAACATTGAAACATGTTTTCTGTACATCGGTCCCATCATTTCGGCTTATTCTAGCCGTTTTAGTTTGCCACGTGCTTTGCTTCAGTGGTTGGACTGTGTGTTAGTTTACTTAGCCATCTCACATTTATATTAAAAGGTGTTATATAACATGGTGTCCTAGGCATACTGCGAAAAATCTTTTGATGAAAGTGTACTCCATTTACAACAACATCCAACCTAGTCCCTACACCTATTTTCAGTTAAGCTATTCTGTGGAAACGGTACCTTAGTTGAGAAAAACAATATCTATCATCAGGGAAATTTTGGTCAGTCTTGCGTTCAAGTCCAAGTCGCAAAAATGAGGGAAAATTCAAAAGGTGGGGTTTTGATGGGAAGTTAGTGTCCGATTGGATCGAAGTCACTGGTCAAGTGGTAGAGTAGCGGATTATCAAGCCGAAGATCGTGGGTTCGAATCCCGCTCGTGACAATGACTTTTTTTTATCTCAACTCATTGACTGATTTGTATTAAAAATTAAATTTAGTTTATACTTTTGTTCGAATTTCGCAATTCCCAAATAATCTTTTTTACGCCTAAACGTACACTGCTTTAGAGAGTGCTTAGAGCTTTGGAGAGTTTAGTAAAAGAATTGTAAATAAACTATTTGTCCTCTGTCCTCAGTAATGGAGAATTCTTGCACTGGACCTGGTGTATAACCAAGATGAAAGGTTCGATAACTTCATGGGTTTAGCGTCCAAGAAACCGTCTTCTGAGGATTAACAGCCGGTGCGTTTGTCGGCTCTCTACGGCGATTTGTTTACCTTTATCGTTCCAGGGCCTTGAATCGAAGACTATCTATAGTCTGTTTGGACAAACAATTAAGTAAATAGACATTATCGCTGGTTTCGGACAAACTGCGCTTGTAATCTCCTATGTTCTACGTCGGATTTCTTCGGCCTTTGAAAGTTTATTTTTGAACTTTCCTCTTCGCTATGTGGGGCGGGGCGTAGAAATTAATCCGTTCGTTAGCTGAGCGTTTAAGCGGATTGACGTCTCGAATTGAGAAAGCCTCGGTGGAATCACTGCTAGACGAGTGATTGATGTTCGCTTTTCCATCCAGGTCGTTATCTTCGGGTCCGGAACCTCGTTTATAAACTGTACAACACGATTTTAAGCGTTCAGGAGCGTTTTATCTTCCGTCGCACGCTCTGCCGCAAAGACGTCCTTGCGATAAAAATCCCGTTCGCCGTGTCGAAGCCGGGATTCATCTCGGCCTAAATTTGGTCCTTGCCCGGCCGGGCTATCGCTCGTGGGATAACTGTAAAGATTGTAGACCGAGGCCTTGTGAAATACGTGCTCGAGCCTCCACATGCACTCGTAACCGTCCTTGCCGTCTCACCTTAACTCGCACAAGGGCGTTCGATCCTTCCTTATTCCTCCACGGCTGCCCCAGTGCCAAAATTGAACAGTTTCAACTTTATATCTCGTTTTTTTTTCTATTTAAATAAAATTAATTTAAAAATACATGACTGTCATACTAACAAAAATCATGGCCATGAAAAACAACGATTCCGAAAAACTTTTTATCGAGAACCTCGGGATATCACGATTTCTGCTAAGAAACCTTAAAAAACCAACTCTTCAAGACAAGTAAATAAAAAGGTCTGTTGAATTTGAACGCTCAACTGAGGTATTTAAGCAGAAAGGATGTGCTTAATGTACACCTCAGACGATTTCCACCTTCCTTACTTGTATCGAATTTGAATTTATACAAGAAAAAATGAGTTGAATGTGAATAACATTTAACACAGCAGTATGACGAATGCATAAGTGGTAGTATGTTTGAACCCTTTCACGTCCGAAGCAATTCCAAATTCGCTGAGGATGTGGGTAAGTATATTTTTTCTTTTGGTACTGCCCTTGGACTGCTGGAGTCATACAGCCATTTAAAATAACGACTTTTTGTTCTTTCCCTCGTTATTGCTGTTATTCCTATTATATTTAGAAATGACAATTTTTTTTAGGCCTTATTATTTGCAGGTGTTTAAACAAAATAAAAATCGTGATTGTCCGCCGTTTTATTCTATTTTTCAAGCGAAATAATTTATTTCTGTAAAAGTTTACAATATTTTTTATTATTTAATATATTTTCAAAAAAAAAATTTTTTCAGTTTTGCCTTTTGCGCCTGTTGTGAAATGTGTAATGTTATAAATGTCCATAGTCATTTATAATTAAAACATTTTTTCTTATTACCCTCGCCATTCTTTTTATTTTTGTATGTGATTTTTTTTTTTCAATTTAAATTGTTAAAAGCGATCGCGATTTTACGTCTTTTTTTTTGCAAAGATTGAACAAATTTTCAAGTTTATTTCTGAAAAAAGGTTTTAATTTTGCATTGTCATAATATTGCCCTTAACATGAGGTAAACGTTAAAAAGATTACGTTGATTACAAATTTTAAATACATGAAATAAATATTAAATAAAAGACTTGTTAAAATGGCACAAATTTTCAAGTGTATTTCTGGAAAAAGTGTTAAATTTGCATTATTTTTTTAAAAAACATTTAATATATTTTTATTGCTGATTTATTCATAATATTTCCCTTAACATGACGAAAACGATAAAAAGATTACTTTATAACAAAATGTTAAGTAAATAAAATAATAAAATAAATAAAAAATAAAAGTTTTTGCACAAATAGCACAAATTTTCAAGTGTATTTCTGGAAAAAGTTTTAATTTTGCATTATTTTATAAAAAAACATTTAATACATTTTTATTGCTAATTTATTCATAATATTTTCCTTAAATTGACGAAAACGTTAAAAAGATAACTTTAATGCAAAATTTTAAATACATGAAATAAATATTAAATAAAGGTTTCTGGAAGAATAGCACACATTTTTAAGGTTATTTGTGGAAAAAGTTTTAATTTTGAATTATTTTTTAAAATGTTAATACATTTTTATTATTAATTACGCTACAAATTTCCCGTAAAATGGCAGCAGCTTTTAGCAATTTTTATTAAAAAATTGTTTTAATAAAAAACTTGATAGTTGAAAAGTAGATAACTTTTGAAACTTGAAAAACTTATTCTTTTTTTACGTTTTAGCATTTTTTGTTGAAATATAATTTTTAAGTTAAAAAGGACAATTTAAAAATTAAAATGTCAAGACAAACATAGGCCCAAGTTGGATGAAAGATGAAAAAAAAGATTTTGTATACTTAAGGTTCCCACAATAAAAAAATAAATCTCGTAGAGTTTTTGCTCTTTTCATTTCTCAAATTCAAACATTTCTCAATTCTCAGCTACATCACCAATGTAAAAAGTATGTTTAATTGGCCGACATTTGATTTTTGGTTACAAACTGATTAAAACAATGTAGTAATTAGGATTTTGAAAGTTTTATTAAAAATAGTAATACAGATTAAACACAAAAAATTGTGGTACAAAGCTGAACATTAAATAAAATGATTATTTGGAGATAGTGAGGTGCGGTCTGGTGGACTCTTCAAATACTCATTGACGGTAACTAAACACCAAATATAAAATAAAATGTTCAAAATTTTCACTTAATTCGATAGGTACACCTGGGTCTATCTATCCTCGGTGATTTTGTCTGTAAGAAGTGGTGAGTCTGGGTGATCTCCTCGAAAACGTCGAGGGGAAAATATCAAAATTCTTGAAGAACGCAACAATTTCGTAAAGTCGTAAAAGTTTATCTTCTAAGTGATTATTTTGTGTGCTTTAGATGCTCCAATAAAAATTTATGAAAAACCAATTGAATCTCATAAGGTTTTTAATGTTCTCTCCATAGATGTAATTGAATTTACGGGAAGTTTTATGTTTTATGAGATACGGGGGTTTTCTGGAAAAAAAAGTGGTAAAAAAGAGGATAGGGGTAGGATTATACTAGGACGGAAAGAATACGCCAAGGAACCCCGCCAAAAGCAAACTCCTTCTTGTATACCGAATGCTCCCAAACCGACAAAGACACAGGAGCTGGAGTCTTCGCGATTAATCCAATGACCGAAATGACGGTAAACCTAGGTAAATATGCTACAGTTTTCCAGTCTGAAATCATAGCGATCGAACACTGCGCCGAGGAAATAAAAAACGATTAGGAATACATTTCCGAATGATAGCCATCTCTTCTGACAGTCAGGCAGCACTAAAGGCCCTGGCCACATAGGAGGTGAAGGCAAAGAAGGTCTGGAGGTCCTGACGGGAGTCAGTGGCACTAATGACTTGACCCATGTTCCTGGGCACTAGGGCCATAGATGGAAGAAAAAGTTGCCGTAGTCTCTGGGTCCTGAACCCTACTGTGGCCATCCTGCCACAAAAAAGGCTAAAAATGGATCCTTAATGAGCCCAAAACCTGGTGGAACAATAGCCCCAGGCACGCGAAGAGATTCGCACAAGGACTATCCTAAAAACTTACAAAAGAACAACTGGAAGTCAACCGCAACAATGGCTGGACTCCTGGCAGGTCATTGACACTTAAGAAAGCACATGGAAGAAAAATAAGAATCACCCTGCAGATACTACCAGGAAGAGGAAAGGACGCATAACACCTTTCATGTTTCTGCGAAGGTCTATGAGGTTCAGGCTCTTGCAACTAGAACAGGAAAAACCGGAAGCAAGATCCTACAGTAAGGAGCTGCTGACAAATCTATGGAGGGTGATTAATAGCCTGAAGCCGGCCAGAGAATTATAAAAACAGAGGAGCACAAGAGATCTATTCAGGTCGAGGTTCAGATCCTTGTAGCCGCCTCTTTTCTATTGTAACAGATGCCCATGTTCGTAAGTTCTTGTGAAAAAGTAAGTTTAATGGGACCCTTTTGAATATTAAGCATCAGATTTGGTACATAAGTAATTTTTAGTCAATCTTGACAAACAGGCTAATCCCGTGAAGAATGGCAAATTAGCTACATATACATGACTTGACATTACATTTTCGACCTTTTTTGGGTTTATCTTACTTGTGAACCAAGAGTGTGCGTGCCGTTGGACTTTTGCCTGCGATTTGATTAGAAAATCTTATTCACAGGCTGTTATCACATCAGTCTTTCAGCAGGACACGTTTTCACTGATTTTAAGAGGAAACCACTTTCCGATTTTTTTTTTCTTTACACCGGACGTGAGGCTGATAGCGTGGATAAATCGGGCGTTTTGGCTGCGATCGCACGCTTTTCAAACGATTCGACGTGCATCCCTCCTTCGTCCGTCGTCTACCCGGATCAATCTCAAGAATCAGGAGAAAATTCGTCATCTCTCGAGGAAAATCGATCCAACGGCCGCTAACGAGAGGCGAAACTTCGACGGATGACGGAAGCATCAATGTCAAGGGCGGTTGCGCAACCGCCCAATTGCGATAATGGCGCAAGGCCGTCCCGATCCGGCCCTGCCGGCCTCCGCTAATCCCCGGATCCCACTAATCCGGGAGAATCCCCCGGGATGGTCGACGCCCGGCCAAGGAGGACGAGGACTACCTCAATTCCATTCAGAAATTTTGAGGTCGCTCCGGCATACCAATGACAATCCGCTCCTTCCGCGTCGAGCAGTCACGGCCTTTACACACAAATCCGGAATTAGAGAAACCATTGAAACTGTAGATAGAAAGGACTTCTGGCCTATCATAATTATAATTAACGTATATAGCGGTTTACTTTTCAAAACAATCATCTTTTTTGCTTCTAGAATTTCAATGATCTTACAAAAGTTAAGAGAGGAGAAGAAACAATGAACTGTTCTTACATGTTATTCTTAGATTTACAGATCTAAGCGGTGATAATTCACAAATCATTTCAATAATTACAAAACGGACGTAAGATCGAACAAAAAACTGTTTAAGCTAGAAAGCTGTTTTTAAACACTCTGAATGAAGGTATGGTCATGAAGAAAGCAAAGTTGTTACGGCCAAGATTTCAACCTATTTTTATGTCATCATCAGGGAAAACAAAAACATGTCTACAGATTGACATATTTAAGTTTCTTTTCTTTTTTTTTTTTTTTTTTTACAGGCGATCTCAAATATATCAATCCGTATAATTAAGATAGTTTTGCTCTGATTATGACCTTAAAATAGGTCGAAAGTGTTCAGGAGTTGGTAAAAATTGGTCGGTATTTCTAATATTTAATATTTATGTCCAGGAGTTAGGAAATATTAGAATTAGTGATTTTTCACATCCCTAACCATTCCACCGCCTCGGTCGGGAAGCCGTATTTAGAGAGAAAGAGAGAAAGTGGGGGAGAGATTGAGGATAGTTAATGATAGAAATAGAAGAAGGATGCATTGACAAACCAGTGAATACGCAGTAAGATAAAGACTGAAAAATAAAAGAAATCGCGACAGAAAGGATAACATTGAGCATTGAAGAAAGGAAAGGAAATTTACGAAAGGAGAGGAGAAGATAGAAGAGGAGACGGCAAAAGTATGGAAAAAGGAAAAGGGAGAGAATGAACGAAGTTTTATTTTATCAGAATTTTGTCAAATACTGACGACCCATACATTCAACTACATAAATTTATACATTGTCAACTAATGCTCATATATTTTTCACTTTTTTACAGTAATTTGTGGTACATTTATATTAATTCAAATTTTAGTTAATATTCGATTTCGAAGGCTAGAAATGAAACAATAGGTACAAAACGAATAACAGATGTATAATATGAAAACATTGTCCCTGTAATGTATGTTGCGTACGTAATAATGCGATATAAGAGATAAAAGCAGACAAAAGAGAGAGAGAGAGAGAGAGAGAGAGAGAGAGAGAGAGAGCGAGAGAGAGACATAGAAAGATAAAAAGATAGATAGTTAGACAGATAGATAGACAGATAGATAGATAGAGAGATAGATAGGCAGATAGATAGATAGATAGATAGATAGATAGATAGATAGATATATAGATAGATAGATAGATATATAGATAGATAGGCAGATAGATAGATA
>CM077107.1:11875840-11891750 GCA_039619505.1 Cimex hemipterus
AGAGAGAGAGAGAGAGAGAGAGAGGGAGGGAGTGAGAGAGAGAGAATGTCAAGCTTCTATTAAATTCATACTTTTCGTGCTCCGCTTGACAAATTAATACCTTTCAATTAATTAAGGTTTTTAGTGGAGATTAAAAAAAGTCAGTGGCACGAGCGGGATTCGAACCCACGATCATCGGCAAGATAGGCCGCTGTTCTACCACTTGAACTGTCTTGAGTTCGATCCACTCGGACACTAACATCCCATCTCAACACAACCTTTTGGAATTTTCCTCCTTTTTGCCAATTTTAAAATGTCGTAAAATCTTTAATGAATTTTTTCAGCGGTTTTAACTTAAAAGTGGTTGTTGCCTGAGGTTTAATCTGTACCAAAAGTTTTTTACTTAAACTTTTTATAATTTAGTTGTTCAGTCGTTTTAACTTAAAAATGATTGTCGCCTGAGGTTTAATCATTCATCAAAAAAAATTTACGTTAACTTTTTATAATTTTGTTTTTCAACGGTTTTAACTTAATAGTGATTGCTGCCTGAGGTTTAATCTGTCAATTAAGTTTTTTTACGTAAAAATATTTTACGTAAACGTTTTATCAAAAAAACCTTCAGTGGTTTTAACTTAAAAATGATTTTTGTCTGAGATTTATTCTTTCAACAAAAGTTTTTTTACGTAAATTTTTTATCATTTTTTTTTTCAGTCGTTTTAACTTAAAAATTATTGTTGCCTGAGGTTTATTCTTTCAACAAAAGTTTTTTACGTAAACCTTCTGTAAAAATAGTCCCTCCATTTTCCATTGCCGAGAATCAAATAAATTACACGACATTGAAAAATGGCAAAAAGGAGGGAAAATTAAAAAAAGTAGGGTTGAGATGGGAAGTTAATGACCGAGTGGATGGAAGTCAAGAACCGAATATCGTCGGCTCGAATCCCGCTCGTGACACTGACTTTTTTCTCTCAACTAAAAACCTTAATTAACTTATTCTCAACGTTTTCTGAACCTGACGGTCACGTAGATGATCCCCCAATCGGCCTTAATGGCTACAAATAGAAAACGGATAAGCGTTAAAGTTGGCACAGATGTCGAAGAAGGAGTGGTCTCGGAAGTAATTCTCATAGCGGTTCCAAGATGGTAAAATTTTAGTGGGTGCAAATCCATCACACCTGAGACGGTAGGTAGCTTACGGACGGGAAAACCGCTTTCGTAGGGGGAAAAACGGCCAAAAATACAGTAAAGGAATTTGATGTTTTTCGATTTAAAAATAAATACATGTTGCAGATTAAATTATGCAAATATGGGCCGTATGCTGCGTACTTTTTTGAAGTTTGCTTTTGAAATTTTTATAACTCGTGTAAATGAACTGGGTTTTGATGTTGCTCAAATAGGGGTTTCGTCTTTGTGCCCATCGTCACCCAACGACTGAGCCAATGCCAGTTCAAGGTAGTGCACTTTCTTGAGTGTGGTAACCAGGAAGGGGACCACGGTTGATCTTTTACGTCGTAATGGAAGAAAGGTAGGCTACAGCCACCAGTGTCCCCTTCCACATTTGCTCGTTTAAGGTAGGGCAAAGTTGAAACGCATTTGACCAATATCAAAACCAGCTTGTCTAGACACAATAAATAACCCAGTTCGGTCATAATGTTTTCACCATCTCGAAGACAAACCCACACCATCGTATATACATAATTATTATAGTACACTTGCCTTTAAGATTTTTTACTAAGTCAGATTGATCCTTGTTTTGATGATTTATTATCTTATATTTTGTCATTGTCAAATTTCAAATTGAAAAGTAAAATTGCAACTATTATACTAATAATTATCATAATTAAGAAATAGACGGTTGAGTTTTGAGCTTTTTGGAGTTAATTTCGACCGAAACCAGTTTATCCAATTATTTTTGCATGTTGAGACTTTCTACAGGGCATTTATCGATTACGTACAAGATTCGTTATTAAACTTGCAGGTCTAATACAGCGATTATGTTTATTTTCGGCGGGCTGGATTTGTGCAGGCTTTGAATTTTGAAATTGAACTGTAGCAGTTTGGCCTATAAGGGGATAACAATTTGTACACACCAACACAAATATAGGCATTAAACTTAGATAATTGATTGATTTGAGCTGTTCTTTTCTCTCTCTCTCTCTCTCTCGGAGTGGTAAAACCGGCGGAAAGTGTTTTGGGGTGTTATTTCTTGAGAGTCAGAGCGTAAGATAGCGGTGTGAAATATTTGGGGGGCCCTGTGTTCTTCACCTTATCGCCGTGGGTTCTGTTGACTTTCGCTTTCCCCTGAGGTGACAAACGTTGCCAAACAACCCGACCTTTCCCGCTAAAAGGCCTTGCGCCGGGACACGGATGAGGCTCTTCCTATTTTAAGGTACGTCTTTGAGACTTACCGGTTGTTGGGTTTTTTCTCGTTTTTCCGGAGACAGAGGACAATGCAAAAACAATGAAACGTACAAATGGTAACGGACGCAATGTACGAACAAAACAAATTTTCCAAATATTGCGAAACAAATCTTTCAATAGCTTACCTGAAATTTGCCTACATTGCGATTTGAGTCGATTTTTAATATCTTATCCCGATGCTTTGGTGAGTCATGATTTTTATTAATAATCGCACACATATTTTTATTAATAATCATTATTGCCTTAGGTTGCTTAACCGTTTTGCATCAATCTTATAGCAATTCATGTTTACTCAATACATGGATACAAACAATTACATATAATAACGAAGTCTTTATTAGTAAGATTTTGGTTGAGATAAAAATGCCAGTGTCATGAGCGGGATTCGAACCCACAACCCTCGGATAAATACCCTGCTCATCCTCCACTTGAGCTACCGTGACTTCGATCCGCTCCAAGTGGTAAAGCAGCGGCGTATCTAGCCGAGGGTCGTGGGTTCGAATCCCGCTCGTGACACTGATTTTTTACCTTAGCCAATACTTTTGTACATGAAATTATCACAGAAAATATATCATACATATATGCGGGGTGTATCTAATTCCATAATGCATCCATTTAATTCGAAAACCGATTTCGCCCGGTGGTAATAGATTTAGCATGATTTTCTCATCTCGCTGGAAACTGTTATTTTAAATGAGAATCTCATATTTTCATTGCACAATTGAATTCTGTCGTTTATTTTATGGCATTTTTACTGAAAGGAAAATTTTGATAGGTTCGACTACTTTTAATGCCGGAAGACACTTGAGACTGGTATGGTTTTTGTAACAGCAAGATGTCCCTCTCCGTTTAACGATTATTAAAACGATTAACAATTATTAAAAAAAAAAAAAAAAAAAAAAAAAAAAAAAAAAAAAAAAAAAAAAAAGCAAAGGCATAGTTAAATGAAAAAGTTATATGTAAATCTGTACTTCCGAGCGATCCTAGGCAAAATTAACTTGGGGTTTATCTGACCATTTTTTGCTTAAGTTAATAGTTTCCGACTTGAAAGGGTGAACTTTAGAAATCGATTCACCCTGTACACATCAAACGCCGTTGCACACTTATAAGTCTTGTAAAATTCACATCACCAGAGTAATCGGTATCTATGCGAGGTTGCGCCCATTCCATTCGCGCTAATAAATTCGTTTAATATCGACACATCACACTCTCGTCCCAGAGTCTGCAATATTCCTCAGGAAAAGACATGAAGCTGTAGTATCTTGTACATTTAAAAAAAATTCAGGTTTATAAATAGCATTAATTTTAATTTTTTTGCTTTTTAAAGAGTACATAAGGGGACGTCGGTGGCTGCAAGGTTTAGTCTTTGACACGACGCTCATCACTGTAAGGTAAAGGTCCCCGACATACTTACAAATTAGTTTTTTTCAAAGACACCGGCACCCTGAGGGTTTATATGACCTCTGTTGTTACGGGAAAAAATGTACATAAGTGTACATAAACTTTAAATTAAAGGAATTCACAAAGGTCTAAACTCTTTCTCGGAGGGTGGCTCCTTCGGACAAATAAAGTTTATATGTGATAATTAGTGACCGTTAATCGGTAATTATTTAGAAACAACACGACAAGCAAGAACGGCACAATTAGACAGAAAACAAACACTTTGAGCCCTGAAGATGATCTCAATAAAGTTCGAAACGTTGGCACGATAAAGAAAATATTTTTCTGAAACCTGCATCACGCCAGACCGCATCTCACGATTTCTAATTAAAGTTTATAATTTTTGTTAAAATAAACAAATCATAAATTATATTTCTCATCTCAACCTCACCTTCCGAAATTTCCCTCCTATTTGCCATTTTCCACTACCGAGAATCAAATGGATTACACAACACTGGAAAATGGCAAAAAGGAGGGAAAATTCAAAAAGGTGGGGTTGAGATGGGAAGTTAGCGTCCGAGCGAATCGAGGTCAAGTGGTAGAGCACCGGCGTATTAAGCCGAAGATCGTGGGTTCGAATCCCGCTCGTGACCCTGACTTTTTTATCTCAACTAAAAACCTTACTTAATTGGAAATAATCATAACTCTGAGTTTTAAAATTACCTTAACACAGGTCATATGGTATTAAAACAAATTATGTACATTCATCAAGATAATAACTAATGCAATCAAAAAAACGGACCTGAATGATGAAAGTGTAATTTACAGTAGGATTTTGAAACAAGACAAGCCCCCGCACTAAAATCCGAACAACACACATTAGAAATAAAAAATAGAAGAAATAAGTAGCAAAAATAAAAGTTATTTATTTATCTAACAAAACCAGCCAGTGATGGAACATTGGTGTTTAAGGTGATAATCGGTGAATCAGTTTTAGCAGTGTGTGTAATCAGCCAAAAAGGAAAAAACTTTCCTAACAAAAAGAGAAAAAATTGTTCTCCCTGTATCATCGAAAGCTCAGCGTTGGTACATTAAAAAAAATTAAATAATTTAAAAAATGCCCAAAATTTTCATCCAGGAGACTATTACAGCAATAGCTAGACGATCGCATAGGATACTATGTAATTCGAATATCCGAAAAATTAAATATTTTCCTTTTAATTTCCCTTGATTTTGTTAAATTCCAACAAGGAATTATATAAATAATTTAAATATTGTATAAACATAAAAGTACCACATATTTCTGTAATTCTGCTTGTTTTTCATTTGCGTTTAATGAAAATTACTGTATGTATTACTAGCATAGCTTGATTATTATGTAGGTCAGTTTCTCGACTAGACCAAATTATCCAGTTCAACCGGTTGTCTCGCAATGTAAAAGAAACACTCTTAATTTTAAAATAATTTCAACTTTTAGGCTAAGTGGTAATAAAATAGTTCATTTCTAATATTCCATGTTTTGTAATGGATGTTAAACCCCCCATTGGTACCGTACACAATTAAATATAAACTTTGAAGGGAGAAAATTTTAATTAAATAACTTGGATTTATAGTGAGCTCAAATTGATAATCCGAGGGACGGTAAATCAGCCCCATAACGGGGCAGTTAAGTGGGACAAGGACGGGGCAGGCGGCTTTCCCTTTCTCCACTTGATCGAAAAATAAAGCCAAAATCGAGGGGTTGTTCCGGAATAGAGTTTTTCGTCCCGGGTGGATTTAAATTTTCAAGCGGATCCGCAAGTCTGCCCGAGACGCGATAGCGCCTGACTCAAGGCCGGTGACGTGAGCGATGTGGGTCACAACGATGATATCGGAAATGACGGTTTCGCCGAAAGCAGATTTAGCTCTTTTCCGCCAAGATACTGTGAGACGCTGAGTCAAAGTTTGACAATTGCGAAACGACCGTGATTGTTATCAACTCCAAGTTTAAGAATCGGCCGCCTCTTCACCACCGTCGCCCCGGACGTCGTTATTGTTTTTCAAAACGGTACAAAAGGCATAAAATGAAGTGATTAAAATGGCGTAGGCGAAAATCAAAGAACGATTTGAAGAATGACTCACCTTTCACCATGTTTATTTTGAAATGTTCAACATGTCATTGAACCGTTGACCAACATGCTTCTTGCCTTAACTGCCGGTCCGGCTTTTTATCCTTCAGCTCATTACGTTTTCGATCACATCACACACCTCTTTCACCCTATGCTATTAAACAATTAAAAAGAACGTGAAAGAAGGTTTGTTTCTACACAGTTATTATACAGGGTGTCGCATCACAAACTTTATCAGTCCATTTTACATCCCCATAGCACCAAAAAAGTTCGCATGCACCGGATTTATATTCGATTTTTTCCGACTACGGTTTTTGTCGTACATCTACTCGTAGCTTTTGAACTATTCATTTTTGGGGAAATTCAAAAAATGCATTGCAGAGGGCATCAAATTTCCTTTCAGAACGCATTCAGTTTAATTTTTTATTGTGTTTCTTAGTCCGCTTGACCAAATAAATTCACAACAACTTAGGTTTTGATTGAGATGAAAAAAGTCAATGGGACGAGCGGGACTCGAACCCAATACCTCTATAGCCGAGAATCAGATAGATTTCGCCACATTTGAAAACTGGCAAAAAGGAGGAAAAATTCAAAAGGTGGGAAAAATAGCTCAAGTGGTAGTACAGCGGCGTGGGTTCGAAGCCCACTCGTCCCATTGGCTTTTTTCACCTCAACTAAAAACCTTAATTAATTGAAAAGGATCTCAGTTTAATGTTTGATTTAAAGAAAAAACACTATTTCATAAGTGCTAAACTTAAAATGTGTAACAAATTAAATTTACAATCTCACAGGAGAAATTCAAGGTAGTACTATGCAAATTTCGTACCAACTTATTTAATAAGCTTTCCAGCTGTGTACAAGTTTTCTCGATTTACATGGAAACAAAATACAGAAATTTTACGATAAATTGTAAAAAGCTACGACGGTGTAAAAAGGGGTTAAAGTTGTAAAACAACTTTTTGCCCTCGGCAAAATTATGTACCAACTTAATAAATAAGCACCCGAAGAAAGACAAAAGAAATAAAATTCATACAAAAGAGGCAATAAACATAACGAACAACGAAAGCAGAAAAATTGGGCAAAATATCGACACTAAACATTGACAAAAGAAAAAAAAAAGAAGGACAAGAATAAAGTTGTAAAAACCAACTTTAACCTAATAATATTAAAAAAAAAACGTAACGAGAGAAAATGTTCATGTAATTTTGTTGTTCGCAACGTTTATCATCTCTTACTTCTTGTTTCTATTTTGTTTCATTTTTACTTTGTTGTTTTTTTTCTTTTGTATTATAAGTAACATAACAGCAGTTCAATTTCGTGCAGTGAGATATAATTTAAATATTGCTGATGAGCTGATAGTTAGGTCGTCTGTTTTTGTGTCTCTCTCATAAACTTTCTCTCTCTCTCTTTCTCTCTCACTCCCCGTTGTTGTCTTCATTTATAATTTCCCTGTCTTTGTTTGTCTCACTTCTCTCACTCCTTTCTGTTTTTCTCTGTCTCTCACAGTAACTCTCTGTTGTGTCTTTCTTTTTGAATATTTCTGTCTTTATTTCTGATTCACTCCCTCCCTCACCATCACTCTTTTTTTCTCAATTTTCTGTTTAACTGTCACTCTCTCTCTCTCATCCTCTTTCTCTCTGTGTTTTTCTTGCTCTCTCTTTCTCTCTCTTTCTCTCTCTCTCTCTCTCTCTCTCTCTCTCTCTCTCTCTCTCTCTCTCACTCCCCGTTGTTGTCTTCCTTTATATCTCCCTGTCTTTGTCTGTCTCACTTCTCTCTCTTCCTTTCTGTTTTTCTTTGTCTATCACTCACAGTCACTCTCACTTTTGTCTTTCTTTTTGAATATTTCTGTCTTTATTTCTGATTTACTCCCTCCCTCACCATTACTCTTTTTTCTCAATCTTTCGGTCTCTTTATTTCTCTCTCTCTCTCTCTCGCTCTCTCTCTCTCTCTCATTTTCTCTCTGACTCTCACTATCACTCTCTGTATTTGTTTTTCTCTTTCAATCTTTCTGCCTTTGAGTTTCTTTCACTTTCTACCTCACCCTCACTCTTTCTTTCAGAACTTTCCCTCTCCCTTTTCCCCCTTGTCTCTCTCCCCTCCCTCACCTTCATTTTTCTATTAGAATAAATAAATTTTTAAAAAAATACCGTCCTTTTTACCACCTGAATTGCCAAATAAGATAAAAAATTCAAAATAAATATTCTACAATCTTTATTTTTCTTAAAACATAAAATTCTATAATTATGATTTTCTGAGTAATGCTGACAGGGCAATATCACTATCAAACAAAATAAACTAAAACAAGACCAGATAAAATAGAAGGTGACCTCCAATATTTGTCATATCGGAATCATTTTAGCCAATGAATTTATTTATTAAACTAGAGGTGCAGCATTAGTGGAGATAATCCTTTTAAAGAATCAGTACGGTTTATATAGATGATTTTTGTTTATTCTAGGTGGATTATTAAGATAATTCGAAAACCTTTGTTTTCCTTTATACGAAAAATACTAAATAAATTTGTTAAATTGGTATTTTAGGTAAAATACGTCGTCATTTATTAATGTTTTTCAATAAATCCTCATCAATGATTGTAGTTTGGAAGATACAGATGGTTGTTAGATTTTTCTTTTGGCGTGCAGGGTGATAAATCTGTAGTTTGGTGGTTTACGATTTTATGTTCCGCCTACTCTTGTTGCTTTGGTCCTTCGGCTTATTCAAACGGTGGCGGTTTTTTTTTATTTTTTATTTTTTTAAATTTATTTATTTATTTATTTTTTTTTTCAACGGTTGATCTGTGTTATTTCGCTCATGCGAGTACATTTTATACGTTGGTAATCGGTGAAAGTGTATTGCCGGTGTTATACTTGTCCCAAACCCACCAAAGATCGGAAGAAGTCGGACTCCACTTTCTAATAACGTTGAACGTTTTCGATCACCCTGGGAAGGGTCAGGGTTGTCAGGGTCGATTGAAAAGATGTTCATACGACTTGGCACAGTTTTATTTCCCGCTGCATTCCGATCTATGAAGAGTCTCGCGGCGATAGTCGGAAGTCAATTTAAACACACGGTATTGAACGGACGTGACGATTTGTGCTACTCCTCCGCCGGCCTTCGGTCAAAAAAAGGCCTCCTTCCCGTACAAACTAGAACGGCTCAGTTCGCAATAACGGATTCGCTTCAACACAAATAATTGCTTCCGTGAAAACTTGAAGGTGATCTGCTCAGATGATGTGGCCGTATTGACGAGGTCAATGGATCACAGCTAATCAAATAATAGTAAGACAGTACGCATTTTTGAATTCTGTTTTCATTAATACTATTACCTGAAATAAATTTATTTAAAACACTGTATAGTACGATGAATTACAAGGCGAATCTTTTTGATGTTTACATGGTGACCTTAATGAAACATGTTATGAAGGCTCAAAATTCAATGCAAAGCCGAAGGTCGTGGGTTCGAATTCCGCTCGTGACAGTAACTTTTAAATTTTAAAACCAAGACCTTATACAAAGGTATAATTATTTGCAAGAAGTAATTTGGTCAATCAGACCACTAAAAATAATGGATTCAATGCAATATTCGCAAAACATTTTAAAAAAATATTATCAAAGTGTGTGATGATTTGTGACCGATAATTGTTAAGAAATCGTGAGATGCAGTCTGGCGTGTTGTAGATTGCAGAAAAACATTTTCTTTAACGGACCAACGTTTCGACCTTTACTGAAATCATCTTCAGGACCTGGGGTTTACAAACATTGTTTACAAATGTTAAATATAAACAATGTTTTTAAATCACAGGCTCTGAAGATGATCTCAATAAAGGTCGAAACGTTGGCACGATAAAGAAAATGTTTTTCTGAAACCTACATCACACCAAACCGGATCTCACGATTCCTGAATAATTTATTATGAAAAACAAAAAAATCTATCTAACCTATGAACGCATTACAAATCTTTTGGCATCCTTACTCGCTCCCTGTGTGAAGCCAAAACTCTTCCACTGTGCCGAACACATTGAGCACATCCACGTACTTTTCTTATGTGAAATTGAATGGATTCGATGATTATATCAACAATCAATGGAACGTGTGGTGATTAGTTAGTCGCTTATTCAGAAATCGTGAGATGCGGACTGGTGGGGTGCAGGTTTCAGAAAAACATTTTCTTTATCGTGCCAACGTTTCGACCTTTACTGAGATCATCTTCAGGACCCGGGATTTACAAACATTGTTTCAATTTAACAAATGCATGTAGGATGTGAAAAAAATGAATGTTTGTTTTCTGCGTAATTGTGCCATTCTTGCGTGTCGTGTAAATCCCAAGCTCTGAAGAAGATCGCAATAAAGATCGAAACGTTGGTACGACAAAGAAAATATTTTTCTGAAACCTATTCCACATCAGATAGCAACTCACGATCTCTGAATAACACTCAATGGAATGTTTAGGTGTTGTTAAGGTAGGAAGTGGGTTGGTTTATGATGTCTACAAGTCGTCGGATGAGGGGTTGAAAAATCATTAAAATATGTTGTCAGAGCAGATTGCTTGGTCAACAAGTTATATAGCCGGACTTTTTGATACAGTTTACTCATTTTAATTAAACTTGGAAGGAAATGACGCAAATCGTAAATTGAGGTTTACCGATACAACCGTCGTCCATAGACGATGAGCTAAAATCGAAATGTCACTGAACAATTACAAGATAGAGATTACGAACCGGGAGATCTTCATGACAGATCATTTGCAAACGCAGACTATCGAACGTGACTTCCGGCAATACTGCTTTAACACGACGGTGTTCCTTCAACCAATGATCAACTCAACAGCCAACATGAGAGCAAACGAGAAAGCAAGATTTGACGTGTATTATATTTTATGTACTACTTGAAATTTTTGTTTATTAACGTTAAATGTTAGTATGAAGCGGTCTTTTTGGATTATGTAGTGCCCGGCATATTGTTTAAAGAACAATCAAATATGATGTGGCGCGGTATACAGATTGAACTTGGATTGGGATTAAGGTTTTATTTAACGAGGACATTATTTTGAGAAGGGTTGCTTGTTTTCTGAAATATCTAGAGGAACAATAGAACTTTTTTCATCTTTGTTTACTGCAAAAAAACATTTATCATTCAGGTACCCCAGTTTCCGCAGAGCAGTCTAAAGAGATGACAGAGGTCAGTAACGTCCATCCCATCCCAAGAAGTACCAGATGAGATGGCCTCGCTTGTCATTTTATCTTTAGTTATGTTAGCTGTCTGTTTTTTATATCAACATCTTGTCTGGATCTAGCTAGTTCGTGGCTTTTAGTACAGCCAATAGTGTCAAAGGTGAAACTAGTTCAATATGTACCAGATGGGAAGGATATACCCTTAATCCAAAAAAAATAGAGAGTCTCCATCCTGCGTCCGTCAGAGAAAAAAAATTCTACCCCTTAGTGTGCCGGTCCAATTATGAGGAATTCGTCTTTAAATATTTGAAAAGTAGTTCCACCTTTGCAGTAAAAATAAAGTTATAGTATATTTTTGATTTAATTGATTTCTTTTTGCAGTTGTAAAAAGTAGCTATAAAAATTGTGACTCTACGCCATTGTTTTTTTTTCCCGGTGATTTCTAATAGCTCAAAAATAGACAATTATTCAATAGGCATGAATAAACAATAGGACGAATGTTACCCAGATCGGTAATAAATCATAGAAATATTTTTCACAGTACTTCACGCATTCGCGATTCAACCTCGGTTCTGGTCTGGCCAATTAACGTGCAGTGATGGAAAGAAAGATTCGATTTTTGGACCTTTAAGGAAAAGAAGTGTCGAGCTATAGGTCAATAAGTGAATCGTGAAATCGCCCGCGCCGGAGAATTCCATACTCGCGGAACCACTTTAACCTTCGCCACGTCAGTCAACAAGACAACAAGTGTTTCTATTAAAAGATTCCATTTTTATTAGCCAGCGACTGTTTAAATAGTATAAAGCAAGGACAAATAATTCGTTTTTTCATTTTTTTTTTTCGAACTCGTAATTTTTTATTTGGCACTGCCGGATCCCTCAGAGTGACAACCGTGCTACCACTATATTATGCTAGTGTAAAAGCCTGACAAGTAGAAAGTTACTACTCACGGCAAAGATAATCTAAATTCAGCAAACCTAGCTAAAGAAATGAAGGTTAATTGCAACCCTGAAGCGACTTTTGCCAACTCAAAAACAAATCTATTCTAGTAACCAAAAATAAGCCTATGTTTTAATAGCGCACTGAGTTTTTCTAAAACGCCTAATGAATCAAATATTCTTTCCTACCAAAACAGTGAAAGGAGAAAGGCAAAATACTACTTGATAGCATTCTACTCTTTAATAAAATGAAAACAAATAATACTCTCTCAAGTTGATATTAAAATGGGTTTATCGCAGGGTGCATTCTCGGGCCACTACTATTTTCACAATAATTGAAGAAACAATGTACTAGCCGCTTGTCACACGATCCATATGACACACCGAGCTTTTCCGAGGTTTCGTAAACGGGAAATAGAAATAAATTGAAATCAAATCCATCCTCGTCACTCTTCACTTAACCTTATACCTCAGTGAGACCTGGCTGTCGGTGAGTGAGTACTATCAAGTCCAGCAAGGTAAATTATCGTGTCATTTAGATTTACATGTTGTGGCAAATAAGACGTAATTGTAAAAATTCGTGGAACTTGTTTGTACATAAACAAGTGTGATGAATGGAAGAATTTATCTCTCCTTATCTTTCTTTTACATTCATTTCTCGTACATTCTTTGATTCATTCTCCGTCAATCTCTCTCTCTCCTCTCTCATACTTCACTTTCTCTCTTTGTCTTAGTGCAAAAAACCCCAAGTCAATTTTTTGGTAATCTTTGTTACATAAATTACACCCGTTCAGGCTTCTTCCTTTCAGTGAAAGTGGCATAAAATAAACTCTAAAATCGATTTGTCTAATAAAAATATTAGATTCTCATTTAAAAAGAAAAACCTAGTGACATTTTCCAGCTTGCCTGGGATACCCTTTGTTAAATCTGATACCACCACGCGTCTCATCGCCAAAAATTTGCGTGATGTTTGTATAAGGCCGCGGTAGCCGAGTGGTTAAGGCGTCAGGCTCACGGCTAGTAGACCCCGCGGTCGTGGGTTCGATCCCCACCGTAGCCTCTGGAATTGTTCTGAAACATAAGGCTACCGGTGGCCGCGATTAAAAGAAATTGACACGGCACTCATCAATGGAAGAGGCGGGACTGGATCTCAGCGACCCTGAATCTGGTCCCAACCCCCTTCAAAGATGAGTTTCTTCGTTGGAAGAACACTGGTACAACGGGGGCTCAAGTTCACTTTGTGTTGTGAGACCTACCCCAAAAATGGAGCCAGGGTATAGTACAATAAGCTGTACAGCTTCAGTGATCAGGAGGGAATTCCAGCCCATCCACATCCATAAGGCCATTTTTGTGCTAATGTTGACCTTCCCGAAATAAATGGGTACACCCTGTATATGGAATTTTAAATATATGTTCAATGTTCACATCATGTTCGAGATTGCAATATTTTCTGTCTGATTCTCTCCCACTCTCTCTCTCTCTCTCTCTCTCTATCTATCTATCTATCTATCTATCTATCTATCTATCTATCTATCTATCCCTATCTATCTATCTATCTATCTATCCCTATCTCTATCTATCTATCTATCTATCTATCTATCTATCCCTATATCTATCTATCTATCTATCTATCTATCTATCTATCTCTATCTATCTCTCCCTATATATATATATATATATATATCTTTTCCTTCTTTCCTGCTCTTCATTTTATAATTATATTCCCTCTTTCTTCAGTTTTATCTCTTTCTGTCGTTCTTTTTATTCTCCCTCTATTCCCCACTCTCTCTTTTCTTTACTTTTATCTAACTTTCATCTCTCTCTCTCTCTCTCTCTCTCTCTCTCTCTTTCACACAATCTGTCTAAATTTTTCTCTACGGTTCTTTTCTTTGACATTGCTGTTTGTATCTTTCTCTTTCTCCTCCCTTTCTCTCACATACTGTCATTATTTTTCTTTCTTCCTTTTTTTTCTCTCCCGATCTTTCCCTATATTTATCTATCCGTTAGTGCTCTATCTATCAATTTTTCTCGGTTTCTGCATTGCGTTTGGGTTCTGAACCTTTCTCTTTCGCTCGGTCGATCGTTTTTAAACTTCAATATTTCATTACAATCAGCAAATTTCTGATTCAGTTAATACTTTATGTTTTAAATTTTCTCTTAATAATATTATGTTATGGTGTTGTTAAGTTTAGTTTTGTTTAGGCGAATTTCCTAATCACGCCATTATCAGTGATAACTGGTATGACAAGGCCATCGGATTAGTGATTGACGGCGAACGGTCACTCGAATCGTATTGACTGAAAGATTAAACACCGTTTCACATCAGACCCACAAACCGTAGCGTCAATCCGACCCGTCAAAATTTGTAGAAGGGGTGCGGCAAAGTTTAGCGCGCCCGAGTGAAGAGCGCGAGTAAACCTCAACGGGTTTTACATTAATTTCCGTGCTTTTCCCCTCTTTTTTTTCCTCTGTTTCTCGAAATTCGTCTCCGTGCCTGATCCGGAGGGAAACGGCCAGGGTGGGGGACTAGATAATGGAGCAGTTGTCCTTGTGATATTAAAAATACTCGCTCAGATAAATCGCAAGGTCACCACCTTATCACAAACACAAGCCCAAGGATTTTGATTTCCTTTGGTACACAACCGAATGCGGCCTGCGATAAAACCGATATCCCCCGGGGAAAAAGAAACGTTTTAATATTATAACATCCACAATACGACGATGACAAAATTCACAACATTTAATAAGGTGATCATGAGAGTAGGGACAGACCAGGTGTTGGCGATACGATAAAACTAGATTATTCAAGGGGGGAAGCATTACAAAATAATTGTTTACCATAACAATAATCTTGATGATTATTCTTCAATTGGCTAATTCTATTTTGTTTATAATACTCACAGACGCCGAGATAAAGCTCATATTCTATTATTACAACTAATGACTGAAAGTTGATCAATTTCAAATAAATCCTATCTAATGAAATAATTCCTCGTCACTCTAAGCGAATTAGCAATTTAAACGGCTCCTCTATTAAAATAGTCATGACACACCTGTCTATATAAACTACAAGTGATTTGAATCAAAGAGAGATTTGTTTTTAATAAAATGTCAACCGGTAACGAACGGAAAAAAAAATAGATACTAAATTCCTTACCAGTATGAAAATAAGGAGGTCGTCCTTAATTGCCAATAGTTAAAATTCAAAGGCAAAGAGAAAAAAACGAATATTTCAGGTTTTACACATTAACGATGTCATTCATAACAAGTATTAAGTAAAACAACGCGGTTCAATATGAAAAAATAAACAGAAACACAACCTTGACGGGCGGCGAGGATTTGAAAATGATTATTTTGAAATTCCTTTCAACAACGGTTTAATCTGTTTCAATATTCATATTCAACTACAAACGCTATAATGATTTAGAAAGAAAAATTGCGAACGAATCATACGATTTATTTTATTTATTTATTTTTTAAGTGTAAAAGGCCCGATATTTATTTTTATTTAATTTTAATCTGTACAATTTCCTACCAATACTAAAAATATAACTAATTATTATCTTTCAATTAATTAAGGTTTTTAGTTGAGAATAAAAAAAGGTGGGGTTGAGATGGTAATTTGTGTCAGAGTGGATCGAGGTCACGATAGGTCAGGTAGTAGAGTAGCTGGCGTATCTAGCCGAAGATCGTGGGTTCGAATCCCGCTAGTGACACCGACTTTTTTTTATCTATCTTAAAACCTTAATTAATTGGAAGATATTAATTTTCTCTCTCTCTCTTTTTTTCTCTCTCTTTATTTTTTCTCTCTCTCTCTATTTTTTCTCTTTCTCTCTTTATTTTTTTCGCTCTCTATGTCTATTTCTCTCTCTCTCTCTCTCTCTCTCTCTCTCTCACTCTCTCTCTCTCTCTC
>CM077107.1:11907048-11928176 GCA_039619505.1 Cimex hemipterus
ACCAAGTTACAGTAGCGTAACTGTACAACAGACAAACTGTAAAGCGCAAAAATCCGTCTGATAGTCGGACACAGCGAGAATAGACGGCGAGAATAATCAGAAACGTCCACGAACTAACTAAATTATTCAGCCAACGACAACCGTGGGCGGTAAGCGTATATTGTATTTGTATGAAAATGTCGAAATGCGTCTAACCGATCAGGCCAGGGAGACAGGGATGATCGGAAACGACCTTGGTACGAGCTCGTCATCCAGCCAAGCTCGAGAAGTAATCACATAATTTTTTTTGGTTTTGTATTTGCATGAAACTTATCACCGAATGTGGAAAAAAGAACGAAATGGGTGGATAGGCCATTCAAAATAGTCGAACCCGACTACCTATAGATGCCGTTTTTGAAGGTAACCTACCTTTATATCCTAATCAGACCTACCACTTTGGCAAGATCATCAAGCTTGCAGGTGGTCTTAATTTCTTGTTATTATTTGACATAATTACATTGTTAACTATTTATACAGAAATAAAGTTTCTTCAAGAAAATAAATAAGAACAAAGATGTAGAAGAAATAACTACGAGAGAAAACCTTTCACGATTTTATTGAAAACGAGGCTGAAAAATTGTTTATCGCTCTATTATTACACGATTTAACAAATAGGACGAAACAACAACGGATTTGTTTAAGCATCCCGTCGTTTGACCTTTGATCTCTACACTGTACGTTGGAGCAGGTAGGAAGGTTTTCGTTAGGTCATCAAACGCGCACGCGTCAATTTAATTTAAGTTTAATACGAATCAAACAGCATAAAAAAGAACATTTTCGACGCACACCAAGAAAACGTACTTTATTGGTAATGCAATAAAAATTAAAAACCCAAATATATTGAATAGCGACAGATAAGCCACCTTGAAGATTGTTTTACCAATGACGAATATTTCATTTGACTCATCCAATAATGAAAAGTGATTCAATGGTAATCCACCACGTTCCTGATGAGCAGTTGCGCCTAGAATCGTGTTTTTCGTTTTGCGGAATAGTTATGCGTTTCTTTAGGACGTAGGCTCGCGTCGGAGTTGGTGGGAGGCGAAGGGCGGGCAGAAAACTATCCGGATCAGCGATACCGGCCGAGGGCACTACGCACAATTCCAGAGTTCGTTAAACCTAACAACACAGGGCATCCTCCTCCTTTGTGGGATGGGACCTGCCGTCCTTGACGCCGTTTACAACATTGCTCTCACACCATATTTAATATTACTCCAGCGCCCACGACAAAAGAATCCCCCGGGTGACACTTTAACAAAAAAAAAACCTGTCTGCAAAAGCTGTGCCTTGTAAAATTTGACGGCATTTATCTTGAGATATACACTCCGATCACACGTACACGATGGACGCCATTCAAAATCAACCTTTACGTTTTTAAAGATTACGTAATTTCTACGAAAAAGTATAAATGAGACGCAATTCGTTTTACGTATTTCAACTAAACCTATCAACAAAACCTACAAAATCAATATTTAACCTTTAGACTTAGTGTCATCATCGGAAGTGAAATCATTCAGGTTCTTCTACAGACAACTACTCCTTGCCTTGTATTGTAAATTTACCTTGTACGAAGTATTACCGACTCAAAAATTTAGGGTTGTTGTTGTTGTTTCGCCACTGCCCACAACCCCAATTGTTTAAGTTATTTTTTCTTGAGCTTTGTCAGGTTATTAACTCGGAGCAAGGTCATATACAATCATTCTGGTACGCCTAGTCTCGCTGTTTTCGTCTATGAGACACATTTCTTCATTAGACGATTTTCATTTGCCAGTTTCACACAAAACCGAGAATGAAATACCCCAAAATTTTGAGGATTTACTTGACCTTGGAGAAATTGTGAATGTGTTCCTTGGCTGTTTCCAATCATTCTGGTCCTCCTAGTCTCGCAGTTTTCATCTTCCAGATACATTTACGTTTTGCGATTTTCCGGGGCTAATTTCAAATAATACAAGGGCGAAACATTCATAAATTTTCTGATAATTTTGAAGGACTTCGCGGAGTTCTGAACCATGGTCGTTTCTGATCATTCTGGTCCGCCGAGTCTCGCTGTTTTCGTCGGTCATTTCTTCATCTTGACCTTTTCATTTGCCAGTTTCACACAGAACCGAGACTGGAACATCCCTAACTTTTTTGAGGATTCTTGACCTTAGCGAAATTCGGAACCTGTGCCCTGGTCGTTTCCAATCATTCTGGTCCGCCGAGTCTCGCTGTTTTCGTCTATGAGACAAATTGCTTAATTTTACGATTTTCAGCGGCTAGTTTCAAATAATACACTTCCCAAACAACCATAAATTTTCTGAGAATTTTAATCGGGCTTCGCGGAATCCTGAACCTTGGTCGTTTCTGGTCAATCTGGTCCGCCGGGTCTCGCTATTTTCGTCTATCATTTCTTCATCTTGCCATTTTCATATCCCAGTTTCATCCAAAAGCGAGACTGGAACATCCCTAACTTTTTTGAGGACTTTCTTGACCTTCGCGAAATTGTGAACCTTGGTCGTTTCCAATCATTCTGGTCCGCTTAGTCTCGTTGGTTTTGTTTTACACAGGCATTTCATTTGCCATTTCCAGGAACTATTTTGTTAGAAATACTACACCAACATAACCGTATTATTTTATGAGGTTTTATCGAGCTTCGAGCAGTGATCTCTTTTCTATTTTTGCCCCTTTTAAAAGTTATTTTCTCATTTCAGTTTGTAACGCAAAAAAAAAATCACTGAGAAAAGCAAAAATTCCAATCGTCTGATACACCAAAATAACAAAAATATCTTAATCAAAATCATCAGAAATCACGAAACGTTTGCTTAAGACAACTAAAAAATCGCAAAAACCGTTAACTGACAATCTCCTCGTGGATATACCAGTACGGGTTTAGAAATTTTTCAGCAATTTAGTATCTACAGATACATAGTTCGGACACATAGTAAATTAACCTAATCAAACTACTTAGAAGAATCCAGACATCCAGTGATCAAAGTTTGATTTTTTCTGTTTCAATATGTCTTTTTTTCTTTTCTTATTTAAGACAATTTTCATTAAATATTAGAACGACAAGCATCAAAATTTTACTTTAATAGAAAACTGACGTAATAGCACGCCTAGTATCTTGGTATTCGGGCGTGCTGTTAATCACAATACTTTACAAAAGAGAGAGGTGGCCGACTCTTTGCCAGCTAACGGTCCTGGGTTCAAATCCGGCAAAGCCTACGAATTTTTAATTTTGAGTAATATCGAGAAAGTGTTACAAATTGGTTTGACCTCTCGTGTGCGACACCCAAAGGTACTAGATAAGCTCTCCTGTATGGATAGAATTTTCCTTTTTTATTTTATTACTCAGGTTTAACACATTTAACACGGTTAGCACAGTATGTACTGAAACTCTTGTAAACCTCTAACGTTGACCTATTGACATTCTCAAGCGATTTTTATTAAATTGTTTCTTTATTTTCTTTGATCCTGGCGACAGTAATGTCTCACAGTTCCGGGTGTTGCAGCTTGGGATTTTTTTTCTACCTGCCGGCCTCATTTCTTTCGATTTACTTACCCGATAATCGCTAATCGTATGGGTAAAATGGGAAACAAATAGACGATTAGCGTCAGGAAGAATTTCGAAGGATGAAATTCTAGACAACACCTTTGTTTATCGGGTCTTTTTTCAAGGCTGGTACGGACTTGTTTACCCGACAAAACGCCAGTAGCAAAACGCGTTTATTTCCATCTTACTTTCCTTATCGAGATATTTTTCCTTCTTTTTTTTTTCATTCGGGGCTTTCGCGACCAATATAGAATCTCTAATCCGAAGTATTGTCGAATATCGCGGGTATGTTCGAAAAGCGAGTGCAAAAGCCAAAATTGATGGATCAGAAAGACAAGAGATTCTAGGGCTCATTTCATTCCACCCGATCAGGAAAAGATTATGTCAATTGTGAGAAAAATATACTCTACCACATCCCACGGGCCGAAGAAGGAAGGTTTCCTCATTTATTGATACTACAGAGTTGCAGATAAGCAATTATCTAATAATATTATTTTTCTGCGGATAAATGCGCCTACAATTTGTTTTTAAAACAGATCATATTTTCCTACATAATGCCAGCAAATGTAAAACATTTAGATTTTATGTTTAGCAGTTATCATGTTAGCTTGTGTTGATATCCTCCTACAGACCCATCAGCCGTCTTCCTTCAATGTCCAAAATCCTTGAAAGGCTCCTCCTAAAACGAGTAATCCCTATCCTAGATCTTATTCCCTTTCGTCAATTCGGCTTCCGCCCACATCGTTCTACCGAACAAGGCTTTAGAGTTATGGACGCCATTTCTTCTGCTCTTGAAAACAAAGGGTATTGCCTGGGTGGGTTCCTAGATATAGCACAAGCTTTCGACAGGGTGTAGCACCCGGGCATACTGTATAAAATCAAACGCTTCCTACCCACCCCCTTATTACCTTATTCTGAAATCCTACCTAACAGGCCGCTGCTTCAGAGCGAGTTGCGGTAACGAGTTCTCTGAAATCAGGTCAATACATGCCGTTGTCCCACAAGGGAGTATCCTGCGTCCTTTTATACCATCTGCTGACCTACCTACTCACCTCGATACCATCATTACCACCTACGCGTACGACACCGCAATTTTTCCCTCTAGCTTGAATCACCTAACCAAGCTACCTCTAATACCCAAGAACACGTTGAGCTCATCGATGCTTGGTGAAAAAGGTGAAGGACAAGAATAAACATAGAACAGTGCGTCCAATGTACGTTCACTTTGAAAAAGCAGTCTTGCCCTCCACAGTACATCAACAATGAAGATATACCGACTTCCACTCAAGTCATACCTTGACAGCGGACTGACGTGGAGTCCCCACACAAGGCTTAACTCAACGGAAGACGTGGACAATTGCGCAGTCTGCTAGGACCAAATCCGGATTGACCGTCAGCACCAAACTGACCTTATATAAGACTTTACTGAGACCACATACGGTGTGGAACTGTGGGGTTCAGCCAAACCATCCAATATCCAGCGTATCCAGTCCTTCCAATCAAAAGTCCACAGATAAAGCTCTTTCTTTACGTCTCTAACCTCACTATCCACAAAGACCTCAACGTTCCTTTTGCCCACGAACTGATCCATTCCCGATTCCAAAAAATTTCATACCATCCTATCGATCCATCCTAATCCTACTGCTAGAGCCCTCTCCAAGTATTCCCATCCCAAGAATCCACCACGTCGCCTAAAACGACGATGGCCCCTGCCAGCGCTTGCTGGCTTCCCATGTCATGCGTCCTTCGGGTGCGCTCAGCGCTGACATGAGTATTACTGCTGTGACCGAGCGGTAAATATTATACATTGTGATCACATTTGTATTATGTACAAGTATGTATAGTTTACAGCTAATAAAATAATAAAAAAAAGCTTGTGTTGAATATTTGAAAGTGTTGATAAGTCGGAAAAACTCCGATGTTTCCCTAGTAGACTTGTTTACTTTGAGTGTCTTAAAATATCGGGATAGTTGTTTGTTATAAGTATATATTTTTATTTGTTATTAGTGCATGTGGCAAACGAATATAATTTTTAAAGCGTTAGATTTACGATCATTTTTTACTCAAAAATACTTTGGATCTCGGTATGATCTGGAAGAAAAAATGAACTCATTTGTTATCTGCTCAGGATTCGACTTATTTTAAGGTCATCATCTACTTCGAGTTTCATTTAGTGGTGCTAGAACAGAGTATATCTCCAATGAAATTAGAAAACATTTATAAAAACTGAATTATGTCAATTGATAGACCTCTTTAAGATTGTCTTCCACTCTTCCACTGACCTTAAAATAGGTAGAAAGCTTGACAGAATGGATTCGTTTTTTCGTCCAAACCATATGGAGATAAAAAATTTTCGTGAGTAAAAAAGATATCGGTAGATCTAACACATTAAAGAGTATATGGTTTGCCATATCCAATAATATAAAAAAAAAGGTGTACCAATAAAAAAATTGTTTTTTCGTCTAGATCATGCAGAAATCCAGAGTATTCCTAAGTAAAACAGTGAGAGATTGATTCAACACTTTGAACAGTATATTGATTTGCCATAATATAAAAAACAAGGTGTACCAATAAAAAAAAAAAAAAATCTTCTAGATCATACAGAAATCCAGAGTATTCGTGAGTAAAAATATGAGAGCTAAATTTAACGCTTTAAACAGTATATTGGTTTGCCATATCCAACAATATAAAAAACAAGGTGTGCACATACAAAAATTGTTTTTTCGTCCAAATCAGACAGAAATCGAGAGTATTCGTGAGTAAAACAGTGAGAGATTGATTCAACACTTTGAACAGTATATTGGTTTGCCATAATATAAAAAAAGGGTGTACCAATAAAAAAAAAATCTTCTAGATCATACAGAAATCCAGAGTATTCCTGAGTAAAACAGTAAGCGATACATTTAACACTTTAAACAATATATTGCTTTGCCAATAATATAAAAAACAAGATGTACCAATAAAAGCTGAATTATTAACGGAAATCGTGAGGTGAGGACTGGTATGGTGGGTTCAGAAAACATTTTCTTTACAGTGCTACGTTTCAATCTTTATTGAGAAAATCTTCAGGAAAAAAATCTATGTTGGTTTCCCAGATAGAATAATATAAAAAAACCATGAAGATATACCCATAAATAATGAAATTTGTTTTTTCATCCGGGCCATCTCGAAATCCAGATTATTTGTTAATAAAAAACAAGTACCAAAATAAAAATAGAATCTGCTTTTTCAACGAAACCATACCTACAATACCAGAGTGTTCCTAAAACCAATATGCGAGAAATATCTGTCGGTGCAAATTGATTCTGTTTTAAAGTTGCGTTAATTTGATGATCGACTGGTTTTAATTAAAATTGATTTTAATATCAAAACTCTGGTATTTGGTTCGTCTTCAAAAATCGTGTTCTCTTCTGTTGTTTATCATTTCATTCATGTTTTACCGTCTAAACTAATACAGCAAAATCCTAATATTAATTTTTACATATTTTACTCTCGAAGTCTAGATTTTACTATAGGACCGGATTTTACTTATTTTCGTCGGGAGGACGGTTTATCTTTGTTTGTCAAAAAGCCCAGGGGGGACGCCTTTGATCGTCGGGTTCAACGTTCTAGACTAATCCCTATTCAAATATTTGAAGTCAAGGTTAAACGGGTTCAATCCGGGCCATCGGGGTTTACGACGAGTTTTTTTTTTCCAATTATTTATTTAACTGTTTACATATCGGCAAGTGGAATTTCGTGCAGTCTTTGGGCATATTTTTGCCTTCAAAGCGTTCGCAAATCTGCATTGCAGACAAAAGTAAAAATTGGATCTCTAGCCTAAAAATTACAGTAATTTAGTAACTATTTTAAATTTGATTTTTAGTTTGTTAGAATGACCTTTAAATTAGTGATTTTAAAATATAAACAACTGGTCACACACAAAAACCGTATTTCAGAAAGACTTTCAGGTATACAGTGAGAGATTTTATAAATTATGTGTCTTTTTGTTACTTAAATTCAGACAAACAAAAATTCGTTTATATCATGAATTGTAATTATCTGATTTAATATCTTTGCTTCAACTCTATGGATTAGATTCAGGAATAATAATTATTTTGAATGTGTAAAAAAAGAATTCATTTCCTTATCATGTACTATGGAAGTATTAATATTTATAATTTTATTAATATACGTTTGCAATCAGTTTGATCTGTCTATCCTCGATGTTTGACTCTTCCAGATAGTTCAGCTTCTCGGCGTCTTCAGTTTCTTATTCGAACATCACAATGTTATATGTGAAATGAAAGAAGCCTGTAGTCCTTAAAGTTAACTGACGAAGATTACATGTGGCTGGATATCGTTATGGACGGGTAGAGTGGTTTGGAATTATTAGAAGGGATTGGAGACGGTTACGATTGGGTAGAGGTGGTTTGGAATTATTAGAAGGGGTTGGAGATGATTACGATTGGGTACAGGTAGTGTGAAATGATTAGAAGATGTTGGAGACGGTTACGATTGCGTAGAGTGGTTTGGAATTATTAGAAGGGATTGGAGACGATTACGATTGGATAGAGTGGTTTGGAATTATTAGAAGGGGTTTGAAAAGGTTACGAATGGGTAGAGGTGGTTTGGAATTATTAGAAGGGGTTGGAGATAATTACGATTGGGTAGAGGTAGTGTGAAATGATTAGAAGAGGTTGGAGACGGTTACGATTGGGTAGAGGTGGTTTGGAATTATTAGAAGCGATTGGAGACGATTATGATTGGTTAGAGTGGTTTGGAATTATTAGAAGGGATTGGAGACGATTACGATTGGGTACGGTTGTTTGGAATGGTTTAGAACGGGTTGAAGTTGGTTACGAATGGGTAGGGGTGGTTTAGAATTATTAGAAGGGGTTGGAGATGTGTACGGATAACATCGGTTGGGAAAGGCACATCTTTATCACATTTTTTCGAGTTATAAAGAAGAAACAAATTCAAATACAATTGGCGTTAATTCTCCGATCGCAGGATTAACGCGGATTCGCATGCGAGATAAAGTTGAAAGGAGAAATGGACGATGATACAAAAGAACGAACATTTATCAAAAATCGTAGAAAAGAATCGTTTCTATTCACTTTTATCCTCGTCCATTCATAAAGTGAACTAATGTTAGTCTGAGGAAAATTCTCAGATTTAATCTTCACAGCAGCTGAGTGGGAGAAATACAAATGTACTATCATTCATGGGAAAATCAGCATCCTTTAAAAAATTGCTCATATATTTTTTATCACTAGCCAGACTGTAAATATGTATTTTCTTATTTATACAAACTATCAAATCAAATAGTTAATAAAAAATTTCTATTCTTGTGAGATTAATCTTGGGGGGTTGAAGAATAAGTAGTTTTTAGCATTTTTGGTTAAAGAGAAATTCAGCCGGGCCTGAAAAGTACACCCTGTATAACAAAAAACAGTTTATATTTTTATGATAGCTCTCAAAATTCTCGGGGAGGTGAACCTGCAACATGATCCACGTCCATCTCCGTGCACTTTGGACTATCTTCAACTATCAACTATCATGTACGAACATCTTTCAATGGGTACTTGATCACCCCCGACACCCCTAACTATCTCCTAATAAGCAAAAGACATAATAACCCGGCTGGTAAATTGATGTTTACTTGCATTTCCACAATTTAAAATATTAACTGAATTATTTAATTAAAACACTACTTTGTATACCCGAAAACGAATAATTTATACTTTCTATTCTTAAAGAAATGAACTTCCATACCCCACATGAAACGACCCGGAAATAGTTTAAAGCAGTGTACAACGCAAAAATATCTTTATTTACTAAAACAACATTACTGGGAAATTAGCATTCAAGGACGGCGAGATTTGTAACAGTATCGACTATTGCATCAACTGCACTTTTGGGGGGAGTATTTTTTATATTTTTGGTATCATCACATGGGGGATTGAAAGGTCATTACGTTGGTGTTGTCGGGGATGAAATCCATATTGGTGCCGAGAATGTGAATGAGGGTGAATGAGAACCTTTTCAGAACGGGCGTTATGCTCGCTTATGTAAGCCTAAGCTGGCCTTGGGGCCGTCTCAAGGACGGGATGAGTCGGGCTCGCTCCGCTTGTTTGTCTCGATGGCCGGCTCATCCTCCCCTCAGAAAACAAAACTAAGGCCCGAGTTGGCCGGATCGTGTGTCTTTCATTAAATTTGTCAATTTACGTCTTAATATCCTTGTTCTACACAAATTTCAAAAACCTCGAAATGGAATCTGTCGTATCAGGGGATAAGTAGTTAAATAGTTTGAACTCGAACACCTAAGCAATCCTAAAGGTCCGACGCCTTGTCACGTCTTTGTAGGTATCTATGTGACGTCAAGCGCCCACCACGTACAGACACACAGCATGTGTCACAAATCAGTATCGCAATCGTAACCCATCTTCTGTTCTTAATGCATTATTTTGAGTACATCCATGCAATAAATTGTTTGTTAAACTTTATTTGTTTTTATCATTTTAACGAGGGTTAACAACAACAGAGGTCATATCAACCCTCGGAGTGCCGGTGGTAAAAAAAAAAAAAAAAAAAAAAAAAAAAAAAAAAAAAAAAAAAAAAACTTATTTGGCTTATTCGTAAGTATGTCGGGTTCGAATGCAGAACAGCTGGATTCGAACCCTGGACCTTTACCTTACCATGATGAGTGCAGTGTCAACGCCTAAACTGTTGCGACCACCGACGCCCTTACAACGTTAAACTATATTGTTTTATATAAAATTATTTAGTCGTTATTATGAATTTTCTTCCTATCATAATTAAATAATTTTTATAAAACTTGTAAATTTTTGATCTCTTTTAATTTTGTTTACATTAAAATAGGAATGTTTTAATTAATATATATCTACAAAATTACATAGGCTTAGTGTGAAATAAACTAGAAAAAAATCCTCTGTCCTGTTCTGACGCTGCTCGACGAAAATGGTGTAATTTTATGAGCAAATCCATGAAATAAATTGTTAATCAAATTGTATGAGCAAAATCTTGTAATCAATTGTAAATTAAATTTTTATGAGCGCAAGCATATAATAAATTGTTTGTTAAACTTAATTGTTTTAAATAAATTTATTCCGGTGTCATGATTAATTTTTCTTCCCAACTATCATAATTAAATAATTTTTTATAAAACGTGCAAATTTTTGATCACTTTTAATTTTATTTACATTAAAATAGGAATGTTTTAATTAATATATCTACAAAATTGCATAGGCTTAGTGTGAAATTAACCTCAAAAAATACAAGAGTCCTATTCTGACGCTAATCGATGAAAATGGTATAATTTTATGAGCAAAACCATGAAATAAATTGTTAAATAAATTGTATGAGCAAAACCATGTAATAAATTGTTAATGAAATTTTACCAGCACAACCATGTAATAAATTATTTGTTAAACTTTATATTTTAAAATAAAATTATTCCGGTGTTTTGATCAATTTTCTTCCTAACCAATTAATCCAATTAAATAATTTTTACAAAAATTGTGATCTCGATTAATTTTGTTTACATTAAAATAAGAATGGTTTAATTAAATTAACGATAAAATTACGCATAATTAGTTTGAAATAAACTAGCAAAAAATCTTCTGTCCTGTTCTTACGCTGCTCGACGAAAAAGGTGTAATTTTATGAGCAAAATCAAGAAATGAATTGTTAGATAATTCATTATACCAAAAAATCGTATTCCAGCGTTTAGATCAATTTTCTACCAAACTGTTAAATTTTTTTTTTTAAAGTATAAATAATGAATTTTTGATCTCGGTTAATTTGGTTTATTAACCTAATACAACAATAAGTATGTTGTAATTAATATAACGAAAATAATTCGCGTACTTTGAATAAAAAAAATGAGAGTCCGGTTCTTTTGTCCTTCATCTGTACTCGATGCGACACGACGAAAATCTGGACAGTGGGGATCGCAGAGCGTTGCGTAGCAGGGGGTTGGAAGAAAAGAATGGACTATCAGGTGTCAACCAGCAGTTGTAAATGATTAGAAGTGCTCTGACTCCGTTAGGGATGGTTTGGAATGCTTGAAGAGGGCGTGAGGTGCACGGTGTTTTCGGCTAGGCTGACCTGTGCCTCGTATTTCCATACAGTAGGACCATGCCGGTTTGACAGTGTCTGTTAGTCTTTTCTTATTAAGGTGTACCTTGGATCCCTTGTGAAAAATATTCTTGCAGTTTAGTTTCATTTTTAAGTTCTATTGATCCCTCAATCCCAAATTGTTCTGTAATGTTTTCATCTGTTGCCTGTGGGGTGAAAATTTAGTAACTTTTGCTACTGGCCCATTGTTGTTTATGGTTCTGTTTCGGCTGTTCTAACAAGCACGGTGTGCTTTTCAGATGATAAAAGAGAAAAGATTTTATCAAAGCGGAGTCTACTAAATTTAATAAAATAAACAAAATTTCAGATGTAGAAATGAGATAGTCAACGCGACTATCAGAATTGACAAGCTAGGTTAGAAGGTCCAAGAAACGACCAAACTAGGTACAAAACCGGAAGCGACCTTGTCTTGTGTCGAGGGTGTTTTCAGTTTTCCATAATATTTTTTGGGCTGTACAACTTCTGAACTTGGTGAAATCGTCCACCCTTCTTCGGTTTCTCTTCGGCTGTTATGACCATATGAGCAATAGCCGCATTCGACCCGCACCGATTTCAGTTGAAGTCAGTTCGGCCGTTCAACGGTCAGCGAGAGGCCAGCCATTTAGGATTGTAAAACGCACATCCTGCGGCCGAACAGTACAAAGGGCCCTCAAGGCCTTCCGAGGGAGGAGACGTCATCTGAGACGGCTCCAATTTCGAGAGTTCACGGCCGCGCACATCGCAGGTGCAGACTGCAATTAGCCTTCCATCCGCAATCGTCTTCTTTCCTCGGGGGGCAATTAGCAACGCCGTGAAGACGACATGGTATGAGCCGTTGGGGAAGTAAAGTACATGGGGTAGAACCGCACTCGTTTATGAACGATCAAACGGAAGCAACGTTAAAGCGGAGTTTCTACTGCTATCACCACATTTTTTTCAAAGATCTTAATGAAACGTTTCTGTTGTTTTACCTCCTGTGCTACACATCTACAATTCAAAAGACAAATAAAGTCTTTTCTAATGAATCACACACCAGAACTATAATTATGAAAATATCTGTAAATCATGGAAATCGCGTGGACAGGTCAATTTCAATGACTCTCCACTCAGTCATATTTAACCGGTTGATTAAATTTTCTTTTATTGTTTGAAGCTGACAGATTTCCCGGTCTATTAAATTTTGCTAGTTCATTTCCTTTAATATTTCTCATTGTCGTGACAACTTTCTATCCTTGCATAAGCTGCTTCTTTATAAACTTCTCAGGCTAGATGTTGAAAGGTGTGAAACTGGACTTTGTACTATGAGTTGGCTTCTGGTGAATCGAGCTCAATTTGAGCTCTTTACTCCCTTTCAAATTGGTGCAGCTGTATTACAATGTTGGCGAAATCACCTCAGAACTCAATTCCGGTTCGTTTGTTTATTTTGTCCCCAGACTGTCCAGCCTTCCTAATTTTCTTAAAAATTGATGATAGTCCCAAAATCATTGCATACTAAAACAACTGGACAAAATGTAGAACGCCTTGGATGTAACAGTCATGCTGGCTACCATCAACCCACCCGCTTTTCACTTTGTAAAGCAATTAAAAGTTTCAGTTCTACTCTGGGCTATGAATCCCAACAATATAGCATTTTCCATAATTCTCCAGTTTTCCTGGCCCACTTGACCAATTAATATATTTCAATTAATTAAGGTTTTTAGTTGAGATAAAAAAGAAAAGTGGGGTTGAGAAGGGAACTTAGTGTCCGAGAGGATCGAAGTAACGACATCAGAAGTGGAAGACCAGCCGAAGATCGTGGGTTCGAATCCCTCTCGTGACACCGACTTTTTTATATCAACTAACAACCTTAATTTGTCAAGCGCACCACAAAAACTAGTGAATTTTAATAATAAGTACACTTCACTAAAGATCTCCGTGGCCAATTCATTTTTCGTCAAGAATCAAATAGATTAGACGACATTTGAAAAATGGCAAAAAAAAGGTGGGGTTGAGATGAGAAGTTAAGTGTCAGAGTGGATCGAGGCCACGATAGCCCACAAGTGATAGAGCAGCGTCGTGTCCAGCGAGAGATCGTGGGTTCGAATCCCCCATGTCACACCGACATTTCTATCAACTAAAAACTTTAATTAATTGAAAGATCTTAATTGGTCAAGTTGACCGTGAAAACTAGTGAACGTTTTGTAATCTTGTAAAATCTCTTCCCCGAATACGCGGGGTGTAAAGAACCTTAACCTCCGTCGTTTCAATTTTTCTCCAGATTGCGTAATCCCAGATTATAACTTTATTTGAATAAGTTTTATATCTGTGCAAGTGAGAAGAAATTATTAACAATAACTGCTTGTTTTTGGCGATCAGAGCATATCATCTACTACCAAATGAGAAGATCTAAGGACATCCAACTGCATAAATACATTAAATGGTTCAATAATTCACTCAATTTTTATTAAATATCAGCTCATTAACATTGCACTCTTAATTTATCGATGATAACATCGTTGAAAAAAGTGTTCTGCGAAAAATATAACCATTGCCGGAATAGCAATTTAAAAGGGGTAATTTATATATGTAATTAATATAAAACCCATACTTGGGCGGATTAAAAGAGGTAATTTAAGATGCAGTGTTTTATTTTGGCAGTTTTTGCAATAGGAATGCATGCCAGGATCGGTATTTCCTGAGTCTAAGGTCACCCGTCTGCTATGAAAAAAAAACCGTCTGATCGCTCCCTGGGCCTTTTTTCCGTCATCAGATCCGAGATTAACCGCTGACCAAGAAAGAACTTATGAACGTTGACTTGAAGGCAAATCGAGACAAAACGATCCAAATAGTACTCCATTGAGAGAGTTTGCATCCAAGTGAACAGTTGATTTATTCGCATATTTAACTTGTCCGCAAATATTTATCTGCTCATTGTATCCACCAGGAAACAGAAATACTTTGTGTGATTTTCGTTTACAGGTTTGCTTAACCGCAGAGACAGGCTGACCATTGAAGATGGCCAAATGCCAGGCTGTCAGAATCTACATCGGAAATGTACAATAGTATGCATGTGTAGAGATTAGTGACCATTAACGGATAATTATTCAAATATCGTGAGATGCGGTCTGGTGTGATGTAGGTATCAGAAAAACATTTTCTTTATCGTGCCAACGTTTCGATCTTTTATTGAGATCATCTTCAGGGCCTGGGATTTACAAACATAATTTACATTTAGAAAATACATATAGAATATGGAATTTATACAATGCAAAAATTATATTTTATATTCTATCAAAGTATTTCTACTCACTCAAAGTGTTTGTCTTCTGTGTAATTGTGCCATGTCGTGTTGAGAGTGCCAGTGAAATTTTACTGTTTCATGTTTTTATACGTTTGATTTTGAAGTGGTGGGGAAGGAAGTGGATATAGAAAAGACAATTTTGTATAGGTCGTCGGCTTCTTTGAGGTGAAAAGAGCCGACAAAGGGAAACAATGTGTTGGTAATGTTTCAGCCACTTTATTCTTTTAAGATTATGTAGAAAGGGATAAATGGGAAAAGGAAAATTAGATTGTTGGACAATTAGACTATGCGAAAATTATTTGATGTGTGGAATGTAATGTGATGATATATGTATGTTATCTGTATTGAATTTGATTAATGATGTTGGCGTAGCTGCGACTGAGTTTGCATGTATCTGTTCTGTAATTGATACTGTGTTTATCCTTGTTGATGTAAACCATTTCTAAAAAATTACGTTTAAATTTGTTTTGTTCTGTATGTAGTATTTTTGGATTGTTGAAGTCAAAATTGTGTTGTTGTTCAAAGTGGTGGGTAGCGAGTGCTGTAGGATTTTGTTTTTTTTTGCAATCGTAGATATGTTGTTTTACTCTCCTGTCCAGATATTGGGATGTTAGACCAATGTACGTAGCTGGACAGTTTAAACAGTTGATCTTGTAGATTACGTCGGATTTATTTGTAATTGGTGCGGGGTCTTTAATTTTGGAAAACAGTGTTTGGATTGTTTTATAATTTTTAAAAGCTATTTTGAAGTTATCGGATGAGAGAAATTTGTTTAATTTGTGTGATAGGCCTTGAATAAATGGGATAGAAATGTATGTTGGTTTGTATGTATTTAATTTATTTGTTGTATTTAATATAGTATTGTTAGTAATAGTGGATGCTGTTCGTGTTGAGTGGTAATTGTTGATTATCCTGTTAACTATGTGTTTAGGATAGAGATTGTTTTGGAGGATCTGTTTGTATATCTTTATGTTCTTGTGGTGAAATGATTCATGGCTTAGGGTGATCATTCTGTGAAGTAGCCCTTTGGCCGTGTTTATTATTGTATGAAGAGGATGGTGAGATGTAAAGTTGAGGTAGCGATCTGTATTTCTTGGTTTTTGATACCAATCTGTGATTAATGTGCTTCTATACCCACTTCCTTCCCCACCACTTCAAAATCAAACATATATAAACATGAAACAGTAAAATTTCACTGGCACTCTCAACACGACATGGCACAATTACACAGAAGACAAACACTTTGAGTGAGTAGAAATACTTTGATAGAATATAAAATATAATTTTTGCATTGTATAAATTCCATATTCTATATGTATTTTCTAAATGTAAATTATGTTTGTAAATCCCAGGCCCTGAAGATGATCTCAATAAAAGATCGAAACGTTGGCACGATAAAGAAAATGTTTTTCTGATACCTACATCACACCAGACCGCATCTCACGATATTTGAATAATTAATAGTATGCATGCTAAGTTAAGAAAAACGGACCCGATTAAACAAAAATGGACAGTTTGAAAACCTCGTAAAAGAAACACTTATACCCTCATTAATTCATAAAAAGTGAATTTATGTTAATGTTCGGGATATTTTCAAAATTAATCCTCACAATATCTGAGTGAATAATCCAAACCTATAATCATAAATGGGAAAAATGCAAATCATTCAAGACATGTAGGTTCATTTTTTATTACTATTCAGACGGAACGATATTCCGTCATCTCCCTGCATCCCTAACTCCAACAGTCTCGACGTTCCTAGTTCTCAACCAACTCCAATCCTCCTTAGCTACTTCCGACTTTCCTTGATCGTTCCTAACCATACCCAACCGACCCCAATCTCCAACCATCTCCTCCGCTCTCCAACCGATCCAGTTCACTCCTAACATTTTCACTCCCCTTAACCACCAGTCAACTGACAGAGGCGTTATTTCCATACTACAAAGTAATAATTATTTTATTAAAATAATTTCTGTTTTAAGTGATACTAAGGCTGTTGTATCTGTAGCTTATTCGTACCAACCAACCATCTCCAACCATCCGTGATGGTTGTTCTTAACCATCTCCAAGCATTTCCCGCTACATCCCCGCACTCCTAACCTTCTCAACATCTTGTTACGCACAATCCAATTCTCATTTTTTGGAAATTTTCTTTTATTGGATAAACCCTAAAGCTAGAACACCTTAACCAAGTTCCTAGCTCATATGACTTGACGTTACTATCGAAAAAAAATCTGTCCATACACCACCGGTTCCGTTTTGCAATTCCCGATTCCATTCTTCATTGAATTTTTCTCTTATTTCTATTTGAGGTGGTCACATTTTTATTTATTTATTTTTTTTACTCATCCATTAACGTTTTATCCGTGGTTATTATTTAACTTTTAGCATCCGGAATACAGGGTGGCCCCAAACGATTCAACCACACTTCCAGAGCTTACAGGGAATTGAACGCTGAGTAAAAAAGGTCCTACGAACCTGAAAAACCACGTTTTTTGACCTTAGAAAATTACCTTTGACCTCAAGTGAATTTTCGATGATAATGTCAGAAATGGTGAATTTTGTGACCTCATTCATCTCCTAACTTCGAAAAATCGCCAAAAATGAAATTCTCGTCAGACCAGGCTGGTTTTAATCTCGTTCGGAGCAGAAAGTAATACTCTACAAATGTTGTTTCCAGCTGTTTTACGGCCAGGCTAACGGTTTAGTAATAATTTCACGAATAAGGTCAAAAATCGTGGTTTTTCGTGGGGTTTTTTGTAGCTCGGAACTGAAGGGTTTGCGGACACAGGTTCATAGGAGCTTTTTTACTCAGCGCTCAATTTGTGCGATCTGGAAGTGTTGTTGAATCGATTGAGGCCACCCTCTACACTAATATTCCATTAGTTATATTTGATCAATGTTTACGTATTTCTCCATTTATTTTTTACTAATGAAATATGATTTTTGTGTTTTTATAGAGCGGCCAATGAAATTGGACTGTCAGTCCATATAAATCTGGTATTTCTGTTTTTCATACTTGTTTTTGGAAATCAGCTTTTTTTTGTCATTAAGTCTTGAGTCTTTGCAAGTTGACGGCGCAGTCCTGCCACCAGAGCTAGGCCTCCCAGACCCCGGTGCAGTGGCAGTCCAAGAACTTGAAAAAAGGGAACGGATCTCTAGCAACTGATGCTTTTGGTCTTAATTTTACGCGCAGGGCTTTATCAAGGAGGGGTCGGCGTCTAGTCACCGTCGACACTTCCTCTCAGCTTTCAGCTCAACTTCCTTGACCTCAGAGTCGAGGGAGGCACCCTTCAATCCAGCCCAAGACCGACCAGCCCCGGACGGGCGTCGCCAGAAGTCAGCCACACCACACCGCCAACATGGGGAACCAGCAAAGGAAATTAGAGATGAGGGGATAGGATATTAGATTTTATCAATTAGTTGGATGTCCGTTAAGAAGTTAAAAAAGTTGTTTATTGAAGTTGAGGTGTTGCTTAGTATGTAGTGGAGGTCTTTGGGAATTTGATGGACGGTTCTTTTAGAGGTGAATAAATGATAATCTGTTATGATGGTAGTTTTACAGAGTGGACATATAGGTTTAAGAGTTCTTTCAAGGAGGAATCCATGGGTGAGTCGGGAGTGGCCAATTCGAAGCGAGGTTAGGAGGGTTTCTTCTTTTCTGAAAGGTCTAGAAGAAGATTCATTTCTTTATATCTTTTTTTATTGCAACGAGCTTGCTTCCTGTGCAAGCTCCCCATTCACACTTCCATGCCCCCCAGATGAGCCGCCTAAAGCGACAGGCTTTTAAAACCGAAAACGATTTGATCAAAAGCAATTATACTCTTAATTGTCTTTAATTTTTTTATTTTAGTTAAGAAGGGTACGTTTTGAAACATGGACCATAATCATCCATTTGTTTATCTGACACCTTTAAATCACCTTTAGATAAAAGATAAACGTAATAGTCCTTCTCACGTGGTTGGTATGCAAAAATTACTATCATATTTCATATGTAACCTTATAAACAAGCCATAAAAACCTTACTGTATTATACAATCTTTTTTAAAACCGACTAAATCTTTTTCAGGAGTAGCTCCTATGGAAATATACAATAGGAAACTCTTCATCTCAAAAGCTCTTTTCCGCTGACGCAAAGCCATTCATCTTTTGTTAATAATCGGCATGTGATTTTATTCGATTTTCCATTCCAATTGGCCGGTTCTTCGTTTTGTTCGAATTCCAAGTTCGGCGACGAACCGCGGACGTGGGTGGGATGATTCACTGCGCCTCCTCCGCCGGGAGAGACCGAGTCCTTGGAGCCAGACTGATTTATACGGGGCTGTGTGGACATTTGCATTTAGAACTCGCGATGCACTTTTCATCACGTCTTTTTTTTTTTTTTTTCATTTATAGTTCTTTTTTAACTCGAAAAATATACGTGATGAAACGGCTAAAATGCCCCTGAATGGAGACGATCGAAGTTGCCATGCCCCTGACAAAACGTCAAGGTCCCCGACATATCATTATATCAACTGCAAATTGGACTTGATTGCATCAAAACAACTGAAATTTTCTTTTTCCCTCTCGTTTTATTTTTATTTGGACATATTAGTATTATATATTATTAGTCTCATTATTTAAAGAAAGTTTCGGCATTTGCCTTATGACCATTGCCATTTTCAGTTATTAATTTCGCCTAAAAAGTTTTAAAATACTGTTTTATACATATAAATGTATATTTGGCGTTATCTACCTATTTTCGTCAATAGGTCAAAAATGGACGACGCGTTTTACAAGCTTCCCGGTGTACTTCTATCCCCACGGGCACTAATTTCCAACATTTTGAATTTTTCCCTCTTTTTTGTCATTTTTCAAATGAGGGAAAATTCAAAATGGGGGGGGTGGAGATGGGACGTTGATGTCCGAGATCACGATAGCTCAAAGTGGTAGAGCGGCGGCGTATCGAGCCGAAGATCGTGGGTTCGAATCCCGATCGTGACGCTGACTTTTTTATCTCAACTAAAATCCTTAACTAATCGAAAGATATTAATTGGTCAAGCGGACCACGAAAACGAGCCCCACGATTTTAGAATCCCGCTGTGCCATTGACGTTTTATCTCAACTAAAAACCTTAATTAATTATATAATTAGTAAAATAAAGCGCATCACACGAATGAATATAATTTCAAAAATCTCACTTTTGTTCAAAAATGAAACATATATAATACATGATATTTTATTATAATCTTTTAATTATTTTCTCTTTGTGTTTGTGTTTTGGTGAGTGGGAAAAATTTAATGTCTTTAATTAGGCTGCTAATGGCTTTTGTTTTAATTTTTTAGATTACTGTTCGCGTGTTGGGTCATTATAGGGGGGAGGGATGATAAATTTTCTTTTCTTTTTACATTTTTTTTAGTTTTTTTTTAGGTTCTGTTTTTTAGTTCTATTTTGATGCATTATCTTATTCTTTATCAGGTGATGTTTTTTTTTGGTATTTGGTTTATTAATTTATTTTTTAAATTTTATTTTATGAGGGTTCGCAACAGCAGAGGCCATATAAACCCCCAGGGTGTCGGTGTTTTTGAAAAAAAAAATCCCATTTGTAAGTACGCCGGGTTGGAATGCAGGGCCGCTGGATTCGAACCCGGGACCTTTACCTTACTGCGATGATCGCCGTGACAACGCCTAAACTTTTGCGGCTAGCGACGCCCCCTTTTGGGATGTTATTATCGATGAGAAATAGGAAAATTGACTTTTTTCAATGCAAGTTAGCTTTTTAATAAGCACACCCATGGCTCTAAACCATTTTTTCGTCATTTTGAACTAAAAAGACGCATAAAATTAAGAATTAATAATATTTTTGGCCCAACAATCTGTAGTTAAAAATAAAACAAATTTTTATCCAAAGGATTTTTTTTTTTTTTTTTGAATTGTTGTTTTATTCATTCTTTCAGGGTTCAGTGTTAGGAATACAAGAAGTGATTAGTTAAGTTTTCGTTTTGTATATTTTATCACTGGATTTTGTGCTTTACGACGGTAACTATTTCTGTTGCTTTTGTTTATTTTGAAGCTACATTAATCCCAAGTCGCTTTCTTATTTATTGGTTGAGGCCGTCAACCAGAAAGGTTCATATATATATATATATATCTATATATATATATTCTGCTGAGTC
>CM077107.1:11936780-11949443 GCA_039619505.1 Cimex hemipterus
GGTTAGTGGTTTAGAGATGGATGGGGTAGTTGAAGTTGGTTGGTGCTGCTTAGAGGCTTAGAAAAATTCAATTATTCATGATTGCCAATTTAAATTTTCTTAAACAGTTTTGCCCTGAGGGTGCTCAGATATGAAAAAGACTGGATTAAATGCGTATGGCGTAACAAACCAGGACCAGGATCAAATAAATCGTGGGTGTAAAAAAAATCACATAATATATTAACAGTGTTGATATGATCCTTTACATAGTATCATATGCTTGTAGTCAGTTACTAGTTGAAGACAAATTTGTTAACTCTAGATACTCAGTTGAGCTATTTTTGAAATGAGGTAATCTATTAAGTCTTTAAATCGGGTTTATAGTTTGAAACTGGATGGGATGTTAATTTTTGTTCGTTGCAATTCTCGTTAATAAGGAAGTGACATTGCAATATTTTTTAGGGCAGGGTTTCAAGGCCTTTTTGAAATTATGCAATAAAGCTCAGTTTGTAAACCATAGCTAACGTTTTGTTTTAGCAAGCTAAAAATAACACCAAAACGCCTTATTGGAATGAACCAATCGTTGTTTTATTAGGTCGAGCGTTAGTCATAGCGGGGCAAGGTCATGATGAGCGTCCTCATTATGACGGAATTTCCTCATTTGTCGTTTCATAAACGTACCAGTGTTCAGAACAATTACAAGATCTGTGAACTTTACGCTTCAGAATGAACTGACAATGGGAAAATCTTTCATCAGTTGTCCGGCACGTTTTAATTATTAGTTCAACGCTTTCTCCTTTTTTCCCAGCAAACGGCCACTCCTCTCCTTTTGTTTAAATGGAATAATTGTTAAAAATAGCCGTTTATCTGGCATGGTGACGTGTCGCCCAGCGGCGGCCCGTGACGTCTCGACTTATCCTTGACATTGCGATTATTTTCTGTGAGACCATTCCGGCCCGGCGACGCCACAATTGTGCGGTTTTTTTCCAAATGTGAAATTTAGGGTTGTAAAATGAAAACCAGTTTAATTTTTCACCAGACATTGTTTAATCTGACTGCCTCAAAAAACGTCCAAGCTTTTACAAAACAATACATACAAGCACACACCATGTGGGTTGATAACAATAAACGCATTATTTAAACATTCAAAAAAACTTATCACTGGGCTTATCAATTATTTTAATCATAAACAGAGAAAAAATATAAATATTCTCCTAAACGATTAATAACTTTCATTAAAAAAATTCAACTCCAGCCTAAATATACATAATTGGGAATTTAGGCAAAAAGCCTTGATTTGTCTTGATTGCTGGTTCTTTATGTAAAATTTAAAAAAAAAAAAAAATTGTAAGTCTGCCGGCTGAACAGACCTCGTACCTCGGCCTTTTGAGGAACAGACATACCCAAAGTCTAGATAAAACATAGGACGACAATTAGATATAATATAATATGCATCGGAAGCCACGCCCATCTGCTAAAATATGTACACAGCGAAATATATATTATGTTTATTATGTACAAATATTTTTAATATTAACAAAAATAATAAACTTTGGAGTCATTTTCTAAGTTTTAACAACTAGTAAATATATATATTACATTTCTTTTTTTTTCCTTTTTTTGGTTGTTTAAATAGATTTTTTTTAAAAAGTGGGTGGGCTTAGATATATACTGGCCTTGTTTTAGGCTCTCGACTCAGATGCTGGCGTGCCTTCCATCAGTCTCAAAAACCTCGACATTATATGTACACGAGGGACCGATTATTATAAGTGTTAACTTGTATAACTTTTTTTTTTCGTTTTTAACTTTAGTTTTTTTTTTAATTAATGATATATGAGACTAAATATACACACACAAATAAAATGCAAGCCCCACTATATCGAAATATATCACATTTATAAATATATAAATTTGAAACAAAATTTTTTTTGAAGGGTAGTGATTATGGCCGATGTCCGTAGTTGAGGTCTGCTATAGGCCAATACACTCGCCCCAAAATGAAATTAAAATTTTTTTAAAGAATACCAAGAATACACAACAACGACTAACATACTACAACATCATCGTTTTAAAAACACTTATATAACAAGATCGGAAAAGAAAAAAAAATGATTAACTTTTTCTCCTCCTGGCTTCTAATACACATGTAATCGTCTTTAAAAAAAATAATGAATCATCATAATAAAAAAAATCAATCGATAATGAATGAAAAATTGATTATCCAATAATAAATTATTTGGTTTTTCTCCTTAATACGGTTCAAAAGTGGCACCATTAGAATAGTTCGTTCAGAACGATAATTATACAAAAAATTCACTCCGAAACAATGGAGAGTCATATTTACAAAAGAGAGATAGAGAGATATTTACACGGAGGGAGAGATCACAAGAGCGGTTTTGATTTGTACCACATTGCCGCCGAGACGACTTTGTACTATTCACAAGTGAAGAAAACGTGGGATGGTGGGTGGTCTCAAGCCTCGAGCGAGAGGACCTTGGGCCTCGGCGACGGGGGCGGCGTCTTCTTCGAGAGGTTCAGCGGCTGCGTCCCGACCTGCAGTTCGACGAGGGAGGTCGAGCTGGGGCATGGCGAACCCGCGGGCACGTAGATGGACGGTCCCGGGCTGGAGTTGTTGACGATGACGTAGGCTCCGCCGCGGGCGGCGCTGCTCGTCGTGATGACGCTCTGCTGCTGCTGCCATCCGCAGCCCTCTCCTCGCATGATATAGTTGTGGATGATGTCCGTTCTCTTCATCTGCTCTGCAGTCATCCTCGGGCCCTCCATCAAGGATTTGGCCAAGGTGGAATGCGTACTCGAGAGGGAAGACGTCGAGGTGGTGTTATCGGGCTCGTCTCCGCACTCTTTTCTCAACGCCCTGAATTTTTTGTGAGGTTTGTACGCTTCATCCATCAGGGAATTGGTGTCGTAGAGAGGAGGCGCTTGGAGTACCCTTTTCAGCACTGGCATATCTTCGATTTGGTGGTCTTCCTTGTCCTCAACCGACGACCTCGGGCTGGAGCAGAGAGATGTGGGCGCGCTGCTCGTCAGTTTGTCCACTTTCTCCGTGCCGGATTCGATCCCGGAATCGCTGGGAGAGTCCAACTTCCTAAAGGTCCTGTGGATGATGATGGGCTTGATGTCCTTGTTGTCTTCCACCCCGACGCGATGCCTCATCGGACATCCTCCAGCGAGAGTTGCAGCGAGGAGCGGTGCGGACGCAGCGTGGCTGCTGTGGTACTCCACTTCACCGGAACACATGGACTCTGTGCTAGAGACCGATCCGAGGGGGCTCTTTACTTCTTCCATCGCGACGTCGGAGCTGGACGACCAAGTACTACCACTCGGACTTTTGCTCTCATCTTCGCTCACTACAGAGCCCCACATCTGCTGTTGCTCCGCCAGGTGCTGCTGTTCGGTCATCTTGAACGCGAGCAGTTTTTCGCTGTGCAACGTGTTGAGCGTTCTCAGGTCGGGGATCTTTTTCATCAGTTCTTGAGCTAGACAGGGCTGATTAGGATGGTTCTGACTCATCATTAGTTGAAGCCCAGCTTTCAATTTATTTTGCATTCTCTCTATCAATTCTGTATTCCTCAAACCGGGCCTATCTGTAACACAGAATCAACACACCCTCAATTAAAATTTAATAACAACTTTAAACACGATAAATTCTAATTTTAAATCACTTCAATTTTTTTTTAATTGAGAAAAACGATGACTCACCAGGTGCTATGACGACAATGGAGCTGAAGAGTCCGATTTCGGCGTCGGTGAGTCTAAGGGAGTTGAGCCTTTCGGCAAAATCGAACATGGAATCCATGAGGAAGCGTGCGTTGGATCCGCTGTGGATGGACTCACGCTTGAGGACCTGGCCGTTAAGGCAGATCATACTGTTGTTTTGTGTATCGAACATACAGGCGAGGCGGACGAGGAGGACCTCAAAGACGCCAGCTTTCAACAAGGTCACCTGGTCGTCCTGAGACAGGATCCCAAATCCGGGAATCCGTTTGGCGAACTCGACAACTCCGCGAATAGCCGGTGAGAACCTCTTTGAAAAGTCTTGGAGGAGTTCCTGCTGGCCGGTAAGAGGCTGCGGGTTAGGATTAAGCGGACACGCCTGCAATTTTATGTTATCATTAGCAAAATATAAATACTGAGGGGAAAAAAAAGAGGCGAATTGAGGTATGCAAAATGCGCTTACCAAGGTCGGAGGTGATGCGGTGAACGATGGCTGTTCCCTCGCTCTGAGTATCATAGGTTCAACTTTGTCTCTCGTGAAGTCACAAGTATCCAAATGGGCCCTGATGACAGTCCTGAGGAGCCTCTGGTCGTCCTCAAGTTCTGCGGCCAAAGCCTTCTCGTGGCACTTTGAGTTTGTACTTTGCTGCATAGCGGCCAAAATCCTGGCCTTTTCTCTCTTTGGCACTCGCCCGAATCTCACCGCTGCAACACAAAACAAAACACCTATCTTAGAAAACACTCACAAATGCGTGAACAATTTTTTTATTTATCAAAAATTTAATACACTGATTTATTCGAATCATCTTAAGAACACTGATAACAACGCGTGACGTTTTCACGAGGAAATGCCCCGGAATTTAATATTTGGGTTTTGATAATGATTGTGTTTGAAACTTTTCGAGAGAACGGATCTGAATGAATCGGAAGTTGTGGAGCAACGGGATGCCCTTGGGGGAAGTTCCAGCGATAACCTCCAGCGTCGGAGCTGTCCGGAGGCCACGTGCGGCGATCCAACGGCAGTTTTCTCATCTTGCGTTTTTCACAATTTCAAGTGGAGAAGGTGAAAGAAAGTGGATTTAATAGGTCGGGATCCGATTCGAAAGAGAAACCGGACCTTTTCACTTTCACACACGAAATGAAAGTAAGAGAAAGTAGTGGGCGTCGGTGGAGCGTGACCTCAAAAAACACTAAACCGTTTGAGAAAAACAACAAAAAAAAGGGCACAAAACACTAGGCACAATTAATCCAAAAAAGGGAAGAGGCTCGTCCCGAAGTCGGAGAGGACACCTACGTGCGTTATGGTAGTTGACGACACCGTTGAGGATCCCCTTGAGAATCGGTAACTCTTCCGTCATCATGACTGGGCGTTTTTTGTTGAAAGGAGGCTGTCGAAAATTCTTTGTGTTGTTGTCCACTCTTTTCGGAAACAAGTCAAGAGAGACGTTCGTGAAGTAGTAGGTGCGCGACGGCTCGACCTGTTCTCATATCTGAAGTCGGTTGAAGACTGAGCCCGAATCGGAGGCGAGGTCCCCCACCGCCGCTCGGAGGAGGCCGGCCCCCACCAGGACGACCGCCCGCCACCCGCTCTTACTCCAACCGTGCCCTTGAACCTGCCACCACATATCGACCTACATACAGCAACAACCCCCCCACGCAGCACAAGGTCACCACTGAAATACAACGCCTTTCACGCTTTATTCACAGCCACGGGGTTCAGGGGAGGGTGGTTAATTGCTGTATTATTTCTCTCTCACTCTCTCTCTCTCTCTCTCTACAAACGGTGGCCCCAATTTCTTTCTTCTACCGCTTCCTTACACCTTTCACTTTCACCCAGGGATTTTCACCCCCTTGGATTATCTAGCGTTTATTTTTAAAACGACTTCGCCATTTTGCAACATTCACAACATTTTGCAATATCGACCAAAGAGGGAAAATATTCTATAAACCTTCACGGGCAAAATGTTGTGTTATAGCAAGGTTAACATTAAAAATTTCGTTAAAAGGTTAGGGTTTAATCTAAGTTTTGTAAGAGTTTAGATTGGCGCTAAATAAATGAGTGTTGCCAATACAGGAACGAAAAACCGGTACAACACCTAAATGGGTGGGTTTTCTTGGACAAAATTGCTAAATTTGGCACTGCTCTTATACAACTTTGGGCAAGAAAGGTTTCAATTATTTATAAAATTGATACGGAAAATTACGTTAGCAAATACGACTACATAGAAGATGTACTGCTAGGGTGACGAAGTGTCACGTTGGATATTTGAGATTGGCGCCAAAAAAATCAGTTTTGCCAATACGAGAAGAAACAGTTAAGGAGGAAACACTGCACCCGCCCCAAACTTATTACCTAAGAATTGGAACCAGATTTATTTGTTTTCACAACAATCAGCGCGAATTCTATGATTTCAGAAATAAAAAATCGATCCAGAGGACGAACATTTTTTGAAGTGTATGGAAACGATAGTTCGAATAAATTTGGATCATGTGGTATGCCAAGTGGCGGTGGGAAAACCTATCACATGGGCTTAGAATGGCTAATTATTTGTACTGTTATCGCTACCCTTCAACCTATTAATTTTCTGTCTAACCAACCAAATGGGTCCTGTCCTACCTAAATCTAGACCTCAAGGTATACATTTATACAGACAGCGATTCAGCTCGTCTCCATTTGGAGTAAATTTGCTGAATGAAGTAGAAGTTCAGATTTCAAAGTGTAGTCAATATCAATTGTAATAAATTTAATTCAAAAAATTTCGACAACGCGTCCATCCGCTTTTTATCCGATGTTGTCGCTTTTATAACGACAAATAAATTTAAATTGATATTTAAAGAGAGGGGAGGATCGTTTTGAAAGCCGTTTTATAATTATATTTAATGAGCCCGGAATCACCTTGTAAAAATGTTTGTTGTGTATCAAGCGCAAAATAAATTCACCTTGAGACAAGGCCGGTCATTAAAGGCCAATGTTTATAATTAAACAGCAAAAATATATTTAAAAAATTTCAAATTCCCTCCCTTAAAAAAAAGGAAATATTCAAATAGAATTGAAAAAAATTAAAATGTCATTTCGTATTAACGTGATAATGTTTAAAATTGAAACGCGTAGCCGCGGGATTGTGCGTAATAGGAACCCGGATCGATGGTTTAGTCCAGGCGTGGTCCGCCCGGCGCTGCTCGTTCGCAAGGAGGTTTGGCACTCCGCGGCCAGATCGAGCCACGAGCCGGGCCGTTGACTCCCAGGACGTTCACCCCGTCCGCGCACAAAAACAATACCGCCTTCCAAATAAAAAATCACCTCAGAAAAGGAAAAATTCAAAATCTACTTTTTCTCCCAGAAAAACAAATTTTTCGGTTCAACGGACGCCGTCAAATTGCTAAAAAACCACAGCCAGATGTGTGCTACTGTGTTTATTTTTATTGTGTCGTTAAGTGTCTGTTTTGTTAATTGTATTTTTCTTGCTGTTTCGAAAAAGACCGAGAGGCGAGATTTGTGCAGGATAGAAGTAAAATGCAAAGTACAAATGTAGTCCCTTTTAGGCCCAACAAGCTTGAAAAACATATTTTTTCTTAATATAAAGTTGTGATTTTTTCTTGTTTCCGACAAAGATTGAAAGACAAGATTTGTGCAGGATAGAAAAAACGGCAAAGTACAAAAATACCCCATGTGTAGGCCCAAAAAGCTTGCAAAGGATACTTTTTCTTTATTCAAGTTGTGATGTTTTTTGCGTGTTTTTTTATGTTTGGTTAGCTCTCAGCGTGTGTCCATCGGTTTTGTATTTGATTTTATCCTCGCGTTTCGGTGGGCGTATGTTTTTTTTATGTGTTTCATTAAATTCTTTTTACTCGTGTTTCCATTGATTTGAAGAGTGTCTAAGGTTTTTTGAGTTTTTATATTGTACGAGAGCTTAGTGTTCTGCCTTCGTGTTTTTGTGTCGTATAATAATTTCCCTATTTGAATTTTACGAAACGTCACTTGATTGTTTTTTTGTCAGACAACTTTTCCATTTTTTTTACAGTTAGTTTGCACGTCCGGACTTTACATACATCATCAGATCTTGTATAATAATTATTAGGGCCTTTTTGGAAGAAGAGATGGTTTGATAACACAATTTATTGACAGATACTTGTTTGTACATTGTTTTAGGACTTTTATTTCTTTAACCCTGATTAAGTGTACGTTTGGCCAAAAATGTGATCTCAGATTGCACAAACTGTCTTTGAAGATTGAAGGGGTTTCTGTTTTCGGTTTAAAACATACATTGGGGTTATTGGGTAGTTTGTTTCCCGAAATCCAAAATGCTTGGAAGAGTTTCTTTAAAATTCATGGCCTTTTTTTGTGTGTCTATCTGAAAATTATCCATGTTTTTCTTTAGTTTTTGTCACGACTTGAAATTTTTTTTGCCTTGTTCTGAATACCCTTTTTTGGTATAACACCCGACGGGACCCATTTTCCGATTGAAGCATCCCCCTTGGAGGTTTTGATTGATGTAACCGGCCCGATTTTCGACCCCCTCCAGGGATCGCGCCTGGATTTTGGCACATACAGCCCCACCAGTGACGAAGGACGACCGGGGTGGGGAGTGGAGCAGATCAGACAAAAGGGAAAGAGTTCATCGCCCTCTCCGAGTGACCTACATTGCAACAGTTCAGTTTACCACACCGGCGCCCTTTTATATAACCAGGCCCCACGGGTTTGGCGACTGTATTTTAAAAAATTGCAGGGTTGAAAAAATCCCTGTTGTAAAACATCTAGTGTTTCACAGCTGGAGGTGTTTATATTCCCCCTTTAAAGTACTTTTAGATACATTTTCTTTCAACCGATTCTGGATTTGTGAATATTAACTGTACCAATCATATTCCGAGAAGGTGAAACGATATAAACAATCTTTCCCCTACTTTCAATTTTTTTAAACAATTTATTTTTATAACCGTGTAAAAGATACGCACTATATGTAAAAATGAACTGCTCTTCAGATCTCAAACAATCCTAAATCAATTACGGACGGATTCGAATGGGAATTTTTTGAAAAATAATAAAATAAAACAGAAAAAAAAACAGTACTCACCGTCACGAGACATTCCAACGGCGATGCACTTTTTAAGTCTGCAGTATTGGCAGCGGTTCCTGTTGATCCTGAGTATGGCGCACTGTTGATTTTTGGTGCACGGCCTGTATTGGATCTTCTGCTGGATGCTCCTCCTGAAGAAGCCCTGGTCACAAAGACATCCCATGTTATTGCTATCGGGTCTGGCGGCCTACTGAGAGCCGAGGGACCCGGTTTGAGTTCGATGGCATACGAAAGTAAGAGACCCCCCCTTCGAGGCACCGCGCGCTCGCCTCTGTCGTAACGCAACCCCATTACCTCTTACTCTATTGCAATACACGCGCTGCCGAGCACCTCGTGATTTGTATTACATATTATATACCCCACCCTTACCAGTTTCATTTTTTTTTAACTGGAGTAAAAATAAATAAACTATAAGTATCGAACTCAAACAAGATCTTTCGGATCAGTTGTATGTTTATACATAGTCCACATAAATCACTCCATATACAAACGAATGAACAACCTCTTTATATAGGGCAAATAGAAAAATTTAACCAACGATTTTTTTAAGGTTGTTTTGACCCGAATAAAAGTCGAAACGTCGGCAAAAAAAATTTAAAAACTATATTTCTAAAATACTTTTTATTCCTGACCACATTAGATTTATTGTAGAAAATGAACTTTAAAATTTATACATTTACCAAGGTACAGTGTTCCTTTACACCTTTCAAAATTTTGAAAAGTGTCAAGTGTACGATGTTATTTAAGGCTGAATTGGGTTTTCTCAGCAAATCATGACCGATTGCTAAAATGAAAATGAATAAAAATAGCAAAGATAACGGGCGAATTTATGGATTTCTTTAAACTCCTTCTTATGATGAATCGTTTTAATTGTTGTTTTATTGGCTGATAACGGCCTATACTGGCCAAGGGGCGATAAGAGAGGTAAACAGTGGATAAGAAAATAAGGATAGGGTTCGTTGACCCGTTACATCAGTGAGAGGAGAGACCCAGTTTTCAGTTCAGCCTCCACCCAGTTAGAGCTAAGGGGTCAGAGACCTCGTCGCTCCTCCCCCCTCGCATTTAAAAATGTCACAGTACAAAACGGCACAAAAGGGGGGAAAATTTTTTAAAATTCTGCCCGTTCCGCTTCGTCAGCCTGGGCACTTTTGTTTGTTCTTCCGTTTTTGAGGGATCCCCCCTGGGTATATTTATCTGTCGTAAATCAGGGCCGGGGGTGATCCGGCCACAAATTCACGACCGTGTGACAGGTGGGGAAAAAAGGCCCATTATCGACACGAGGGCGCTGAACTTCGGTCTTTATTAAGGTTTCTGGGTCCTGCTATTTTTAATGGGGTTGAGTCAGGGCGAAAAATTGGCGGATGAACGCGCGGCCTCGTGTAAATTAATTCCAGGAATCCCATCCGCCGGCGAATACCTCGATTATAACGCAGATTGGGGGGGAGGAGTTTCAACCGAAATTTGACACGTCACCTGTACACCCACCAAAGTACATAAAACAATATACCATCCTAAACAATTATATTTTATGTTTCTTCGTAAAATATAATTTTTATATTCATTAATTTTACTAAAGTCTTTAGGGATAAGTAATTTCAATCTTCGTACAGGTCATTAGACACGTGTTAACTTGACAATTCACTAAACAAATCTATACTATCTAGACAGATAAATTCATTGTATTTTACATAATGAATTTCTTTCTTTAGCTTCTATCCATAGAATACAATTGGAACAACACCAAGTGTAAACATTACAATGACTGTTTGTACGAATATCGCTAGGCATGATGAGCTCTTTTTTGGTGTAATTACTTGTCATACATTTTTGTACAAGGATTATATCTGTATAAATAAACGCATAAGCCATATCGAGAGCGAAGGTGAAATGATCAATATAATCAAATTAGATATAAAAAAAAAAAAGCTTTTCAATTAAACCCAAGATAACGAAGAAGTCTTTATAATAAACCAAGGTAAAATAATAATTAAATGAAAGTTGTTTGTATATCTCCCCTTGTTCTAATACTCAAAGTTTCAACTGGACAATAAAAACAGTTTAATGTAACAGTTTAATAAGGGGTGGTTTGGGATTTGTTAAATATTTTGTGTATAGATTTATCAGGTCGTTGTCCGTTAATGGGCAATCTCAGGTCAACGGTTGTACAGTATATAAGGACGGATTTCGGTTTACATCGGGAAATCGGTCAGACTCTTGTTTTTGCCGTATGTTATGATCACGGGCGACGACGTGACCTAAAGAGGTGTTTTCTTCGAAGGGGCTCGCGAAAGGAAATGCCACGAAGGTCAGGAAGTGGAGGCGGCTACCCCGATTTCCACCAGGGGCGAACGGACAGAGGGGAAAAAAGGGTTGCTCAAAGCCGAATTGGCCAAGCCCGTGTTTCTCAAAACGGGCGGCCTTTTGTCCGCGGTTCTCGGAAGGAGGCGTAGGTGAGTCGCGGGGTGCAACGACCGACGGATCCCCGGCCCCGGGGCCCCGCCCCCCCCCCCCCGTGGTGAAAGTGCGATCTTGTGCAACCCGACATCTCACGCCAATTAGATAATCTCCCTCCTCTCGTTACTCTTTTCGCCTTTTCCGAAGCCCCCTCCAACTTGCCTGGCAGAGACCGACATCACGAGCGAACAAGGTTTAGTGACCCTAACGGACACCCGGAGCTATGACGCAGAGTACAAGGACCTGCACCAAGCTGCAACTATGCAACGGTCATCGACCTCGACAGCAAAACGCTAAATAATACACATATAAACAGTATGACTCTTATCATGCCTCTTACACCATCATTAGGAGCCATTATCATAAAAAGCCACTGATCTCGAGAGAAAATAACATTTCAAAAATCGGACTACTGCTAATCTACTTTTACTACGAGAGAAAGTCTTTTATCACCGCGTACTTATTTGGCTGTTTAAATAACGTGCTCTTTGAGATAAACAAACTGAAAATATCTTTTCGCCTTTTATAAAAGTCAAAGCCGAACTATATCGAGCTTCAATCCTATACCCAAACTGACAAATGCAAAACCTTTGGTGATGCACTCTTTTCCAAAACAAAACCTATTACAGCACATTCAATTTTTCTTTAAAAAATTGCATATATCGCTTTTTCCTTCGTTTTTTACTTTTTAACTCATTTTTATATAGTATGTATATTATATGTTTAACACAAGAGATTTTTTTCAGTTTTTAGTAGTAAAGGTAGGGCAATTTTGAGCATAATATATCCTCGAAAATACAGTCCATTCTGGCTTTGTATGAAGACGAATAATCCTTCTCAATCAGTCTTTCTCTCTGCTTCTATAATGAAATATACAATTTCGGTACCTATTGAAACCGAAAGCACAGTCTTGGGCCAATAATTTTGCAATAAAATTGACCTTAGACATCCATCAATAACCCATTTATAATTAAACGTCCTCTTAAAAAATAAATTAAGGAAAACAATGTTTGTACGTTATAAGAATGGCCTCAATTCAAAAACAAGTTGCTGCGCAGATAATTCTACTGTATTGAGGTCTTGCTGAACAAAGAGAAAGAAAAAAGGCATCTATTTACAACTGACTTTGCCCTTTATTTTCAACAAGCTGTGATTTTTCAATCCTAGCACTGGGAACGTGAATATTTTCCAACAAGGAATTCGGTTATTGTCTGATAGTTGTCAGCGTTTCAGAATGATACTTGTTGAGGATTTTAGTGGGGGTTTTATCGTCCCGCAGACCAAAGGAAGAAAACTCTCAAAGAAATTTAGTATTAAGAGGCCTAAAATCGGTCTTGGGGGTAAAAAGGAATTAATTAAAAGGTCACAGATTATTCGGCCGGAGTTATTCTAATGGCTATCCTTTAATCATGACCTGAGG
>CM077107.1:11954443-11972930 GCA_039619505.1 Cimex hemipterus
TGTTGTTTTCTGTGCCAAAGTTCCTATTTGGACGTAATTGTGGATAAATGAAACTGTGGTTATCAGAATCATTCAATTTTTTTGAGTACGTGACCAATTTTTGGTCGTCGAGTTTATCATAGGATATATATGTTGATGAATTAAACGACCTCACTGGGGGGAGGGGGTAGCATGAACGACCTGGTCCGGTTTTTTTTTATATTTTACATTTATTGGATCGCATACGAAATATTTCATCATAAGTTAACCAGGGTGCGGGGGAGTGGTAAAAGAGAAAAAATGTGGAAATCTCTGGGTATGTGAGGCCGGCTACAGCGTGGAGTGGGGCTCGGCTCAAGGTTGGAGAGTCGTTGCCCTCCGAGGGATCAATAAGCTCTGCGCAACTGGGCCACGTTCCTTGGCAACTCTAAAACACATCAAAACACCTCCGAGGAGACTCGTCGCGGCCGTGCGGGCCCAGGGGAGGATATTCATCCCTTTTCCCAACGTGGCAGAAATAACCGGGCAAGGTCAGTCGGGTATCGCCTCCCCCTTTAGACACTGGGCGTTTTTATTTTTGGCCGGGGGAAACCAGTCGGATTCGAAAATAAATTCTCATGCTGTTAACCCCTGGGTCTCTGGGAGGGAGATGGATTCTCACCAGTTAACAACCTGACCTTGATCTTACAAATCTGATACAAAGAAGCAGAAAAAATCTCTATAAATAATCACTCCAGTTCGTCACCAAAATTGAAAATAACATTACACAATTGAGTATTTCAAATATAAAAAGAAATCCACCAGTCAATGATATACAGTTCAACATGACAATCCTTTTGAATTTTTATTTCAAAGCAAATTTACCTCCTTCTTTCCAGAAAGTCACGGCCTTTTGGAAACGTTATTATAACTAGTCCAACGTGACTCCTAACTTAGACAACTTTTGCCAGCCCTTTTCACATTTGCCATCCTGGGAATGGACTCTTACCTGCGATGAACAGTTCAAAACATTGTAAAAAAAACTGTTATGTTTCAGAGTTAAGTGCTCCACCGGCCGGAGTAGGTACGGGCATTTCCAATGAGTAAATCTTTAGCAAAAACGGTATTCGTTACATTTTCGCTGTACAGATTTTGTTCTTATCCAAGGACGGCAAAATATGAACCGAATTTGTTTAATTTGTACGAAGTTTGTTTTAAAAAAGTACAAAACATAATTGTCCACGATTGCCGGGTGATTAATATAAATGTTTTAAAATATGAATTGAATTTTTTTTTCCCTAGAGGTATGTCGAGTATAATCTTTTTGATAAGATTGTTAAAGTCGTCAGGAGTGGTCAGGATTGAAGTATTTTTTAAAATATCTTTTGCGGTTTTTTTTGCTTCGTTTCAACCTTATTCGGGTTATCTTCAGAGCATTTGTTTAGTACGTATTTCACATAAATCATCCCTTCAAAAAGGGCAGAAAAAGTTGACTGGCAAACTCTTGGATTTATGTGCGTTTTTTTAGTGAACGGTTGTTTAGTAATTTGTTGGATTCATGAAGAGCAGTCAAGATTGAAATAATATAGAAAGACACCTTTTTTATTTATTTAATTTTTTTTTTTGGACGTTTCGACGTTTATTCAGGACATCTTCATCTTCAGGGCGCAAAGTGTGGTGCTATTCTTGTGTGTCATAATTGTTTCATTTTAACTAGTTGTGTAACGCAAATATAACACCACAAGAACGTCCTGAATAAACGTGGAACCATCTGCAAAAAAAAAAAAAAAATGAAAAAGTATTTCTGAAATACTTTACTCCTGACCACACCTTACGACTTGAAAAAATCATTGAGCAATCGGACACAAAAAAAGCAAGCTTTCTGATAACGTGGTCATTAAACCTCAAGGTGGTGGATGTATTTTTACTTTTGAAACTTGCAAGAACTTCTCGTTAAATTTTATCTCGCTCGCTTTAAATCGCTTTTTTTTGCCACGATTGCCCGTGATTGGACGTTTCGAACGGCTTTGTTTTGTTTTTCGCACGGGTGCCATCGGACCGAAAATCGGCGGAACGTGTTTTGTACCGGGGTTGTTTATCTGCTATCGACAAACTCTCAGGGTGAAGACACTCTGAACGTTTTTCCGGAACAATGGAAGTTCTTCGTATTTGACAGCCGAAGGAAAGGGAAAGGCCGATATGCCTGCACTTTCGTTTTCGGTAGTTTTGATTTACAACTTGTCGAAGGACGGGTCAAAAGGGTCGTATGTCACCCCAGGCGTACCGACAACGGCTTTGCATAACGGATTTTCGCCGTTTTCGTCTGTCGTAAATTTTCTTGATTGTGATCCAACGAAATGGAAACTACGCCGTGGATCGAGAGGGGATGGAATTCCAGGGAGAGAAAAAAATAAGCCGCCTCTGGGTCAAAGAGGGTGGTCGACCTAGGGATGGGGGTCATAGCCCCCAAGGACAGGCCCCACTACCCCACACCAACCTCCGCCGACCATTAAGCCGTCACAGACCGCTTTTTTCCCTTTTCTCCCGTCAGGCGGGCCTGCGGGGGAGGAAATGTCGGAATGCCAAGGTGGTTTGCCCACGGATCAACAACTCGGCAAATTATTTCGGCTTGTGGACAATGAAACGAGCCCAATTCAACATTATTAACACAGGCGCAAAACGACAAAAAGAACTATACGAACACGATACTGAAGTCCGAAGTGTAAATAATTATGGATCATAAGAAACACTGAAAACACTTCAACGAATCGCCCGCATTTATGCATATTTAGCAGTTGGTAAATATGAAACAGTGAGGCAAACAAAGAAGTGAGTCATGTTCAACCGACAATATTCAAGGATACTCATTCCTTCCTATTTAAAAAATATAATTTTGTACAGTGCGAGCTTAAAACATCTTTATTTCTTGGAACTCATAAGAAGAGCATAGGTGACATTTATCATACATTTCACTATTTACCTCAGGAAATACGTCAGTCATAACTGCAGGTTAAAAGTTAAAAAAAAAAAAGAAAACAACCGATGAAAGTATTACGTCGCGGTGCTAGGGAGAAATCTCACGTCGGTTACGGCGCACGGCGAACCCCTTGACGTTTCCCCTTCGATAGAAATAACGCAATTGAGATAATAAGGAAAGCGAAACTGAACTTCTGCACTGTCCGCCTAAGTGAAAACGGAAGGCGCATTATTATCAACTTTCAAGAAACTGTCGAACCAACAGGTTTAGGTTCCATAAAAGCAACATACCAACTGAATTTGAACAGTGCTTATTCATTGCGTGTGAAATCGTGTTTTCTTCGTGTTCTGAGGCGGTTCTGTTAGGGCACAACGGAAAGTTAGAACCTTGACACCCAAAGAAATGTGGCATTAGTATATGAAAATGGTAGTACTTGATTCCCTAACTATCTAGCCCTAGTGTATGAAAATGGTAGCACTTGACCCCTAACAATCTGGCATTTGACACCCAAACAATCTGGCATTAGTGTATAAACATGGTAGCACCTGACCCACCACTCAATCTGGCATTAGAGTTTGAAAATGGTAGCACCTGACTCCTAACTATCTGGCGCTAGTGTATAAAAGTGGTGGCACTTGACCCCCAACAATCTGACAATTTGACCCCCAAACAATCTTGCATTAGTGTATAAAATGGTAGAACTGACTCCCAAACAATCTGACAATTTGACCCCAAAACAATCTGGCATTAGTGCATGAAAATGGTTGAACCTGATCCCCCGCCTGAACAATTTGGCAACTTGACCCTCAAACAATCCGGCATGATCTTTTTTTGGCATGATATGGTTTTACTTTTTTTTGGAAAGCTTCTGTGGTATTCTGTATATGTCGTCGCATATATTTGTCATTTTTAGCTTTCCTCGTTAATCCACGTTTAAACTTGTGAATATTGATTTGAGATACTGGACTAAATTAAATCGTGTTTTTCCTCGTGTGAAATTTAATTGGCGTAAGAGGAAGGTGGCTTTCATCGGAGTAGGAAAGATACGGAGAAAGCAAATGACTAAAAGCGATCCAGTCATTAGTCGAGAAGTCGAAAGGTCGGAAAAGGAGCCGGCTCGAAAGTCGAAACGCTTTTCCCCCTCTGGGCCGGTTTCACTCTCTGCCCGAACACGGAAAATATCGTTGGAATGGGAGCGTGTCTGTGTACAAACAAGAAAGGTTTGTGTAAGCGGAGAAACCCTGGGTCAACGGACGATCCAGAACCTTCCAGAGTCCCCACCAACGACGACGGCCGTACGTTTTTCGTCCCGGGCTATCACGTGCGATAGGGCAGGATCAACGCCTTCTCGCAGCGGTTCAGTCAACCCCTTAGTCAGCCCGAGATCCGGGCCGGCCGATACGCAAATTGGTCGTTGACATATCGGCCGGCCTGCTCTTTTTTCGGACCTGCCGAAACAATGGGGATATCGGAACGTCCAATAAGGAAAAAGCATGATCGACGGTCCAAACGTAAACATTGAACCAGATTTTCCCATGGCTGATTCTACTTCTAATAAAATAATAATAAAAACCTTAAATTGACACAAGGGTTCAAACTTCTGGAAACCGTCGCGAAGAGGGTTTCTAACAGCAACCCCAGACGACAATGAGTTCCAAATTTAAACGATCACTAGGCGTTTCTCAGCTCCACTTAATAATACCATGGCCTAGTTTTAGAAATATTTCAATACAGTTATTTTTAAAACAAGGAGTAATGAACCTTATTAACACTTAGGGATTTCTCAGGAATAATACCTGACCGATGTAAATTTTCCTCGCCAAATTAGCCTCCGATAAACACCCGCGTTTGTGTTTGATCTAGTTTATGGGAAAACGCGCCATTAACTCTATTAGCGGGAGGGGGAATGACACAATTAGGTCTGTCCGAAACAATCGCTTCAATACAGTACTTAAAGCTTAAGATTGGATATTTAGCGGCTAGAAAATGGTAATTGGCCTGATAGCCTGAATATGTGCCTTAACTTTTGGCTATCCCTATTCGAAATACCTTTTTTTATAAGAAAAGAGGATAAAGTCGATAGGTGGGAGAATAAAATATTTAAAGGATGTTGGACAAGATATCTGGTTTAACTTCCGCTGAAAAATATTTCTTTTTGAGTTTATCTATTAGGAAAATATGATTATTAGTTCGGTTAGTTAACTGTCAAGTATTAAAGGGATTCTCCGGCGGACATTATTATAGAACAATAAGTTTTGTTGAGGGCTCGGTGGCCGGTTGGGTTTAGACGTTGACATGGCGCCTATCACTGTAAGGGAAAGGTCCCGGGTTCGAATCCCAGGCCCTGCATTACCCGAAATACTTACAAATGCGCACCGGCTATAGGGCTGAGAGGATTGATACAACCTCTACTGTGCAAGCCCTCGTAAAAAAAATTGAAAATGAAAAATTATAAAAAAAATATTCATTTTAAATTAATTATAATCAAGATTGGCTGAAAACAACATCTTGTATATTCTTCTCTGCTTGAATGCTTAGGGTGTAACTACGTTGTTATAAAAATACAATCTTTAAAGTTTATTTACTCTAATCTTGTAGAACGCAACAACAATACTGTTGTCCTCCATTAGTTAAACCATGTTATTGTTTGTTATAAATAGAGAAGTTAAAAACAAACAGCCGAACGCCAAGGAACGGGATAATTTTTAATAAAATATAAAAATGAACGTTTCCTTTCTCACAAAGTTGTTAGAGCCAGGAAAGGCGGGAAAATATTTTAGAGCCGAGAAAAAAATAAAGGAGGTGGGAAATATGACGTAGATGTTTACCCGGTTGAAGAGAGGACGTTTACCTATAAACGGAGGACGATGCCACCTAAGCGTTAATGATCCAGATAACAGTGGACGGTCTCCACTTCAACCCCCAATTTACAGGTCCCTCACCCCTTTTCAGGAAGCGTTCGCTCCCCTCATAAACCGCCAAATCGATCTGCGGATTTATAAAGTCCTATTTTGTTTTACGAGCCTTTTATAATCTTGCGAGAAAATCGACTTTCAGGGGGTGAAATGAATTCGATTATTTATGAAAAACAGCAGAAAAAAAGAAGAAATGTTGTTTGTTTAAAAAAAAAGCCTATGCTGACCATTTGTGTTGACCATCAGACGACATCCCTGAAAGCAATAGACGTCAATTTTTGATTTATGCCAAATTTTTTAAGCAGTTATGCCTTCCGAAAGGGAAAGCTGTTTGTCCTTTAACAGCTTAAATTAGAAAATACGGCCGTTGTAAAAAAAAAAATCGGCCCTCTGGAGCTGTTTATTTTTGGAGCGGCCCATTTACAAGGGCGGCAATAAAGGCTCAAACGGTTGCGTCATAAATCCGACTCGGTGCCCCGTTTCCCCGTTAGTTTCCTTAAAAAAAGTTGCGTCAGGGACTCGTAAAGCATTTGCCCGAGGGGGGCGAGTGGGAAAAAATTAGACTCGGCCGGGTCGTTGGCACTTCACATTGTCCGCAAGACGTTGGAGAATAATTACATCGGCTTCCCAGAAGGGCCATTGTCGCTCGACATTTCCATTGATAAGATTAGAAAGGAAGCTATCGGCTTCTAGGAACAATCTCGCCTTGTGTCACCCCCCGCGCACACACGGGAGCTACGTGAGCTGAACAATACCTGGGAAAAACAATTAGGCTTTAATTTTGGAATCGAATCCAGACGATGGCGGAAAAGACGGCTGAAAACCGAAGAACCCAGTTAAAATAGACTAGGTGTAAAACTGACACCAACCGATTTATTAATTAACTCATAGCTGAACTGATAAAACTGCTTCGCTGCCATCTCAACAAAACAAAACAGAAAATTCAGACAGCTCAACAATTCCGGAAGTAACGGTGTCATTTAGTGAGAGGACAAAGTACACTTGTCCAAGCTCCGAAATATCTTATAAAACTTAATTTAATTATCATGACATAATTTTGATTATTATTATTGTTTATAGCAATTTAAACTGTAAGAAGCTCAAACCTTCTGAGTCTGCAAATAATTCGGTGAAGGTTGAAAACAAAAGTAATTTTAATTAGTAGATAACAGGATACTCAAACCATCCTTGTCTCGTTCTATATATTCTTATGTTCTATTAAAGGCGATTTGTTTATAAAAGTCAAAGCTAACAGATTTAAGTTAGATTCACAGAATACAGTTCTTAGATTTTTGCTCACTTAGTCGATCATAAATGTATTAATGAATTTTTGATTGTTAAATGTGTCATTTTTCTATAAATGTACCTTTCGAGATTTAGATTTGCTTGTGTTCAGGTTATTCGTCGGTTTATCGCATATTGTGTTGTAAATATACTAAGTTTTATTTGTATGTTTTGATGATCTTTTGATCCTTTCTCGGGCTAGCTTGTTTCTTCCTTTTTGATACTTTTGTGTCCACTTTCATTATGAGATACTAACGCGTGGTTAGCAAAACCAAACGTTACTATAAAAGAAATAGGGGGCGACGGCCGCAACGGTTTAGGCGTTGACACGGCGCTCATTAGGTCTCTGGTTCGAATCCAGCGGCCGACATACTTACAAATGCGCTTTGTTTTTCAAACATACCGGAAGCTATAGGGTTGATATAACCTCTGCTGTTGCAAACCCTCGTTAAAATTTTTTAAAAAATATTACAAACCAAATTACGAAATGACATGCCAGTACACTATTTAACAGACCCCCAGACCTAAAAAAAAGCTTCCAAAAGCTTTTTGATAACGACACTTATAATTCCCGCCTGATATTCTTTATATATTGTCAGTTTTGAAACAAACGAACATGATGTTGGGTGACGGTAATCAAGTGGTGAACTGGTGTAAGTTCACATAATGGGTCAGTCTTAACTTGTGAAGAGGCCGCAATAAGTGACCCTATGCCGGTCCTGAATAAAATGGCAAATATTTTTATTATTTCAGAGCTAGACGGTTAAGTGTTGAAAACGTGCTCTATTTGGTTTTCCAGGACGAAACAGATTTAAACTTCCAATGTTGTTTTAAGCCGAGGGTACCGATTGTTCTTCATCCAAAACCAGCGGGACCGTGGAGAGATAAAGCCGTCTTTAGGGCTCGTGTTCTTTGTTTCGCATCGCGGGCGAGATAAGCGCGAAAAGTGCGGGTGGAGGAGAGGGTTCATAAGTCAACGACCAAACCGGCCTGGTACCGTTACTGCTGAGTTTACTGACCGCCGATTCAGAACTGAAACCGAACCAAAACAGAACATCTCGGTCTCGAACCCATTCCCGATAAACTGACCCACATCCGGGGTGCGGCACTGGTTTTTCGCCCCCGGGCCCTAAGATAACGACCCTTATCGACCGACAAATGGGCTTTTAATACGCGATGAGCTACGACCTCTTCTTGCCTTCCGCATTCAGACACAAAGACCAAAATATATTTTTTAACTTGGTTTATAATTTATTACTTTTTACACCCCTTAAACTTCCAAAAAAAGATATACATGCGTCAAATAAACAAGGCTTATCAATAAGTTATTACAAGATCATTGTAAAATAACATGTTGATTTATTTTAAGTTTACAAATGTTTACTTCTTATAAGACGCGTAGACACAGAAGAAATAACATTCCCAAGGATCCGATCAGAAATAAGTTTGATCTACGCCAAAAGCTTTTACCATTTATACTTTCGTGAACTAAAAAAAATTACACGACTTCTCTCATTTAAATTGAGATGTTTACGCCTTCTAAAAACCAGTAAAAACAAACAATGAACTTTAATCCTAGGAGTAAATATTCCAGAGCGTCCTTTTTTTATCCAGTTTGGTAAATTTGGACCGAAAGTAACCTTTTCCCGTGGCTGCCCTTCGGGCCTTCAAATGAAAGGATTATTGGGTGAAATAGGCTATTTTCAAGGCGCGGAGTTAGGGAAAGGAAATTAACCTTCACCGTTCATAATTGAGATCTACAAAATACCATTTTTATGTTATCTAAAAAATCTAAATTATCTAAAAAAAATGTGGATTTATTTCATCGAGAAAAAATGCCTATAAACACAGATCCCATACCGGACTTGAAGATGGCAAGAAAGAGGAAGATAAAAATCAGCCAATGAAAAGAAGAGAGATCAAAACAATAGCAAGAAGCATTTCTGGTGATGTAATTCTATTTTGAAGAATCCGTACAAAAGAAGTTATATGCGTTTCCGTCTAAGAAAGAAGGCTCTCCCTTCCTGACAAATTTACCAGTCAACAGGCCGGACTACTTTGCAGTTATTGCTTGTATCTCTCCTTAGTTTTGTCTGATCGAAGAACAGTATAGAATGCTACGTCCGAAAAGGAACAACCTTTATACAGTTTATTGCAAGGTGGGAAATTCTTCAAAACGGGTTTACACAACCAGATATGCATGTATCTCTAGTCAAGTTCTTCTATTTGTTCAACTTTCTCCAAGAAGAAAGGCAGTTACCGAAGATGCCAACTATGCCTCATCCTTTTTTCAACATCAAAAAACAGGCAACTGAAGAAAAAAACGGAGCTACACTTGTTTTACATATTGGATTAATCGCGCTGGATTCTGCCTATACTCGCTAGATTGTCCCATCCAGCCTAGGGGTTCCTAGTTTCCCTCTGAAGATCTAATCGTAGATCAAAAAATACCATCAAATCTCGTAGTTAATCGTTTATTCTTCTGATTTAAATTAGGGCAAAATAAAGATCAACTTGTTTAGGAAGCCTCTGATTGCTTCAAACTTTTTATGGGAAATTTGGGTGTATTGAATGGGGAAAAGAAAATGACCAGTTACGTCATTTAACAGTTTGTACTTGTCACACATGAACGTGAGCTAGAAAGAGCGCTTTATCGTTTAGTTTATTCCTCCGAACTGGGCAGAGCAAACTGACGATAATGTGAGTTCTTTTGCAGTCATTTAAGTTCAGACATTATTTCGCTGGATATGCCCAGTTTATCGCGGTTAATCATTTGGACATGTCACACCTGAAAATGAGCTAACCGTCAAGCTTATTCTTATCATCTGGATAAGGCACACTGACGAACAAGTGAGTTTATTTATGTATTAAAATGGTTCAAGTATTAAACGTGAAAACAGGGGGTGGTATGGGAACCTTAATTACGGATGTTTTGTTGAATAGAACTATGGTTCAGTTATATACCTAGCCTAGGGCAAACTATCGGAACAACTGGGTGTTTATGGAGTATTGTGCGATTTGAGACTTTATGGTAAAAGAGAGACAATGGGACCAAAATTCCGTTTCGCTGGATAGAACTGTCTAGTGCCAGATGCTACTCGTTTAGAAATATTGTCATACTTGGACGTGAGGTTGAGTGCGCACTTTTGTCACTCGTTCAAGTTATTTATCTAGACTAGGGCAAACTGTCGGAACAACTGGGCATTTATGGAGTCTTGTGATATGTGAGACTTTATAATAAAAGAAAGACAGTGGGACGACCAAACGTTTTGCTGGATAGAACTGTCTAGTATTTGAACCTAGACGGTTGGGAATGTGGTCACACATGGCCATGAGACAGAATGCGCATTTTAGTTAATCGCTCAGTTTGCTCATCAGATTGGATTCGAGCAAAGTGATGGATCATGTCAGTGTTGATGAAGTACTTCAGTTTATTTTTTTAGGTATGATGTCACGTGGAAAACTGACAGATATATTGTTCGTGACGCTTTTTAATTGTTGGGAAGAGTCCGGGGCACATCGACTTTCCGGACCTCTCCACTTTCTTCCCGTCTCCGAGAAATCGACAGTTATTTTAAAAATAAATATTTATCCGAGACCGCGGGATGGAAATGGCGAAATTGGGATGAGGCGGGACGGGTGGGAACGATCCCCGCGGGAACGGCGCGGCGGCTCTCGGCGGTGGGGATGCGTCCTTGGCCTAGCTCGGGGCAACGGCCGCGGCCCCTCCGACGACCCAGCAGCTAGCGCGTTTCACTCGCTTCACATAATTCAGACGTGGGAACTCTCGAAATTTCGTCCATTTTCACGAGGGGCCCAGGCGATCCCCGCCCTCGGCCCGGGCCACCGTTTCACAAGTGCTTCACGACTTGAAAAACACCGGGTCGATCACCTCGCTTATCAGCGACTGGAATTTTCCTACGTTTAAAAACCAAAGTTTGACCATAAGAGGGATAGGCTTGGGGGATAACACCCTACCTCCAGTCATGACCCCAATCAACACCCAAACTCAATTAAAAATTAAAAATAATATAAAAATTAAAACAAATTAACAAATAATAGTTAAAGGCAGAATTTTGTGTGGCTGGATTAGGCCAAACTGGAAGGCATCTGGCGGCAAAACCAGGGACCGAGTCGATTGAGCGGCTTCCGCTAGAATGCGAGAGCGCTGCCTAGAGCGGTTTTTGACCTCGGACCCTGTTTTGAGCCCGAGTGGGAAAAATAAGCGTCAAGGTTTCGCCGCAGGTTTTGTTTGTTTTTCGGCTCGCCCGCAGCTTGATTTTTTGCCCATCCGGCCTTTCGGTTATGCCCGTCGCTAATTAAAACGATAGGCTACAAGGTCGACAAAAAACAAAAAAAATCAACTGAAGGATTTCCTCAGTATGAAAAGATTATCTAGGAGTCTTGAAAGTTAACGAGAGAACGGATGAAGGGAAAAATTTTCCGAGGCTGCTAACCTAAATTCAAGCGAATGTAGGTAATACTCTAAAAGGGATTAAGGCTTAATTTGGAAAGTAAGAAGGGGAAAATCTGAAATGACATCAGTCATCCGTAACGTGAGAATTTTACACAATTTTCCATATAATACAAGTAGAAATGAACAAAACTGCAATAAACTTAGGTAGGGTTTATTTTATTATTGTTATTTTTTTAATGTAACGTAGGTTTCAGAAAAAGGTTTTCTTTATCCTGCCAACGTTTCGACATTTACTGAGATCATCTTCAGAGCCTGGGATTTACTTTCGTTTCAATTTAACGAAAACATGTAGGATGTGGAAAAAAAACAATTCAAATAATTTTTTTTAAATGTTCAATCAAATTATTTCTATTCACTCAAAGTGTTGGTTTCCTACGCAATTGTGCCGTTGTTGCGCGTCGTGTTGAGAGAGAAACGAGCCGACGAAGGGGAAAGAAACGTTGGTAAGATATGCAAGATTATCATTTCAGGATTATACAGATCAGGGTAAATGCGAAAAGGAAAGTTAAATTGTTGAAAAATAAACAGCAATATTTCACTGGCACTCTCAACAAGACACGCATGAATGGTACAATTACGCAGAAAACCAACACTTTAAATGAGTTTGTTCCCACATCCTACATGTTAAATGTGAACACTCTTTGTAAATCCCAGGCCCTGAAGATGATCTCAATAAAGATCGAAACGTTGGCACGATAAAGAAAATGCTTTTCTCAAACCTACATCACACCAAACCGCATCTCGTGATTTTCCGAATAACTACTTTTAAAAATTTTAATTTTTACGATATTCACAGCAGAGGTCTTCTGATTCTAACCGGTCATTTCAACCCACAGGGTGCAAGTGAATTTGAAGGAAAATGTTAATCAGTACCGTAACTCAATATCTGTGATTCAAACCTTTTCAGCTGATGTTTCAACGCCTTGACTATTTTTATTTTTATTTCTATTGATATTAACAATCAATAGGCCATGACAGCGTTAAAATAAATACGATTACCTTTAGTTTGAACTTGAGAGGATCAAAAGATCCACACTGATCGATTAATTAAGTCCTCATATTCAAATTATCTTTTCAATATATTATTATAAATTGTATATGTAGATACCTTTTATTGTTGGGATATTTATCGAATATCGGTTTTGCAAGGGTGCGAAGTGATTTTTTAAAATTTTATATTCAATTGCAGTGATCACATTTTTGTAAATTTCTTTAAAGTACAAAAAAAAGATATAAATCTTAATTTAATCTCGTTTGTTTACCATGCAGTCACACGCGCTCTGAGGAACGGAAGATAGCCAGAATAGACAGGGCAAGAAAATTATATGGGAATCAATTAAAAATAATAATAATAATAAAATAAATAGAAGTAAAAAAATTTTTTTAAAAATAAGCTTTCCTGACGTCAGAATTGCAAATACGAACAAAAATTGATTGACATGTTCTCCTTTGAACTTTTTATTAAACGAATAACAATATAACCAATAATTTAGTGAGTTTTTTTTTTTCAATTTCTTGTCACTACAAATTCACTTATTTATATTCACTTATTGATATCAATAAATTTTAATTCGTGTTTACTATTTTTATAATTTAATATGTATAAATAGCCAATGATTAAACGTGATCTATAAACATATCACATAAATGTTTAACTGCTGTTAAACGTCGGAATTTTTCTTCTACAAATAAGCCAAGGATGCTTAAAAAAAAAAAAAAAAAAAAAAAAAGTTTAGTTATTATAATATCTGGTCAATTTTTTAAATGAATTTTAATTTATGCTTGCTATATTTAAGTATAGTGAATACCCAAATAAATTTTATGAAAAAAACATCATATCCATAAATGTGTAATCTTTTTTCCTCCAGAATTAGTAAGTTGAGGATGGCCGTGATTGAAAATTAAAACAATCTGTTTTTCTAGTTACATGGGCTTCTTGGGTATTTTCCTAACAATTTTAATTTATGTTTATTACATGTATGATCAATAAAGAAATTATGTAACAACACCGTAACTTCTTCAATAGAAAGAAGTCGAGTATACCGCAGGAAAAGGTAGTTGATAAAAATTTATTTTCTATAGCCATTAAAATTTAGACTAGTTTTCCGTTAATTTCAATCTTTTTAAGTTATGTTTGCATAGGTGATAAATCAACTCGATAAGAATATCATATAAATAAAAAATGTAAATTTATGCTTTTTCCAATTAAAAATAAGTAATGTAAATTAAGTTTCTATAAATTTTAACGCCTACTGATGTACAATAAATTGAAAAAATTTTTTTTTAAATTGTTTAATTGAAACAAATAAACCCAATTTATGGACAAGGTTCAATTTACTGCAGAAAAATAGTGACTCGACTAGCCGATCATCCAAAAACACTAATATTTTCTGTTTACAATCTTTTTGTATTGACAGTTTTGAGTTTGTGTTTTTTTTAAATATATATTTTATTACTATTAATATCGTAAAAACAGCATACTTTTAAAATTTTTAATTTAATAAACATACCTGGGAAATGTGAGTGTAGTAACGGCATTTTCAAGTATAGATTTCAAACAGATTTGGGAATTTATTTTACTTATAAAATGGCAAATGAGAGAAAAGGAAAACGATCCTGTCCCAAAGGTTTATTTGTAAATATTAACTGACCTGGGGATTGTGCATAGGGGCGGGATCGGGGTGAGTGCGCGGGCGCGCCGGGGGCGGGGGCCCACGTGAACAGGCGGCGGCGGCGGCGTCACGTGTTATGAACGGGGCTCCGCTTATGCTAAGCCCTCGAGACCGGAAGGCGTTGCGGGCATGGAGACCACGAGGAGGCTAATGTAACACGGCGCACCGGCGGTAAATTTAGACTCACGCGGTCGCCGCCATATCCCACGACCACGTGCGATCCGCCGCCCCCGGACGGCACAATGCACGCCCTTTTTATTTTTAAACCACGGAAGTATTTTATACAAAAGCTCTTTCCCTCAATTTGCTTAATAAATGAACCATTTTTCTCTGATTCATTCGACTAGAAAAGCCTTTTCGGGCTCCTATACTTTCAAAATTTTCATGAGATACTATTATGCGTCAACCTCTGTTCTATAAAAATTAATTTACAGGACAATCTTTCAACTTTTTTTCCATACACCAACACCATAAAATTAACCATCTTTTAAAACATTTACCGCTCCTTAAAAAATATCAATCCACAAAACAATTCTTCACCTATTATACAATAATTTAATTTATTAATGGGGTAAAGGGAGAAGTCGGTTAGTTAAAAACACCTTTTGCCACAGTTCAAGTTTCCAATTCCAGTAAATACAGTGTACATACAGTACAATTATTTGGGGGAAAAAAGTAAAATACTACCCCAATCATTTTTTGGTTCACTGTCATTTCTCCGTTGAATATTTGGACAAAATTTGAACTTCTTCAAACGATTTTAACTTTATTCCCCAAATATATTCAATAGTGAGGTATTTGTCTGAATTGCCATATAAAACATTGTAAACTTGCTGGACCCAACCGGGATATTCAAAAGTTGGACTTCAAGTCTTCCTGTACTACGCTTTAATAAAATTGTTCCATTTCTGAAAATTTGATATATCATGTGCAATAATAATCGCGCATTTATTTGTTTTTTCGTTTTGAACAAATCAATTTGTTTACGTTCACTGACCTAAACAGGGAACATGACCGAAATGATCGGAAATGACCAACATAACTCAGACCCCCCCCCCCAAGATGAAATTCCACATTTTGTTAAAGTTATAAAGTATTTTTGTTTTCGTGTTTATGTCGAAAACGATTAGTATTAACAGGTAAATTTACGATAGGAATCATCTCAAAATAAGAGAAGGATCATGGGGATGGTTTTAAGCGATTAGCTTATATTGATTTTTTGAAAAGAAATGTACTTATTTACAAAAAAAAAAAAGATTTATTTTAATTTTAAAATGACTCTCTGCTGTTGTTACATATTGTTGCAGATTTTACTATTTATTGAAATTTAAGTGTATAATATGTGCCCCAATACGCTGCCTGCGCAAAATAAGGAACATCATAAACCCTTGAATTTTAAATGTCAAACGAGAAGGACCATCTTGATGTTGCAAAAAGCATAAAAAGCCAGGCTTCTTCCGTCGTGCGTAACTCAGAAATGGTAATCCTATCAAAATTTTCCTCGTAAAATAATCTCTAGGATCAAATTGTGCAGTAAAAATATGAGATTCTTATTTAAAAACACAAAATTAGTGATGTTTCCCAGCTAGATGAGTAAGTTACGTTAAATCTGTTACCACCGCGCGATTCCCAGCCAAAATTAACTTGGGGTTTGTATAAGACCCTTTTTCTCTAAAGTTAATCGGTTTTGAAATTAAAGGAGTGGACCGTTCTTTTCTCAGAAATGGTCGACCCTGTCAAAATTTCCCTTTCGGTAAAAGTGTCATAAAATAAAATCTAGAACCTAATTGTACAAAAAAATACTAAAAATGAAAATAATGGGACTCTCGTTAGTGTCATTTTCCAGCTAGATTAAAACGTTACGTTAAATCTGTTACCACCACGCGATTCCAAGCCAAAAATAACTAAAATTTTTTCTAAAGTTCATCGTTTCCGCATAAAATTCTTGGGCTATATAAGTTGAAACACCCTAATACCATAATTATCTTAAAATTAAAATTTGATAGTTTAAGTATATTAAGTGTCGTTTCATACTTTAAAGTCGTCTTACGTTTGATTTTTTTAAATAACTTCCTATCGCAAGTTTAAATATGTTAAGTACACAAGCCCAGACGTAGAGAGATAGGTTTTTGGCGGTTTCCCATGCAAAACAAAGCGAGCAGTTTTCGATTTATTGTTGTTCTTGAATTAGAACCAGATTGAAACAGTTCTAAGTGGATCTTTGCTGTAAGGGGTTTATGTTGAAGAAGATCTTTTTCCGAAACGTTGATTCCCCCCCCCCTACCATCGAACAAGTCCAAAAAGGAGGTCGTCGTCTAAAATTAGTAGGCATTTCCTATTTCAAACATCTGCTGTTACGTGTGTCCGTATGACTAAGGAATCGGTTATTCCCGGAGCGCGGGGCTGAGCAGGTTTGGCGGAGGACCGAGTGGGGAGAAGGCTGAAAGTGAAAACCTTGGACCGAGTTCACTGACTCCACCTTTATCTGGGACGGTGCGCCCTTGGCTCTTCCCCTTCCCCAGGCATCTTCTGGCAAACAATATTCAACGCTCGAGTTATGGAACGGATTTCAATTTTCAAACCTATCGGTAGAGGAGAGCAGACGAATGGAAATAAATCACGAGGTGTGGTGGGCGAGGTCGATGGAATAAACCAATGTTCTAAGCTGGAAGAAAAATGATAAACCGAGTTGGTTTTTTACAAGGTTGATTTTGAAAATAGGACCTCTCTGGCGAGGATAATGTTTTCTTACGGACCGAAAAAAATCCGTGAAATTTTCGAAAATAAAAAAAAAAATTTTTTTTGGTCTTTTTCCCCTTTGAACACTATCCGGTGTATATTATTAATAGTAAATGGTGAGATGTGGAGGGAGAGAGGTCGATTCTGAGGCGTTGGGTAATTGGGTGAACCAAGGTTTGCCCAAGCGGGGTCGTTCGCCCGGTGGCCCAGATCCCGAAGGGCCTTCGGAGAAGGGGCGCACGCCCTCCGAGATGTCTGCCCACCGCCCTTGCGATGGTGCAACGCCGGTGACTGGCTTCCAGCTCGCCCTCGACGACTTAAGGTCTTCGACTCCTAACCGTGTCAGGCTAACCTTACAACATTTATCCGGAGAGCGTTTCCCCCGCCTCCCGAGGGTGCCCGGCCTCGCGTCGACGACGCACCAAACGCATACGCAAATGGAAAGTGAAACAAACCGAAAGAAACGGCAAAAGAAAGGAAAAACGATGCTTTAATTCGGATGGAAGTTTTAATTTAAAAAAAAATCTCGTTACTACTCAATTGGTTAAATTGAACAATATTCCTTTGATTAGAATCAAAATAATCGTAACTCTTCCTGCAATTCTTTGTAATCAAAGAAAATACGAAAAATTATTTCGATTTATCAAAATACTAGAGTTAAACTGCGACATCGTCCACCCATGGCTTTGTAAAATAACACCTTTTTTCTCAGATTTTCTCCTCTTCTTCAGTTCACTCCGGTCCATACATGGTCAAAAAAATGTCCGCATGATCTACTTTGGGATGGATTTTGAAAAAAAAAAAGTTCCCCCTTTTAAATCCAGGGTTTGGTCTCTGCCCTGTCTGTTAATCAGTTAGAGAATGAGAAAGAAAGATATTGGGTTGTCCGGAAAATAATGCAGGATTTTGGTATTAAACAAAAAAAAGAAACTAGTTACTTTAAAGCAATGTTCTTTAATCAAAATAATTTCCCATACTCTCAATACATTTCTCCCAACGTGTTGGTAACTTATTAATTCCGTCTGAGTAGAATTCAGAATTTTTAGAATTGATAAAGTCAATAAATGCATTTTCCAGTTCCGTTTGATTTTTGAATATTATGTGTTGTAAGTAGTGGTCCAGATGTCTAAAAAAATGGTAGTCAGTAGGCGAGAGGTCCGGAGAGTAGGGTGGGTGAGGCAAAGTTTCATAGCCAAGCTCCAATAATTTTTGTGACGTTACACGTGACACATGTGGTCGAGCGTTGTCATGCAACAAAATGGGCCCTTTCCGATTGACCAAAGAGGGCTTCATTACTGCCAATTTCTGATGCATGGTATTAATTTGGTTACAGTATGATTCAGCATTGATGGTTTCGCCAGGATTTAAGAAGCTGTAGTGTATTAAACCAAATGAAGCCCACCATACCGTAACCATTACCTTTTTTTGATGAGTTGGGGGCTTTGGAAAATGTATTGGAGCTTCT
>CM077107.1:11973030-12119752 GCA_039619505.1 Cimex hemipterus
TTTCACTTTTCCAATCGCCTTGAGGTGGTCAGCGACGGTCGTTTTACTGACTTTGAGTTGCTCTGCAAGTTCTCGAACAGTTGTTTTGGGGTTTTCTTCCACCACTGATCGCAGAACATCATCATTAAGAGAGGAAGGCCTTCCACGACCTTCTTCATCTTCAAGGCTGAAATCTCCCTCCCGAAATTTTTTAAACCACCTTTGCACAGTGCACTCATTAACACAACCCTCGCCCCAGACTTGGTTAATGTTTCTAGCCGTTTGGGCTCCGCTTCGGCCGAGTTTAAACTCGTAAAAGAAAATCGTACGAAATTCTCGCTTTGACATTATAAGGATGACTGAATTATTTCCAAGTAGCGGAATGCTACAGAGGTAAACAAACAATATCATTTGGAAGAGGATTAATAAGTGTTGACATTCATACAAATGAGTAATCCTGTAAACGTAAACAGAATATTTTATATAGATTTTTTTTAATGAAAACTTAAAATCCTGCATTATTTTCCGGACAACCCAATAGATAGATAGATAGATAGAGAGAGAGAGAGAGAGACAGAGAGAGAGAGTGAGAGAGCTTTAGATTAAGTCTTTTTTAAAATTCTAATTTCCCTTTTTACTAAAATGAGTTTTAAAATTTTAAAGTAAATTTATCGTCATCAACTAATGAAATATTTCCAAATTGAAAACCAAAACAAAAATACGCAAATAAATCGTTAATTCAAGGGAAAGTATATGCTTAACCACTATTTATTTCATTATAAATACACAGAATAGGATAATAAAAAATAATAATAGTAGATACATTTGATTGATGAGCACTTCCACGATAATATTTTCATGGCGTTTCATCGGCCAGAAGTGATTTCTAGGTCAATATGCCTGGTCCCCCTCCCCCCGAGCTTATCCACGCTCAAAATCAAGGAAAGCCATCCGTATGGACAAAGTAAAAATATTTTTTATTTATTTTTTTTCAAAAATGAACGGGTAAATAATTAATGAAAAGTATATGCTTATTTGTTTAAGGTATTAGTTTCGGTACAAATATATGGAATAAAGTATATTTTGGGCATGATTTATCGGTACTTATAAGATAATTATTTTTTTTTGTAGTCAATTACAATGTCCCGAAGATAATCCGAATGAATACGGGAGGAATTGTTTCGCCCTGAAACTTTCACTCAAATTCATTGGAATATTTCAAAATCGAAAAAAAAAACAATTACAGAAGAAAATAACCGTTAAATAATTAATGGAAAGTATAGTAAGTAAATTTAGAATAAAACAATTCAAAACCATTGTTGGCATAATTTATATTTTGATTTATCAGCACTCGTAAGATAATTTTTATTATTTTTTGTAAGGAGTCATAGTCAAAAGAAATTTTGATTAAATAATAGTTGATTTTCCATTTGAGATTTTATTCTTCCACAAAACAAATGGAAGATTTCCAATTGAAAAATATATGCATAATAAATTTATAAGATTCAGAATAAGTACATTTCGAATGAAATACTATTTTTGTAAGATTTATCTACTTGTAAATTTTACTATTATTAGCGAAAATTTATTTTGAAGAAATACGGGAGAATTAAGTTCCCCTGAGCTGTATATACTCGATTAAGAGAATATTTTATTTGAAAGTCATCTTAAAATGTTTAGGGAAGGAGTGGCCGCTGAATTAGATTTTATTTTAATTCGAAAACTTTTTTCTCTTTTTCTTTTTGTAAGTGTGTAAACATGTCGTGGAAGGGCCTCGACTTCTCCGTCGGATCTGGACCACCGGGGTAACGACCGACCGCTTGGATAAACCTTGGTTCGCCCAATTACCCAACTCCTTCGAATTCGACCTCCTCCATTCCCGAGTACAATTTAATCAATTACCAGCCCGGACCCGACCCGAAGGAATAAATCCTCGAGTCGAAAAATTCTTTTTTTTTTTTGGTAGTTATTGTGTAGCTTTACCTGAAGCAATGAAGACTTGGCCTTGCCGCCCCATGGATTCGTACTGAAGCCCCTGCCGCCCCCGCGAACTGCCGTCCCCGCAGGGCGCAAGCCCACGACTACCGGGGTCGTTCACCCTTCTATTTACATGCACGAACCCTCTCCGCAGATCAGGGAGCAACAATCATAATAAAACAGTTCCATCCGTTCATTCAATTACGTTGAAATGATGATTAAACCTGTGATAAATATATTCTTATCGAGGGTGGTACATATAAGAGAAACGTTTAGTGAAAATCTGGGTTAAAAGAGCGAATTATTCAAAATTAAGAGGGTGGTTTGTTATTCAAAAGGGTCGAAGATATGAAATGGTGAGAATTAACCGGGTCGGTGGTGGGAAGGGAGGTCGTTCAACTCCGACCTCTAGCATTTCACCCCCGACCGCCCCCGTTCGGTATTTTACCGAAGCGCTAAGCCCGGAGCTAAATATAACCCGGGACCTATTTGTAGAAGGAAAATGACATTTTCGAGTGTTGAACCGTCCCAGTTTCCTACCCCGAACGTACAACTTTAAATTTCCAATGGCGGTAATCCAATTAACTATGGAACATAACAACTTTTTACAGGTTATAAAAAAAAAAAACCAAGTGTTATTCCTATTGCGCAGCATTTCCCATAATTATCTCCGTGTACGAAAACGAAAGTAGAGCCGTAATTAGAAAGTGGATGGAAGGAAAGAGCGCGGAGTAGAGAAAGTGGAGGAGACCGGGCGAGAACCACTTTTACTTTTGGTGAAAGAAGACGTAACGCCATGACGAGCAACAAGTAACCCAGTCCCCGGAGCAGAACAACGATGGGAAGGAAACGTGACGACTCGATTCCGAGAGGGAAACTGGGCCAGCGGTTTGACTTCCTGGATACATTTACTACATAAAAACGTCATAATAATACCAAAAACCAGAGTAGATTACCCGGGGTTAACATATTAATACGGCCGCGTGTGAAGCTTGAAAGAGAAAATAAAAGATAAAAAAAATTCCGGCCGATTCTTCGACACACATCTTACGTAAATCTACTGCGTCAATTTGCTTAATGGAAAGTGTCACGTTACATCCATGTACTCAATATAGTGAAAATTCGCGTTGTAAACACGATTCTAAAAAGAATAACCTGAAAAATAAATAGGCAGCTGAAGTAAGTATATAAAAACAGGGTCAAGGAAGGAGATAAAGTGCCGATTAAGATAATCGCAAATCTGGGGGAAAACAATGCCTGTCTTGGGATTTTATATAAATATATTAAAAGTCTGTAGGACTCTTTTTTTTGAAAAGGGATCGAAATACGACGGTCAACTGTCGAGGGCGAAAGTGAGTCGTTATCGAGGTAGTGCAACCCCGTCCAAATTGACGGAGGCACCTGGGCCGGTGAACGACCAGAAATCAGCCCCGCCTCTATTTTCAGTCCGACACACTTTTCCCTATACGACTTTTATAAATAAAACGGGTCAAAGAGGCGGTCAGACAAATGGGTTTTAAAAGTAAGACATAATAAAAAAAATTCATGAAGTAGTTCGTTATGCATAGATTTTTGTATTTATTAGAGTGTGCTGTCTGCTTATCAAAAAACCCTCTGCCCAGAACTTCAACAAAGGTCAAACTAAATATTTAACAGATTATGTATTAAATTGTTCACAAAAGACCATCTAGAACGCAAATAAGCCGAAAATCTTATTCCAATAACAATTGGACAGAAGTGGAATTTTTTACGAGAGTACGCAACACCAGAGGTTATATAAAGGTTTTTAAAAAAAGCCCATTTGAATGGCGGCACTGGATTCGAACCCGGGACCTTTACCTTACAGTGATGAGCGCCGTGTCAACGCATAAACCGTTGGGGGGCCACCAACGCCCTCCAAAAGTGGAAGTTTTTTTGTAATTTTCATATTTCTCGTGTGCTTTTGTTTGAATGTTTTGGCAGTTCATAACTTCGACATTTTCATTGTAAATGACCGCTTCTCGCCGATTTAAAAACTACATACAATCTGTGTGTTCAGGCATGAAAAGAAACTTTTTACTCTGTTCCTTTTGCTAATTTTGACGTTCTGACACTTTTCATCTTTTAAAAATTAGGCAATTATCATTGAGGAGATATAGAAAATGTATAAAAGTATTAGTACAAAGTAGGCACAAAACCAAGTTAGGCCGTGTTTCCTAAGTGGCACCTGAAAATTGGGGCTCGGTGGATCGATTTATTATGCATTAAAATTTTTAAATGGATTTTAAGTATTGATTAATTTTTTTATCAGGTAATTCTAAGGAAAATACGTCTTGTTTGATTTTTACTCATGGGAGTTGAATAATAGGAAAACTGATTATTATGGATATTGATTTTGGCCAAGAAGAAGAGATAAGACTGGAGGCAAAAATAAATTTTAAACGTGCGCGCGCGCGGGTGTGTGCGCGTATGTGCGCCTGTATGTGTGTTGGGGAGAGAAGGTTACCCCAGAAAGAGTCCGTTCACCCATGTGTCCTATCTGGGCCAAGTGGTTGGTATAGGGCTTTAAATCTGCTAGCCTCGTCGAGGGGCCCCGGAGAACGGGGTCATCCGGCCGTTGCCCCCGGCCCGCGCTAGCCTCGCTCAGGCCCCCACCCCTCGGCACCGGCCGCGTAGGACGTTGCACCCGACCTCTTTCCATCGAGATAGAAAGCTATAAACCCGAGTCTGCCAGCTCAAGTACATGCTGACGTAACGCGTTACCTAAGCCGTCCCCCCCCCGGCCGTAGTACCGAAAAAGAAGTCCATACAATACACTTACGCTCTTTGCACCACAGACTGGTAATTTTTGCTTTCTCACGACGTGAAAGCTGGTCACCAAAGGGGAAAAAAATCACTAGGAATATATGACGTTTATCCATCAATACTATGACCCCACCGCTATTGTCACGTCACCATTTTCGCCTAAACATTTAAACTAATTCTACCTGCATTTTTTCTTTAAATTCTCAAACTTTCTTTTTCTCATTAATAACCGTGTTAAGATGTTTATGTAAGATCATAAAAGCTATAAAATTAAAACGCTAAATATAAATTAAAATTGCACGCATGCGCAGTACTTCAACCTTTAACAGGTCCTTTTAATTCAAATATTGAAGTCTGCCATAATAAAAAGACAATAAAATATTAGAAAAATCGAGATGTTTTAAATTTTAGTGTTTTCAATATTTTGATTTATAAATATTTAATAGATTTGGTGTGGAATTAATTATAACACATCAGAAACACTACGATTTCGTTTAGACAGAATAATAAACAATAATTTATAAATATGCGTTTATAATAATTTCTATTTATTTATACTTTTAGCTTTATTTTAAAACTGTTTTTATTATATTTTATAAAAAGATAATGATTTGCCCTAAATTCAGACTTGGATCGCTATGGCTTTCAAGCCGATATTACAATACGTTGGTAAATCTCTTATAAAACTGGAAGAACGCAACATTAGAATAAATTAATTTTATTAGATAATTTTATTCATATTTGTACTCGTACTATAAAAACTAATCATCGAAGATTTTGACACTAGTTTTTTTTTTATTCAATAAAAATTGACACAGTTTGCAATAATTAGTTTCATTTAGATTAGTCGTTTTTCATAAAAAAATAAATTAATTTAAAATTAGATTAATTAACCCAACAGATTCGGGTAAATATTGAAGTTTTATTATTTAATTACACCCTAGAGGTAATAAATAATTAACTTAAATTTTAAAACTGTATGTATATATATTTTTTTAAATTCATTACTCGAACATTATTTCAAGTAATGCAACCCCCTCCCAAAAAATTAAAATGTACGTAAAATATTTAAATTTTATGCACAATACACAACCAACGCGCCTAAGGTTATCTTATTGACGTGTTACGTCAGTTTGTAAACTTACCCCAGTGGCTTTTTGACATACATTCGAATAAGTACAGTTTTGATAATCAGTGGCTCTCTTGTTTGTGTTGTTTATAAACTTTTCCCTTAACTCTGTTGTAAATAATCAACCGTTGTTATATCACCGAGTATCCGCAGAATAAAAATTTAATAAATTTCACTGTAAGAACATAGGAAAACATTGAAATGTTAAATATTGACCATTTCGCGCAAAATTCAAGGAAATGTGATTGAATAAAATTACAATTTTTTTTTTGGCCGAGAGAAAGGGGTTCGCGCGTTTCGCGTAGATCAGGGCTCCTGCCTGGGTGGGCTCTTTCCATTCTTTTGGGGAAAGGAAAAGTGGTCGGGGTCGACTTTCCCTTCTTGCTTTCGGTTTCATCCCGACGCCCGTGGCATTCCAGTTTTCGTAGTGGCCTGGAGGCGTCCTGGAAAAATAACGTAACACCTCGAGCTATTTGCGAGTTAGCGCTTTTGACCTGTTTAATTTATCGGGACTTGATTTATATGAATTTTGGGCCTTTTGTTTTTTGTACATTGTTTTAATTGACCTCGCTTTTAGGGTGGTCATGGGTCTGCTTGGTCGAATCTGACAATTTTGGTCTGACAGACCGTCCCTCCTTCTTCTGTGATGGCTTGGTGTGATTTTTCATTATTTGGACTGCTTTTACAAAGAAGGTGAAACGCATTCAACAGGCAGGCCAGACAAAAAAAGAGAAGGACTAAGAAAATTTACCTTTTTTTAACTTTTTGAAAACACCCAAAGGCATCTACTGTAAAGATATACTCCCCACTCCATAGGCTGAGGACATAGCTGCCCGTTTGATCTTTGACCGCCCGCTCCTGAATTTACCCTAAAATTATTTCCACTTGGCTTATATGAACTTTCGTGCCTTTTGTTGTTATAGATTATTTCATAACGCCTGCAGGGGTGAAGTTGCTACTTCATAAATCGTGAGATTTTTGATATTTTCTTTATGTGTATCAAAAACGCTTCTTAGGAAGGTGAAACAATTCAACACGCAGACCTGATTCATAAAAAATCACTACAAAAATTTCCGTTTATGAAAAGTTGTCGGAAAAGAAAAATCGTCACAAGATGCATTGACACTCTATGGTTTGAGACTCCATATTTTTTTAAAGCTGAATTTCCTGTAATGTTCAACGCTATGGTTGTTTTGCAATCCGAGTTGGGATTCTTCTATTCCTCTTGCATGCAAAATTTATGTTATATTTTACCCAATCTGTTGGTTTTGTACAATACATATACAGTTGTAGGTGAAAATATATTAAGTAAAAAATGTGTCTCTTGTGAATGTTGTGCATGTGTCTTTTGGTGGACAAATTTTTTTCATTTTGTAGTAAAGGGCTTGATGTTCTGAAGGACAATTGAAGCAATGAAACCTCAAAAATTCCTCCATGCTTTTTTGTGTGTTAAGGTTAGATTATTCTTATGAGAAAATGTTGTTAAATAAGAGTCGGATAGTTTCGAACTATTCCCAAGGATCCGACAATAAATCCGAGCCGGGCGCGCTTTGTGAATGAAAACAATCTGGAAAGTATTTTAAAAGGCGAGAAGCGAAGCCAGTTACGTAAATACATATTATGAGAGAGTATGAAAAATAAGAGTGTATTGAGTGACCGTCTTATTCTTGGTGTTTTTTTGGTGGGGGGAGGGGGTGACCCAATTGGCGTTTGGGGCAACGACCCGGCCGGCTGAACAAGGCCATTCGCCGTGCCCCACTTTCAGAGAGGGGCAATGCCCCGAAACAGCCTCAACAGAAATCCCAATACCCGAGCGCGAAATAAGGGCAAACCCGCGGGGGGGGGCAATCTCGTTTTATCTTATATCTGCTTTTAATTTTTCCGAGCTTTTTGTTTGCTTTTTGAAGAGAAACAAGCCCGGTTATTTATCGCAGGGCCATGGTGTGAAAAATCAACTCTCACCGTTGTTAAATCATCACGCCCTAGTTTATCTCGTTATCGCATCTATTATTTCCAAACTGATTCGCCTAATGATAACTTTTGTTTCTGTTTATTGTCGGTTAAAAAATGTGTAACTTTTGCGAAAAGAAAAATCGTCTCAAACTGTCGGCAGCAGTATTGATCGCCAATGATAAACCAATCTATTCTTGTAGACCTATATTTGCCATTTTCAGCGGATATCTGCTCAGCGTTGAGTGAAATAAACTGATAAACAAAGCGCAGACAAATATTCACAAAACGCAAATCGTGCCGTATTTGTATTTATTATTATTCACATTTACTTTTAGCTTATAATTTTCCTCTCTACTTCGCCTTCGTTCTGAAATTTATTATGTCCAATAGCACAAATTCAAGCTGGTAGGGGCATTTTAAAATATATAAAAATACAAACAAAAGTGACCAAGAAGAAGAAGAAGGCTATACCGCGTTAAATCCTCTGAATTTGAGAGAACTACGCTCCGGGTTATTTAATTTTAAGAAAGATTTATTCCATGTTTTTGCTTTAGCAGATTTCAGATGGTTATTCAAAATTACGTTTAAACTCAGCCATGTGGGGAAAATGGTGGTCAGTAATTCACGAACTTAGGAATGTATCGTCCATGTTTTGGCGAAATGTGTAGGTGGAATGAGACGATTACATTTTGGGATTTCTAGTGTTACAAAATCAATATTAGTAGATAGTTTGAATTGTTGATATATTGCGAGTATTCTGGATATCATGCTGCATGTCAGGCCCGGCTGTATGAGCTTGTGTTAACCTTAAAAAATAAATTAATTATACCTCTTTATACCGCTTGTTTTTCTGCAATTTTTACTGTTCGTGTAAAAGTTTAACTTAAGTTATTTATGCTTAGTTAAATTTAATTTTTTGAATTTTTTTTAAAGAATTCATGATGGGTATTTCTGCTATTATTATTTTATTTACGCCTTGCCGTTCAAACTTGCGGACAAACGTTGTAAACGATTTTCAAATATATTATTATTATTTGTATTGTAGACATATTTGTACGACGCTATGGCTGTATTAAAAAAAAAAAAGACAGATTTACCGAAATGATACTTAAAACAGTGCCCTGGGGTATTATAAGCGGTTGGGAAAAATTGGGAAGAGCAAGATTTGTGCTGGGAACGGATCCCTTCTCTTTCTTCGGACATTCTAGTCGCCCGAGGACGAAAGTGAAACCGAAGAATCCGAGGCCTGTCTCTGTCGGTCAAAGGGGAAAACAAATGTAAAATGTATCAATTCGGATCAAATTCCCATTCTTAATCGGAATTTACTTCTATTAATTCAGTTCAGAAAAAAAAATGATAAAGATTTTTTTTAATAAACTTTGTAAAATTTTACCCCATCCTGCTTAAAAGTTTTACATTTATCCTTTCAAAAATATTAGTCTTAATTACTGTTTTTAATTTTTTTATTGTATCAATACATTATAAAATTATAAGGCTAAGAAATAAATTAATGTTGTATTCCCATTTTCACAATACGCTAAGGTAAACGAGGGTGCTAGTTGGTTAATAAAATTTTAAATGTTGTAAGATACTCATTCAAAAATTGTGAGATGCGCCTGGTGTGATGTAGGTTTTAGAAAAACCTTTTCTTTATCGTACCAATGTTTCGGATTTTATTGAGATCATCTTCAGCGGCTTCTGAAACCTCCATCACTCCAGACCGCATATAAGGATTTTTGAATAATTATCGACTAACGGTCATTAATCACCACACACACACGTTATAAGATACTTTCACTCCATTAAGAAAAACTAAAAATAAATTGTTTTTTGCAGAACCGATTTCCGAACCCGTAGATCGTGTGAGATGTATATCAGGAAGAATTTTGACTTTTGCTTTCACTCTCGTTTCGGTAAAATTAATGTGGGTGATCAACATTTTTGGAAAAAGAATCTTTTCTCTGAAAAAAAAATTATATGTTTTATTTATTAATTGATCGTGTAACATATTTTACTTAAAGTGAAACTTGCGAAAAAAAACAAAAATTTTAAAGAATCCATCGAGAAAATTGTATTAATTGAAATATAAAAATATAATATTAAATCTTGGCTGAACTCTGTTTTTTAACAAAGGATAAGGATAAGGATCCGAGGCTTACACGTATGTAAAATCTGTCGGTCAAAAGGAAACGATCGGGAAATGTTTTTACTCGTATGTTTACAATTGCAAATTATGATATATTGTTATGCTTTTATTACAATTTCCTTCTGTGAATCCATTCAATTAAAAAATTGTGAAATTTTTTTGGCTTTGTATAATTTTTTCTTGCTTTCTTGTAACCGTTTCATTTATCCTCCCAGTGATTTTTTTAAAAATTGTATTAATACATTATAAACTTACATGGCAAAGAAATACATTAATGTATCATGTATTGGCATTATTTTGAACAAATATGTTAATTTATATTTAATTTTTTTTTCGGAAAAAAAAAACCAAGGCCGCTGATTATTTAATGCTTTAAATTTTGTACGATACTTTCCTCTATTAAACAAATGTAAAAAAAATTTTTTTTTTAGACCGAAACGAAACCCGAGTCTGTACACACGTGTGAGATAAATATCACAAGGAACTAAGGAGAAATTTTACTTCCACCCTCTTTTCGGGAGATTACGGACTGTGATTCATCTCTTTGGGGGAAAGAAAATTTTGTCTGAAAAAAATATTTAAAAAAAAAGGAGAACGTTTAGTTTAAAAAAATATCTTTTTAAACGAAACCGTTAAAAAATTTTAATAGTGGAAGATGAACATTGAAAATATTGTCTTTTTTATATTAATTAATTGAAATTAAAAAAAGAAAAATCTTGAACCCATTAAGACATGTTTTTTTTTAAAGCCGATGTCTCCAAATAAAAATTGAAAAATTGATCGGTAGAAACTAAGAAGAAATTTTACTTCCACTCTCTTTTCGGGAGATTACAGACTGTAAATCATCATCTTTGTGGGAGAAAGAAAATTTTGTCTGAAAAAAATACACACAAAAAAAGAAAGTTTAGTTGAAAAAATATTTTTTATACGAAACCATTAAAAACATTAATAGTGGAAGATTGGAATATGAACATTTAAAATATTGTATTTTTTATTTTAATTGATTTCATGCAAAACCAATGTCTTCAAATAAACATTGGAAAATTGATCTGTAGAGCTTTGAGCTCATTTGAGCGTTGAAGTTTAATCGTAAAATTTCAACTTGTCCTTTGGTTAAAAAATCTGCGCTGTTTTTACTTTTAATTTTCCCTCTTTGATAAAAAAAAAAGTACGCCGTGCCTTTGTTGATTTTAGGGCTTGATATCGGAGGGAAGCTCGTTGAATTATTATTAGATTCGGTTGTGACATGGGACGAGGCCCGTTATCAATGGTGCTTGCGATAGGAGAGATAATCGAATAACATAATTGGGGCATGTGGACGAAGGAGGGAGTTGGGTGAACGACCTGGGCCCAGCTGGCCTACATAGACCGAAACTCAAGGAAGATCGAAAGTGAAAACAGCCCCCCACCAGCCGGCCCGCGCCGGGTCACTTATCTGACCCGATTTTCCATTACGTTTCCGATGGAAACGCGCTTTCCGAACTTCCGGGGATGACGGCTTTCCCGTGACGTTCGTAACAAACTTGGGAAAAAATTAACCATATCGGAAAAAACAAAACATGCAACAAAATAAACAGAAGTTTAGAAGAAAGAGTAATGTTCAGATTTTAACCATATCTATTATCCAATCCAATGTTTTTGTCTATTAGCGAATTGTTATCTCAAAGGTTTTGCTTGCTAATTACTTGATCAAGACAGCCAATGGCAACACAAGTAATTCCATCATCATTCATCACGGACCTTTTTTAAATAGACATATCCCAAATTAAAGATATAATTTAAATCTTATCGTATTCGGAGGAGAAATAAGTAGAATGAACGTATTTTAAAATTAGGAGATTTAATTAATAAAACTGGGCTGCGAATGAACGTGAGACATGGCATTCTGCCTGTTCCAATGTGGGTTAATTGTAATTAAAATAAAGACGGTTTTATCTGCCCCTAAACGTTTACGACTATTCAGAAACATCTCCAACCTTTTCTAACCACCTACAGCCTTTCTTAACCACCCCCTGTCTTCTCTAGCAAGCTCCAACTTGCTTAACCATCTCAGATCCAACTCCCCTTAACTATCACCAATAATATCTTATCATGCCCAATCTTCATTAACCATCCCCAATCGTCCGCAGCTACCTCCAAACATTCCAAAACATCTCGAATTCTTTCTTCCCAACTCCGGCTCTCACGAGACATCTCTAACCTTCCCAAAACATATCCAACCTAGTTTAAACACAGCCCTCTTTTTTTAACCATCCCAACCTTTCCTTAACCATCTCTAATCATGTACTACACTCCCAAAATAAACCTTATGTTTTCTAAACAGATCCAACTCCCCTTAACTATCACCAATTATACCTAATCATCGCCAATCTTCATTAACCATACCCAATCCTCCGCAGATACCTCCGTCCTTTCTTAACCACCTCCGACCATCCCAAAACATCTCAAATTCTTTCTTCCCAAATCTCACGAGACATCTCTAACCTTGCCAAAACATACCCAACCTAGTTTAAACACAGCCATCTTCTTTTAACCATCCCCAACCCTTCCTTAACATCTCTAACCTTTCTAAACCATTAATGAACCTTCCTTAGCTATTTCCAACCCTTCCAATCCATCACTAGCCATACGTCAATACAATTACCAAACAATCGCGAAATCAGAAATTTTCTAAATAGTAACATTAGAAGAGGGCGTCAGTGGCCGCAACGGTTACACGGCGCTCATCACTGTAAGGTAAAGGTCCAAGGTTCGAATCCAGCGGCCCAACATACTTATTAATTAATTTGTTTTTTGTTTTTTTCAAAAACACCGGCACCCCGAGGGCTGATATGACCTCTGCTGTTGCGGGCCCTCATAAAAAAAAGTTAGGCAGACCAAACTTACTGGATTTCATTAGCCCATTAAAAAAAGAGAGAATATAAGGAATTTTATCACAAGGAGCCTCCACTAGGGCAGTAAAAAAAATTGTTAAAATATTTTATAAGATCGGGGGGAAAATTACACAGGATTTAAAAATTTGAATATCCCGGGAACCTTTGTTTCATCACAGAACATACCCCCTCCTAATCGATAACAAAACAAAATATCGATATCAAACACTATCGTTCAAACGGTTCTTCTTGTTGTTTTAAAGTATTTACATAAATTTAAATTGTCTACGTCAATAGTTAATAATCATTATTTATAATGATTAAACGATAAATTATATATTTAGACACCCCTCGACTTTACTGACCCCTGTCTGACACACCTTTTCATCTTCTTTTTTTTTTTGTTTTAGTATTATAGATAACCAACTTTTTGAAAGTTGTATAAAAGATAGTGTAAATCTGGGCTAGGAAAGATTACTGGCCGTTATTAGATCTCAATTGGCCAGCTCTAACCCAGATGACAGTCGTGCCATCTTAAATATTCACACTCCGGTTGATAAAAAAAAATCATAGGAATGCTGGATGAGATGATCGACTAGACGTATGATTCAGTTCTCCTCGGTTCAAATCTAACGCCTGTGCATTTGGAACTATATATGTGTTATTCTAATTGTGAACTTTAGGGATGGAAATTGAAAGAGCCTTCAAAAAACAATTGATTTTCTCCGTGGTAAGAAAATAGGAACGGAGGATCTTTTGAAGATTCTTAGAGCAGATTAAGAACATTAATAAATGGTTTGGTTCGCGCATGCCCCGGTCTTAATATGTCTCGTAAACAAGTTAAATAAATGTTACGCTGCAGCATGATGTTTTTTTTAATTCTTACACTACTCAGACACTACGATTCACTTGGACAATTTGATTGAAATTGAAAAATAACATAAATAAACTGAACACTTCCCATGCACTTAATTGAAGTTTGTTTGGAATGCAAAAAAAATCGATGTCAACAAACAAGCAGTGACGATCATTTATCATAGTTGCATTTAAGATGAGCTCCAGACCCCCGGAAATATTAATGAAAGCAGTAGACGTTGCAGAAACAGTAAACAAATGACGTAAGCAAAAATACAATGTCAAAACACGAATGCTCTCAAAAAAAGAGCATAAAACCATTGAGATAAAAAAAACAACACATAAATATTTAAGTATACAACAAATTAATATACTATTAGGAAATCAAGCAAAATAAAAGACTTGTTATTTAATAAACTAAAAATAAAAAAATATATCAATTAAAATTAAGGTGTAATATTGAGAGAAAAAATAATTTCAAACAAGCATACTAGTTGGCTACAACCTATCATGCTAATAATTAAGTAATTAATCATGACATAAATTTAGTTAAATAAAAAAATGTTTGTTTAGGTTGTAAATGTTGTAATGAAATTGTAATTAATTAAAAGAAATTTGTTGATGTAAACAAAGGGCGATTGTTTACCTGCTAGAACTCTTCCGAGTAAGTCCGTCGGCGGGGGTGCCTGTAGAGGCCTGAAGTTGGTCACAGTCATGGTCCTGGTAGTCGGAGGCGGTTGTCGTCGGGGGCGGAGTCCCTCGGGGGTGGCAACGGGCTGGAAATGTGTCCAGAAAGGGCCTGTTCCGAGAACACAGGAAACACTCTGTCGACGGCGGCTGTGGGGGAACACTGGAGGCCCGAACCCGAGTCGCCCCCTCTTCGCGCCTATCCCTCCCAGACCGCGACGGCCGTCCGGCTTTATGAAAGAGTCGGCATGGAAGAGAGAAAAAAAACGATTTTCACCGTTTTTCCAAAAGGGTTTTTCAATACGGGCCGCCGTGGAAATTCGAGCCGAAGAACGACTCTGACCTGTGGGCTTTTCTAGGGTGGGGGGGGGTTTCTGCAGTTTTGGGCCAGGGGCCGAATGGGAAAAGACCCCGGAGCGAAGGACGGAAAGTGAGAGCCGACCGGGTACAACGACCTGAGAAGGCTAACCTGAAAAAGTGAGTTTTTTCTGTACGAACGGGACTGACCCCCATCACGCAAGATTCCTCGACCGGATTTACTTTTTTAAATTACAAAACTGACGATTAAACAATGCTTGCGACATTCGATCAGCAAAAAGTACAACACGAGGGATATTTCACGTCTCAATCATATTTGCTTGATCAAGCATTGACTTTACAATCCCATTACAAAACGTAACAACATAAAATATTTTAAATCGACTGAAACCCTGAAAAATAATTGTAACAAACAAGCGCCAAATTAATCCTGTTGAATAGATAAGCACAAAACAATGCCCTCTATGACCTTATTCCAATACGGTTTTAAACAAAAGAAATTATAATATAGTATCACAGCTAGTATTGTAAAATGAGAAAGATCAGATATAGGTTTGAAGAAGATTACATTTAATACTGAATGATTCGCCTCTGTATTGCGTATTTTCTAAGCATTCTAACGGCTTGCCAGCAGGTTTGAAGAGTCAGGCGCATTTCTGCTGTATTATTTCGCAAATCAAAATGAGCTAAGTTAACACAACAACAAAGCCGATACCTGTTCACTTTTATTATAAGAAGTACTGGCACAATCACCGAGAAAATGACAGAGATGAAAAAAGTCAAAAAACGACCAAACTGGCATAAATTGGGAAACCTATTGTGTCTGTAAAATAGCCTTTAATAATATTAATTCTTGCAAACATAACATTGCATTCTTAACCATCTCTAAGCATTCTAAACCATCTCTAAAATTTCTTGACCATCTCTAAGCATTCTAAACCATCTCTAAAACTTCTTAACCATCTCTAAGCATTCTAAACCATCTCTAAACTTTCTTAAACATCTATAAGCATTCTAAACCATCTTTAAAATTTCTTGACCATCTCTAAGCATTCTAAACCATCTCTAAAACTTCTTAACCATCTCTAAGCATTCTAAACCATCTCTAAAACTTCTTAAACATCTATAAGCATTCTAAACCATCTCTAAAACTTCTTAACTATCTCTATGCATCCTAAACCATCTCTAAGCATTCTAAACCATCTCTAAAACTTCTTAAACATCTCTAAGCATTCTAAATCATCTCTAAAACGTCTTAACCATCTCTAAAACTTCTTAACCATCTCTAAGCATTCTAAACCCTAAACCATCTCGAAGTATTCTAAACCATCTCTAAAACTTCTTAACCATTTCTAAGCATTCTAAACCATCTCTAAAACTATCTCTCTCACACTCTAAAAATATTACACTATTCTTAATTATGTGAAAAACTTTTAAACCATCCCTAAATACTATTAAGCATCTATAAACATTTTTAACCATCTTTAAGCATTCTTAACCATCTCTAAAACCTCTTACCTATCTCCCACCATCTAAAAATCCCATACTATTTTTAATTATCTATGAAACCTCTTACGTATCTCCCACCATCTAAAAATCCCATACTATTTTTAATTATCTATGAAACTTCTTGACGATCTCTAAGCATTCGTAATCGTCTCTAAAACGTCTTAGCTATCTCCCACCATGTAAAAACCCCATGCAATCCATAATTATCTATAAAAAATCTTAACCAACTCTAAGCATACATCTTTTCTAACCTCCCCTCTAATTTCCACCGATAATTTTGTTATCGATATAATTTTATTAATTAATGTACACAATGTACAAGCAAAAGCAACTGACATACAAAAACAACTAGTATTAGCGGTTTGAAAGGATCGCTAACGGCCGAGCTCATTATTAACAGGACGATGAAATATTTTTAATAAGTATCCAATTAATCATACAATAATATATAATAAATAATCAACACTTAGCCTATTGAAAGAATAAATAGATAGAGGTTTACAAGTGATTTTTTAATGAACAAACCTCTACTAGCGGCAAATGAACGTAATAATAAATAAACCTATTGGTCAGATTTTCTAATTCACTTTCTTTTTTCTTTTTTTTTTTGTTAATTGTTCATGGATTTAAATGGTGTTTGTTGATCTTCAGTAAGTAAAGCGTAATTTTTTGTTAATTCTCATCTATTTTTTGAAAGGTAAATTGTTGTATATCGCTATTAAATATAACAGTAAGCAATAAAAGAAAGGAAATATTATTACAATTTTGTACTAAGCTATTTTCGTAATGCTCAAATGAAGATTAGTGTATCGTAATGATTTTTCAAACAATGCACTTTTTCGTCAATCTTTTTCTCATTTTTTTAACGCGCTTTTTCTTTCTCTATCGGGAAGATTGATGGCATTCATTTCCCGACTCTTTTATCAGAAAGCAAACTGGATTTTGGGGTCGTCTGTTAATTCAACAAACTCAACAGGCATGCAATGGGCAGGTAAAATCGTTTACTTTCCACGCCAAGTTCGGTTTTTACCAATTAAATCATCCAATCCACGACCGTTTCGTAATATTATAATTCGAACATAATAACTTATTCTGAAAATTTATTTATATTAAATCACCAAGCTTTCAAGAATAAAATGATGTTAAAAACTTTGTCGTATTGTTTCTGTCCGAAGGTGGAGGACGGAACAATTACATGTCGAAATTACCGAACAATCGAACAAAAAAAATCCTATTAAGTTGAGTAAACCTAAATTGGGTTTACGCCGACAAAAGAAAGAGTGTCCGTGAGGGTGAAATAAATCTGTGGGCTGGGGTGGAAATCGGATTGGTGAGTCTAGCATGGTCTAATAAGAGGCGAGGGTTGACCGAGGTTTTTGCGGGGGTGGAGCGGGTCGTTCACCCCCTTTATCTAGGCCAGGGCGATCCTAGAGTGACACAGTACCGGCGGAGGAATTTTTATAGCGAGTTATGTACTACTTACGCGACTCGTTGAAGGTTCAATGTGCTGTCTCATTTATTTTACTCACCTAGAACAAAAATAAAAAAGAAAAAATTAATACATTAATATCAAAATTAATCAAAAAGTTATAAATATAACCGAAATATACATAGCACAATCACAAGAAAAGTAAGACAACTCGACAAAACTTTACAGGTCAAAACAAGACTTTAACAATCTACTGTACTACCCCTAAAAAACTACCCTATTTCAGTTATGACACTTTTCTTCCATACATTGGCTCTCAGTAAACTAAATTGGGTTGCTCTGGCGATAAGGACTGTCAGGTTGTTTTTGTTTTGTGTCTGCACCACACATCATACAAAACTAACTAACGTGTCCTTTCCTCCTGGAATCAGGTCTAATTAGTAATTTTAAAAATATACATTAAATATATAACAGTTCCCGTCCGATTGATCAATTAATTCAATTTATATTAATATTTATAAAAGATATTTGGTCGAGAAAAAAAGTCAGCGTCACGAGCAGGATTCGAACCCACGATCTTCGGCTAAACGCGCCGCTGCTCTACGTCTTGAGCTATCGCGACGTCGATCACCTCACCCCTCGAATTTTCCCTCCTTGTTGCCATTTTTCAAATGAAATGGCCACGAAGAGTTTTCGTTACGATGTACTTCAGTTTAATTTTTAAATCGATTACAGTTCTGGTCAGATTGACCAATTAACATTTTTCAATTAATTAACATTTATGAAAGGTATTTGGTCGAAATAAAGTGGGTTCGAAACTGACTGTTTTACCCCGATTAAATACCTTTCACAAATATTAAAACACAAAATTAATTATTGAAGGTTTTATTGATTATTAAAAATATTGTAAATAAAACAATAGTTGAAACCATAAAATAATCTAAAACTTCATAGACAACATGTTAAAAAATTATGAAAAACAGTAAATTAATATAAAATAAATAATAATAAAAATAAAATAAATTATCTTGTTTTTAGAAATTTTCTGTCTTGTGTAGCTTTTCTTGTTGGTGTGCGAGATATTCTATAATTTAAAAAAAATAATGAACAACATTTAAATTATAGAAATACATACACATTTGTACAATTTAAACAATGTATATAAATCTCAGACTCTGAAGATGATCTCAGTAAAGTTCGAAACGCTAATCGCACCATGCACGCTAATATATTAAATACTATCACACAATATAAAAGAAGAATAACCCGGCAACAGGTGAAGATAATTTAAAGGTAACAGGGAAAACACAAATTATCCCCGGTTCTGTTCAGAGAAAAATAAGTAAAAGGAAACAACTAATAATGAAATAAAATATATCACTAAATGAAAACTACGATAAACTTAGCTTTTTGATGTGTTAGTGCCCGAGCGGATCGACGTCACGATAGCTCAAGTGGTAGAGCGGCGGCGTATCAAGCAGAAGGTCGTGGGTTCGAATCCCGCTCTTGACACTGACTTTTTTATCTTGTTGTTGTTAAAATTGTTAATTAGTTGAGTTAAACTTGGCTTTTTATGGTATTTTAATTAGACCATAATAAATTGGCTCAGTTTTAGTGCTGAAATTACAAGCTTATACGAATCAGCTTCTTTCATTGATTTAGGGCATAAGAGAAGGAAGAAATGAAATGAATGAAAGACTAAACGTGTTAAAACCGATAATCAAATCTTGGGTCCCTGAAATTCTCAGAAAGAAAGATAGAATTGTACTTATACGATCAAGGATAGGCCATACCCGCCTAACGCAGGACACCTTATCGGCAAGAGGCCGACTGTGGCCTTCCTAATGACATTACTAAAGTACTTAAGCACAACAGTGATTATAAACGGAAGGTCATTGATTACCTAAAATTAATCAATGCATGTGGCTATTTATAACCCACCACACGTGGTATATCTCCCCATTGGTATGAATGTATTTATTTGCGTGAATGTCGAAGTATGCATGGGTGTAGCTGTGACGGAATATCAAATGCCCACAGTCCCACCAAATTAGTATAGGTATGTTACGTATTTGTAGTATGATGTGACTAACTTCCGAAGTGTGGTGGCTTGTCCAGAGTGAATGTATTTATTAGCGTGAGAGGTGATGCGTGAAAGGACGTTGCTGTCGATTATTCCACAGGCCCGTCAAACAATTTAGATTAGGATAGGTTAGTGTGTGAGTGGGACTTGTAAATACCGTTTGAAAGTATTTATTAGTGTGAAAGACAGGGGACCGCAAGATCACGATAATCTTCTGACCTCCAATTTTGTTGTAGTATAGGTTAGTATGAATGTAAATAATGAAAATTTGTAATTATTATATCTATGTATTTTAATTTATCATGGGTGGGAGGGTAACAACAAGACTCAGAAAGAATATACACATAAGATACATAAGAAGACAAATGCGAGAAGATTTATATGTGGGGCGCCGGCGATGACCCTGGTTGTTAAGAAAAATGGTTTAGGAATTATATACGAAAAACGTTTTTTCCTAATAGTTTCCCATTGTAATTATAAAGATGACGAATTCAACGGAACGTAAGGACATTAAATTTTTGCGTAGTGCCCACCAAGACCTAGATTATTAATCCTTCTAAAATGGGGATTATAATTAATGGGAAATTATAAACTGAACATTGTCGATATGGACTTCGGGAAATAATTTCCTCGGCAATAGAAAAAAATAAGCTGATAAACATAAACAGTTAAAATTGTAAGGTATTCGATTATTTTCTACAGTCGGCTTTTAAAGGCAGATTTTATTCAATCTTCTTTTACAGCATTAGTACTTGGATATACTTGGAACCAAAATTTTATAGTTATTGTGAATATGCATATTTTTTAATACTCTTCAATTTTGATTCTAGTAATAACAATAATTCGGAGTGGACGATGGCCAAAACAGTAGATTTTTAACAAACTTTAGAAAGAAAGAAAGAAACAAACAAATTATTTAAATAAGACAATGACCGAAATAATCATTTAGTAAACCAATAATCGAACTTGGGGAAAACTAAGATTTTTTGAACAATGGGAGATTTCACAGGTTTTGAATGCCAATAAAATAAGCCTTTCTGTACGTATTTTATCAATATTGACAAAATTTTCCTTGCTTTGCATTTAAAAAAGTTAATTTACAATTAGATTTTAATGTAAAATAGGTCGACTTAAAAAATTCAAATATCGTCAATTTCACAGAGCATACTCGACGCTATTGATTGATGAGAATCTTTCGAAAGCGAAGAACTTTCTCCTGGTCAAAGACCCCGAGCGCTTTAATTCACATCAGGATTGTGTTTTATGCAATGTTCTCTGACTTAATATACAATCGAAAGAAGCGTTTTTGAATAATTTGAAATATTTCAAGACGAAAAAATTACAGACGGAAATGTCTAAAATTGTTACAAAAACAAAATTTTTAGTTTTCAAACAAGATAGATTGGATTTGTTCAGGTGAATGTCATATTATGCACGTAAAACAAAGATTTCTATGTCAAATGTAGATAGTTTGTTAGCCATTTGAAAAATATATAAAAAGGTTAATCAATTTGAAATAAAACTATAAAAAATATACATGTTCTGAAGCAAAATAACCTTGTTTCTAGTAATAAATTGTACACAGCTTCGAATACTGTACTGCAATGAATTGATAAAATGTTCGATTCATTGCGTTCCTCTGGATCCGTCCAGACTCGCTGGTTAACCCAGGGAATCAGAACAAGTATTATCCGACCGAGTGCTAAAATATAAAAATTTCTAAGCCCAAATATTTGTTTTTATCTCTTTCTTGATTTTCTATACTTTAGAGGTACAAACATGGGCCGTTTAACGCTAATAATTTGTATATTTTTTATTTTAAAAAACCCGTTGAACTGTAATAAATTAAATGTTATTTTCTATGTGATTTTCGGACGAGAATTTACAATTTACAATATTGTAATATTAAAAGGTTGGTTTGTGGTATAAAATTATATAAATATAATTAAATGCACTTTTTTCCATATCCTACATGTGGAACTTTAAATTTAAACAATGTTTGTAAATCCCAGGCTCTGAAGATGATCTCAATAAAGATCGAAACGTTGGCACGATAAAGAAAATGTAAGATTTCTGAATAACCATAGACAAACGTATAAGTTTTTTAGTTCAACAATTTCAAATTGGTAAATTTTTATTACATTAAAAGTAGGATTTTTTTACATAGTCGTTAAAAAATAAAATGGTTGGGTATATGGTGTAAAGGATGTCGTTTCGAGGTTGAACGGCCAGTGTTACAAGTTTGAGAAAAGGGGGCACAAAAAAAAGGGTTTGGATTGAAGCTGGTCGTGGGAAAAGGGGGCGCGCGGATTTCCAGGAATAAACCCAGTTTCGCGAAAGGCGGCGGCGGCTGTGGCGGCGCGGGGTTGCGAGGGGTGGCGGGGAGCGATTGCGCATGAGTGACGTCATGACCTAGTGAGGGTGCGTTCACCTTTCCCACCACCCCCGGCCGAGCGCCCCACCCTCGACGTGAAACTAGGAAACGATACGTTGCGTCACTCACTCTCTCTCATCACGAAAAATCTCCAGCGATCGTTCTAGGCTCTTCTCCATCCAAAATTGGGCCGAAACCTCAATAAAAGGCCAACAGGGTCGTGGGAAATTGGTACAAAACGGAAATTTTGTATCCAAGTAGCTGATTTGCAGCATATGCAAGGACATCCTTATAAACCATCTCCATGATACCAAAAAAATGAAACTAAAAGAACTTCTAAAGAAAGCAATTGTGGACATGACATGCAAGAGGCCATAGCTATAAAACAAAACTGAACAAACAGTACAATGAATGAACAGCATATGAAAAAGGCCTACCAGGTAAAAACTAAAAATATTACCAATGCATGATTCAGAAACCGGTCGGTAGAGCTTATATAAAAGAGTATAAATGGTAGTCATATCGTCTCTGATATCCAAGCGCGCTCAGAGTACTAACCTCACCTAACTATTCGGACAAGATAGCACTATGTGAATAGGTAGAGAAGATACTGTAACTGTAAGAAAATAGAACAAGTTAGCATTTTTCATTGTACGCAGTCCATTACAGTTCTGAGCTGAAGAAGCAAATAACCTGGTCATAGAAGCAACATGATTTTTTAAATTATAAAAGCATACAACCACGATGTGTCAAAACTTTCTTGATGATGAATTAATCAATGAAAGAAGATAACAGAAAGGACGGGCAGGGACATCAAGAGCGGGCGCACCCCCACAGCGAACCGGACACCACAGGGCCAGGCAAGAACCAGACGCCCAGACCAGCTCCTCTCCACACAACACCTTACTGGTGAAATAGTGGCAGACTTCTCAGAAGGCTGTGCATGGAAGCAACACTCTAAACAGGGTCAACCAATCATCTCATTTTCATGGTACCCAGTCCATTACATACCTGGTCATAGAAGCAACACTTTTTTAAATCTTCTTAAGTAAGAAGGATGATCGTACGGTGGAACAACGTCCCCAGATAGAGGTAACTTGTAAAGCACTTCGACAAGCACATTTCTGTTAAATTTACAACAGACTTTCAACACTCATGCCGTCCACAAACTTAGCAAGGCAGGTCTGTTTACTAGACATCGCATATTCAATTAACATTTGGAAAATATTTGGAGTGGCACAAGGTAGTCTTTTAAGTACTGCCAAGATAAGTACTTTGCGCCGGTAAGGAAAGAAGAGCTTTATTTAATCTGGAATGGTGGATCAGAATAAAGAGGAAGAAAATATTGAAAGAACCACACAATATGAGCACGATTTACTCAAGAAAGTGGTCAAAGTTCAGATTTCGAGACGGTGTTAAAGTCTTTAGGACTCCCCCCCCCTGGTATGTACAATCATTAAATCAAAGTATTTCTACTCGTTCAAAGCGTTTGTTTTCTGCGAAATTGCACCATTCTTGCGTGTTCTGTTGAGAGAGAGATTTTGCTGTTTTATGTTTATATCTGTTGTATTTTGAAAGGATAAAGGATGAAGTTGGTATAGAAAGACATCTTAATATAGAAGTATAGAAATACTTTGATGGAATATACAATTTTTTTACATTGTATAAATTCACTTTTTTCTATGTCCTACTTGTGAATTTCTTAAGTTTAAACAATATTTGAAAATCCCAGGCCCAGAAGATCTCAATAAAGACCGAGACGCTAGCACGATAAAGAAACTATTTTTCTGAAAGCTACGTCACACCAGACCGCAGCTCAGGATTTCCGAATTCTCATTTCTGTTTGCCTGAAATATCAGTCTTTAAGGTCAATATATGGAGGACGGCCTGGCCAAATTAATCGGAAACGACAGAATTATAATTGTGTAGTAATTAGTGACCGCTAAATAAAGATCGAAACGTTGGTACGATAAAGAAGATGCTTTTCTGAATACCTACATCACAATAGACCGCATCTCACGATTTGTAAATATAAATTATGAACAAGACGTGAACATTACTCATGATCTAGCCGAAAAAAAGGATCCTCGTTTTACAACTTCATTTTTTAGCCAAAAAAGGTTTTTTTTTATCAGCTATTTTTCAAAGCATCCCTGACCAATAGTTCTAATTTATTAGCCATTTTACGTTCGGATTGGATTTAGTACCATGTTTAATATATTTTTTAAAAATCAAGTCCCCTGTCTAGTTGAAAGAATAAGAATGTTCTGATGAAAAGAATAATGGTTTGTTATCAGCTTCTGGACGGAAACCATTATAGTGGAAGGTTCAGTTTTGATTTTCGGATCTGTTGACTTATGCCCATTTTAAACAGAATGGCACTCTCAACACGACAAGCAAGAATGGCGCAATTAAACAGAAGACAAACACTTTAAGCCCTGAAGATGATCTCAATAAAGGTCGAAACGTTTGTACGATAAAGAAAATGTTTTTCTAAAACCTACATCACACCAGACCGCATCTCACGATTAGGGGACTACAACTTTCGCTACTTTTCCCCTCGTAAATTACATATTATTAATTAAAATGAATTGTATGTTCTAGTTTTTAAATATTCAAGAGGGATTTCTAAGCAAATAGAAATTATTTATACGTTGATTTTTATATTTGTTATATAATATTAAAAAGTTAGGTTATAAAGTATAGTTGGATTTTTGTAAATCTATTTGGACACCCTGGCATTGTAGTTTAGTAGTTTATTGTAATTTTTATCCGTTTCGCCTTGCTATTTTGGTCAGTCTGGAAATATCTGGAATCTGTTCCTAAACAATATAATGATTATTATATTTTAAACGAATTTTTTTTTTTTTGACAAGGCCTTAGAGGATAATTATCTTCCAGATCGCTTAAGAATAAATCTCACTATTTAACGTAATTTTTGATTTGTGTAGTGTTATCTGCTGGTTTATATTTATAAATAAAAATTGTAATCTGGGCTTTTGCAGTGTTTCTCATATAATTATTATCTGTTTGGTTGGAAGGTCGTAAACTTGAATTGTTAAAGTAATAAAAAAGCCATTCGTATTAAATAAAATTCTAGTTGGTTTCGTTTGTCTTTGTCTCTTTGTCATGTGGCAGCCTCCCGAGAAATATCCGGTTCTGAGGTCGACACGTGCGGACGGACGTTTTGCAAGTCTCACGTGTCACGCGGCGGTAGCTGTTGACTTTCCCCAAGGGGTGACGCAATGTCATCCAGTCGGAGCGGTTGCTGCACCGTTCACCGTTCACCTGAGAAGGGGGAGTTTATTTGCGTGTGAAAACGGCCGACGACGACGACGACGACGACTTATCGCAGAAACCGCGGGACGGGGTTCGGAGATGAAAGGTCTTCGAGCATCTAGACAAAAGACGACCCAGTTGCGAACGGCACTTTCACGTAACCGCGTCGACGTTGGCCAATCGTACCAATGAACACCTTTCAATCATGCGTCAATAAGCGAGTCTCAAATTTAAGACCCACTCAACACTCACCGATGATAAAAAAAAGGGTTAAAATAAATTATTAATATTGTCATAAAAACCTTTTCCATAAATGAATTTTTATTAAAGATATTGGTTGATATAAAAACGTCAGTGTCACGAGCCAGATTCGAACCCATGACTTTCGGTGACCTTCGAAGTCACGATAGCTCAAGTGATAGAATAACAGAAGGTCATGGGTTCGAATCCCGCTCGTGACAATCACATTTTTATCTCAACCAATACCTTTTCATAAATATTAATTAGGTGAAATTAATCGGTCCACGAACTGTAATGGGTTTTCCAGAAAGCGAGATCTTTTTGTTTCCAGGGAAAAACTCTTATCAATATACCGTACCTGCGTTTATTTAATTAAATCGACTAAACGTGGTTTACAGTGAGTCAGAGATGATGACTAAGACTCACGAACCGTAAAAATCGCCTAGCAAGTCGGGAAGTGTTATTATTACTTCGAATAACACTTAAAAAATGAAAAAGTTTTAAACATATTTTACATGCCTTTGTTACGAATTTAACTGTTTTTTTTTTCTGCAATCAATATCAATCGAACATTACCAAAGGGTCATTAAACTTTGTTGACAAGAAATAAACTACGTACACTGCTACCCCCATGTTGTTTTCTTTCTGAAAATATTGACTGATAGATTCATGCCTTAATAACCAATATCCTAACCTTAAAAATTTGTAATTTGTTTGTTCCTTCATTTTTGGCTAAAATCAATATACATTTTTTTAAAATTAACAGGTGATTTTTCTTTTATTAAGTACGTTATGAACAAATAAAACAATGTAACTACTATTAAAAAAAAAAAAAAAAAATTGTTAAGGATAAATCCCCCAAAAATTTCTTGCGGAATTAACAGCCTTCTGTTTATAATTATTTTACTTCTTTCTGCAATTGTCAATATTCCAATATTTGCTGGACCGAATTTATTGTTGACTTGTTCTTTAATTTTTTGCCTAAAAAATACTAATTGAACAATAACAAGAGAATTGCCGCCAGCAAACGTATTCAAGGCATGAGCTACGGTTCTATTTTTAAATTTTATACCTTCTTACGGAGAAACAAGTTCAACAAGTACTGTTTTCATTTTTAGTTAACGGAAATGTTCAATCTACAATTACAGATTTAATTTTGTTTTTAACGAATAAAAAATACTGGCGCCATTACATTGAGAATTATGGTGAAGTTCAACGTTCAAAAAGAGTTTAAAATATCGTTCAGTTAATTGAGGTTTTTTGTTGAGATAAAAATTCAGTGTCACGAACGGGATTCGAACCCAAGATCTTCGGCTTGATACGCCGCTACTCTACTACTTGAGCTATCGTGACTTCGATCCACTCAGACACTTAACTTCCCATTTCAATCCCATCGGTGTATCTAGCCGTTTTTTTAAAGTTCTTTTAAGGTTACACAATAGCTTAAGAACCTCAACTAGTAGAGTAGCGGCGTATCAAGCCGAAGATCTTGGGTTCGAATCCTGTTCGTGACACTGACTTTTTATCTCAAGTAACAACCTTGATTAATTTTTTTATTACGTATGGACTAATGATCTCTTTTTAACTGGCAATAAGGAAGTGAATTGCCAATCAAATTTTATCTCATTCTAATAATACTCCTTGTCACCGAATTGTTGACGATTGTTTATAAACCTTATTTTTTTATAAAACAATTAACTAAGGTTTTTAGTTGAGATAAAATAGTCGAAAGACGAGCGGGATTCGAACCCACGACTTTAGGCTTTACATGCCGCTGCTCTACCACTTCAACCATCGTGACCTCGATCCACTCGGACACTAACTTCTCATCTCAACCCCACCTATTGAAGTTTCCCTCCTTTTGACCATTTTTTATCTCAACTAAAAACTTTAATTAATTGTCATATATTATTAACTGGTCAAGCGACCACTAAATCGGTCAATTTTTATAAAACGCTATTTTTTATTTAAAAAAAACAACAACACCATAACGAGATCGAGATTATTCACGAGTTAAAAGTCGTTCATACATCCAAAACTTGAAACAAACCACTTTAGACAGTATTTTCTGATAATTTGTTATCTAATTAAAGATGACAAATTTTTCTAGCAGTGTGAGATGCGATTTTTCCTTTCCTGTAATTAAATGAACAAAATGCGATATTTTCCCTCTATTTCAATACTTTGTAAAATAGAAGATATTAAATGAAACAGACGAGTAAAAACATTATGTTGTATTTTTTCGGTGCGTGAACGCAATAATGGCTAAATAAGCATTGCTTAAAAACACAAAATGTATAAAATCTAATTATAACAACTGTACGGCCTTATTTACAAATCAATATTTGCTCTTTCATTATTGTATAAAACCTGTATGTATTAATTTTACAACAATACGAGACATCTGGCATTAAACTTTGTCGTCACGAAATAAAACAAGTTACTGCCAAGGTTTATCCTTCAACAAGTGTTTTTTTTTCTCAAAAGCGAACAGTTTATCGCGTTAATAAGTGGAAAATATGGGGTAAGCCAAACATTCCATCCACTGCATTCAAACAGCCCAGTCCTTAATTCTACGAGAAATTCTTGATTCTCCATTTTATGAATCGAACCAAACGACATATACAGATTTACATATCTATTTCGTACAAGATGAAATACGTTCCCGTTACTCATCTTTATTCATGGGTGTTGAGACCCATGAGGATCTTAAACGGCCAAACGTATCCCCATGGTGACTTCTTAGACGCATCGTGTTCTCGAAAGAGCACCAGGAGGATTTTACATGTATGGGCACTTGGCTAGCGATGTGGTGCAATGCCAAACGAGTTCAGAAGTGCCCTAAAAAGGGAACATTCAAACATGTGCCTTGAAAAAGGCAGTTTTGTGGTTTCCAGCACAGCCTTTTAGCCATGTCATTCACCACCCCCGGAGAGATAGAAAAGGCACCCTACGCCTACGGTTGGCCGGGACCCTGCAGCTAAGGTACAATTTGTTTCCAAACCACGACCACCTCGAGTCCAACCTCAATCAATAGAACCGCCTTGATACTCCACTCCCGTGGTTCAGTATTAATTTTAACGCGGGACTGATCGCCACCCGGGAAGTCATACGATGAGGATCTTTAACGGCCGAACATATCACGCACCGTGTTCTTGAAAGAACACCAGGAAGATTTTTCATGCATGGACTTGCCCCTTCTTGGCTAGCGAAGTGGTGCAATACTAACCAAGTTCACAAGTGCCTTGAAAAAGGCAGTTTTGTGATTTCCAGCACAGCCTTGTAGCTATGTCTTTCACCACCCTCGTAGAGATAGAAAAGACACTCTTATCTTCGGCTATGATTGGCCGGTACCCTCCAGCTGAAGTACAATTTGTTTACAAAACCACGAGTCCAACCTCAATCAGTAGAACCGCGTGGACACTCCACTCCCGTGGTTCTGTATTACTTTGAAGCGGGACTGATCGCCACCCGGGAAGTCATACGAACTCCCTACTGATGCCCCCGTTGCCTGAGGGGTGCGGGTTCAGTAACGCACGTCCCCCTGACTCATCTTTATTCATGGGAGTTGAGATCCATGAGGATCTTTAACGGCCGAACATATCTCCGTGGGGATTTCTCAGACGCACCGTGTTCTCGAATGAACACCAGGAAGATTTTACATGTATGGGCATGTCACATCCCTTTGCTAGCGAAATGGTACAATACCAACAAATTTCAGAAGTGCCCTAAAAAGGGACCACCCATACATGTGCCTTGAAAAGGGCAGTTTTGTGGTTTCCAGCACAGCCTTTTAGCCATGTCATTCACCACCCCCGGATAGATAGAAAGGGCACTCTTCGCCGGTTGGCCAGTACCCTGCAGCTAAAGTACAATTTGTTTCCAAACCACGACCACCATGAGCCGAACCTCAATCAGTAAAACCGCCTGGATACTCATTCCCGTGGTTCAGTATTATTTTCAAGATGGGACTGTTCGCCACCCGGGAGGTCATACGATCTCCCTACTGATGCACCGTTGATTGAGGGGTGCGCCTTCAATAACCCACGTTTCCGTTACCGTAAATTTCATAAAAACCTCCCAACAAACATAAACCAGCGTGTCAGAAACCTCACATCCCGACGAATCCCCCCCCCAACTCACGAGCCAATAGTCGCGAGATCTCCTAGGAAATGATGGTGATGACAGTAAAGAGATACTGTCACACAATTAAACATGCAATATTATAGAACCAGTGGGTATTTTCTCCACCATTGGTTTCAAGTTTGTTTACATTACCTTGTAGTTTTAATGTTCTATAAATTATTTAAAAAAATAACCAATAATCCAAAGTTAAAAAGCTTTGGACAAAAAAAAACTTTTTTGGCTAAAACCAATATTAATTTTACAAATAAAGGTGAATTTCTGTCACTAAACATTGTTGTTAGGAAACAAAATTATTCCAGTTCAAGAGGAGCCTTGTCGAGATAAATACTTCAACAATTTTTTTTTCTTTCTCCAAATATTAAGTAATTGCTTGTGGTTTTAATAAAGAATAAAGAATGTTAAATAAATCGTGTATTTATTGGTTCTATTATGTATTCCTATATAGTTAATAAAATCAGAGTTTCTGTTATTATAATTTGTTGTTAAAAAATAAAACAAGGTTTAAATTTCAGTTTTAAACTTGGTAAGGTAAACTTTCAATAATTTTTTCTCTTTCTTAAAAGGTTTTTTAATATAAATTTGCTTGAGTTCGACTAACATGTTTCGGGATTTCTCCATCGTCAGTGTGTTTTTGGGTTTATGTTTAAATCAAATCTTTGTAATATAGTCGGGCGGTGGGGTTGTTGTCGAGGTTTTCTTTGTCTATTGGTGCTTTTTGTCTACTTTTGGTCGGTCTTTGTGATCGTCAGTCATTTTGCTTTTAAATCAATGCAGTGTTTCGATTCGTACAAATGTTCTATGTGGTGCTTGTTTATGTCTCTTTTCTTAAATGTGTTGTTTGCATTTTTCCCTGTTTTGTACTTCCTGTTGAAATTTCAAGCTCAACTGTATTATTCACAATTCACTAGTCGCGAAAGTTTCGAAGTCACGGTAGAGTAGCGGCGTATTTAGCCGAAGGTCGTGGGTTCAAATCCCGCTCGTGACACTGATTTTTTTTTATCTCGACTAAAAACCTTAATTTATTATTCATGTTCTTTTTACCTGTATTTTATTTAATTTCTCTGTCTTTCAGAATTTGTCTCCACTTTCACATGTTATTTATTTATGGTTTTTATAGTATATCTATTTGCCATTTACGTCAATGTTTTATCATATTTCGTGCTGTTTTAATTCCTAATTCGCTTTTTAAACTGTAATTTACATTTTAATACGATTTTTTTTTTAATGCCGTGTTGTGCAAGGGGGTTGTAAGGGTGGAGCACGTGATTGGACACTCCAAAGGGATGAATGGGGGTCGCCCTTGAACCCCCCCCCGCAAGGTCGAGATCGATCGCGTTTCTCCTCTCGGTCACAGGATAGCGCCACGGCGCAAAAGCCGACCGACGGCCCGTCACGTTCCGCTATCCCACGCTAGATGGCAAAGCCAGGCCAACGGCCGACCACTAGACCATCTCTCGCCAATAATTCAAAAGATATCTAGTGACAATTTTTTGGCGGTTTGAATAATATATGTTAATAATCCAGTTTTGTTTATTTCGGTTTCGATCGGTTTTTTTCATATTTTTGTTCGTAATCTTCTTGAAATATTGACTGAATTTGAGCACTTTATATGCCAGTATAACTTATGCTGGTTTTACCTCCTCCTATCTCTGACCTTTTTAGTCTAACAGATTTCTCAATTAGTAGAGACAATTTGTTTAATTTATTGTGTAACTCTCCGTCTCAAATACGACCATTTTCATACTCAACATATATACATACCATGTAATTTATTAAAATTCACTAGTGTGTAGAGATTAGTGACCGTTAATGGATAATTATTCAGATATCGTGAGATGCTGTCCAGACCGCATCTCACGATATCTGAATAACAATTCGCTAGTTTTCGTGGTCCGCTTGATCAACGGATTAATTAATGATTTTTGATCAATTAATTAAGGTTTCTAGTTGAGATAAAAACGTCAGTGTCACGATCGGGATTCGAACCCACGAATTTTGGGCTTGACACGCCGTTGGTCTACCACTTGAGCTATCATCACCTTAATCTACTCGGAGACTAACTTCCAATCTCAACCCCACCTTTTGAATTTTCTCTCATTTTTCCCTTCAGTAAAGCTCTCATTGGTTCATTGGTTGCCAAAAATGAAATATATTACACAATTGAAAAACGGGATAAAATTCAAAAGGTGGGGTTGAGATGGGAAGTTAGTGTCCGAGAGGATCGAGGTCATGGATAGCTCAAGTGGTAGAGCAGCGGCCTATCAAACCGGACATCTTGGGTTCGAATCCCGCTCGTGACACTGACTTTTTATCCCAACTAAAAACCTTGATTATTTTCTTTTATTACACTTGGACCAATGATCTTTTTTTAACTTAGCATTAAGGAAGCTAATGGCCGATCAATTTTTACCTCATTTGCCTTGTCACCGAATTGTTGACGATTGTTTATAAACGTTATTTTTTTTTATAAAAAAGTTAATTAAGGTTTTTTAGTTGAGATAGAAAGTCAGTGTCACGAGCGAGATTCGAACACAAGACTTCAGCAATATACGCCGCTACTTAAACCCCATCTTTTTAAATTTTCCCTCCCTTTTGTCATTTTTAAATGCTGTGTAATCTCTTTGATTCTGGGAAACGGATAAAATAAATGGCCAAGGAGAGCTTCAGTAAATATATAACTTACTAAATAATTAATTTACTACCATTTACTTTTATTTTGGTGTATATTGGAAAAAATTAGCTAGGGGAGGTTATTCATCAGCCTTAAAGTTTGTCCACTATTACTCTAAGTTTTATATAAACACGATTTCTACAAATCAGTGTTGTCGCGGTTTTTGACTTAATATGATATTCTAAAAGAAATTATTATAGTATGTTCAAAAATTTTTAGATTAAAGAGTCTCCTTACAGGTTATATCATTTATCGTAATATATTTTTTTATTACTACATCATTTTTAATTCAGGAGGATATCCCTCACGCCGAATTGTACTAACAGGTCTCTATTGTTCGAAAGATTGATAAACAATTGTATTCGAGATTATTGAATTTTCAGGTTTCTTCAAGCTATCCCAAATTTATTACGTAACGTCTTATATATGCCAAAAATGTTAGTCTTACTGGAAATTTGGTTTCTTCGATACAAAGTTCATTGAAAATCCTACAAGGTTTTATTTTATCCTTAAAACATAATCCAAAATCATTTAAAATATAAAGTTAAACGAGTTTCTGAAGCCATTAGTTATTTGTAGCCTATCCGTGTTAATGATATTACAAATGTGACCACATTGCATTTTCTCGCACGCTCACAGCACACAAATGCACTCCGAGGACACTACCATGAGAAGCCGGTGGATGCTGGTGCTCAGTTTGGAGGATACAAGTAAGACTCTAAACCATCGCCGATTAATGTTCTCAGGAAGGGAATATGCGTGCAGAGAGCGCTCGAGCAGTAGGGTTAGGATGGACGGAGAAATTCGTTGACCATAGGTATATTGAGATCCTTGTGAGTTTATTGACGTAGTAAGGAGCTTTGATGATTTTTGTATGGCCTTTTGATTGGCAGAATGAACGCCGCAGTACTACGTATTTCAAAGCAGTTGCAATCGTTGAGCCATGAGGGTCAAGACGGATTTCGGTCCTAGAATTCTTCTGTTAAGACTCTTCTGTGGGGATTCAACGTCAGTCTACAGTCTACAGTCTCCTAAGTAGTGGCTTGAATGAAAATCTGTATATTTGTTGTTGTACAGTGGAGGGCAAAACCTTTTTTAATGAGAACACACAAGTCTTGACCTCGACCATTTTGTGCCAGACCGTTACGGCAAGGTGTTCTGGGATCTTAGATGTATATTCGAGTTAGAGGACAAAAGCGCGATATGGTCCACGTAAATGGTGATGATGGAATTGGGATGTACAGGTAGGTCAGGAGTACAGACCAGGTGGGACCAAGAATGCTCCCTTGTTGGACGCCGGCTTGCACAAATAACGAAAGGTTTCATTTCACTTTTATAACCAAAGAGACGCTGATGTCAGCGGTGAGAAGCATCGCAGCGTAATATTATAAGATTGAGTTAAATTATTAAACATGGAACACATGTAAGGGATGTTTTAGGGATAATCATGCAATGTTTCTACATAACGGGTTGACTCATCTAGGTGCTTAGAAAAGGTTTTTAAATTTTGAAATTATCACTTACCAACACCTTTAAGCATGAACAAAAATAAGAATTTGATTAATTTACTTCATAAACAAAACCATTTCGAATTGTTTCCCTACTCAATTTTTGAATTTTAGTTACACGAGTTTTCATTGGAAATGACAGAGATTATTCAGAAATGTTTTTAAAGATTAACTCAGACGAATTTGGCGCGTAACTTATTTTAACTCGAGAACCCGGTTGGATCTCAAAATAGACATAAAATTTCAGGAAATTTTTTGAACATTTGTACTTACTGAATTGACTAGTTTCGTGGTCCGCTTGACCAATTAATATCTTTCAATTAATTAAGGTTTTTAGTTGAGATAAAAATGGCAAAAGGGAGGGAAAACTCAATAAGTGGGGTTGAGATGGGAAGTTAGTGTCCGAGTGGATCGAGGTATAGCTCAAGTGGTAGAGTAGCGGCGTATCAAGCCGAAGGTCGTGGGTTCGAATCCCGCTCCAAGTTTTTTTTATCTCAACTAAAAACCTTAATTAATCGAAAGATATTAATTGGTCAAGCGGACCACGAAATGTACTGACTTAGTACTTCCATTTTGGGAACAGGGTAAATAGAGCGCCCGGTGTTCTTCCAACGAAGAAATCCATTTTCAAATAAGGCCGAAACCGAATTTAGGATCTAAAGAAACCCGATCGCACCAGAACTTGTGTCAACTTCCATTGCGGCCACCTTAACAAAGAAAATCCCAGAGACGACGGTGGGAACCCATGGCCGCAGAATCTAAGTCAAATAACTAGGACTATACCTAGACAGCAGACTGTAATCCCACACGACTTAAGAGGCAACAACTTGGGCAACTACGAACCTCCTAGGACCAAAATCTCTCTTGACCGTCAAAACTAAACTTAGAGTTACTTAGTAACTAAACTCAAAGTTACACAAAATTTACGACGTTTTAACATACGTAGTGGAATTGTGAGGTTCTGAAAAAGCCATCCAACATCCAATCAAAATTCCTCAGACAAATCGCTAAAACTCGTCACTACGGTCTGTAACCTTACTATCCACAGCGACTTCAACATTCCTTTTGTCAACGAACGCTTTCAAAACTTTCATACCAACCAACTGCTAGAGCACTTTGTGTACATTCCCCCCATCCGAAGAATCGACCCGCCACGTCGCCTTAATCCTCGCGACTTCCTTGCTCCTTAATTCCCCTTAATGTGTACCAGCATTGGCTGGTTTCTCTCATAGCACGAGGGCGAGTGAAACGCAAGGATTAGTGATAACAAAAAACTACCGATATCACACTTATTATATTTTTCGTATATCATATATATATATATAATTTTTTTAAATATTTACATACTAAGTGGAATTTTATACAGGTGAGCTGTGTTCCAGAACAGGTGGAACAAAATTAAATCATTTTTATTGTGTAAGGTGACGCTTTCGGTCCACTTTTAATTTTTTTAAAATTCTTTTTTATTTATTTGTACAGATTTTTGAGAAGGTTTTATCAGTATTCACACCACTCGTAATAACTATTTTGGGCACTTTTACCATGACAATAGGCTTTTTTTTTTTATTAAACCGTAATAAAATCACCCTTCATGAATAGATTCAATGTGAATCTGTATCCCATATAGATGAAAGGTCTCTCTTCAAACTGAAATTTAAGTAGAGGTATATAAAAAGAAATGTTTTCATCTGGCGAAACCTCGGATGTTTTTAGGGTATTGACGTTATCGAATTCATTGTGCAAGGGCGTCCCAAAACGACATACCTGATCCTCAACCAGACCCTTATCCTCCATGCCACCCTCGGAACCAGGGGGGGCTGTCTACTTTTGCAAAACGAACTACATTTTAATTTCATCACTAGATTTAAACATTGTCGAAACTGGGCAGTAACTGCCTTTAATGAGTAAATTGTTGTTTATTTACTTATGGATTATAAAAATCAACCCTATTATTAATTAATAAGAAATTTGCTAGTTTTCGTGGTCCGCTTTTCTAATTAATACCTTTCTATTAATTATGTTTTTTTAGTAGAGATAAAAGCCAGTGTCACGAGCGGTATTCGAACCCGCGATCTTCGGCTTGTTACGCCGCTGCTCTATCACTTGAGCTATCCTGACCTTGATCCACTCGGACACTAACTTCCCATTTCGACTCCACCTTTTGAATTTTCCCTCCTTTTTTATCTCTGACTTTTTTTTTAATCACAACTAAAAACCTTAATTACTTGAAAAATAATTGGTCAAGCAGACCATGACAGCTAGTGAATTTAATAAGTTAAAATGAAGTTATACCTTCACTAAAGCTGTCCGTGGCCATTTCATTTTTCTCTAAGAATCAAATAGATTACACGTTTGAAAAATGGCAAAAAGGAGGGAAAATTCAAAAAGATGGTGTTGAGATGGGAAGTTAGTGTCAGAGTGGATCGAGGTCACTACAGCTGTAGTGGTAGAGCAGCGGCGTATCTAGCCTTAAATCGAGGGTTCTAATCCCGCTTGCGACCAGTGACCTCTTCTCAACTAAAAACCATAATTAACTGAAAGTTATTAATAACAAAATATACACAGAGTACAAAAAAATGAAAAGAAAAACAATTTTGTATATGTGAAATAAAAGAAGGGCCGAAGTATATAAAGACGAAATTATTCAGTTACAAGAGGACTGACCGTGAAAATAATTCTTTGGGTAAGAACTTGGCGGCCAAAATATTTACAGGTGACCGGGTAAAGAATGGTTCGGCTTTGCTGGAGGGGGGCCTGGAATTGCGGAGCCCCTGGAAGGACGGGGGATCTGGATACATTTATTCCAGGGGAGGAGGAGTTCCCGGGGGAAGGGGTAGTGACATTGAACTCTGTAGGCAGGCGCACTTCGCCCTAGTTCAAGGGCTCTATACAGTCGGGTGCAAAACGGCGTAGAGCCAGCTACAGGGTGGGGGCCCGCTGTAGGGGAGGATCGCGACGACTGTACCAACTTCCCTGACGGTCCGATTTGCCACAAGTACGAATGTAAACAATACAACCACTCGCGACCCCTCTCTGATGTCATGTCTATTTTTCTATTTTGGATGTGAAAAGCTCTAGGCTTGTTTTTTTTACGTATTTTTCATGAAAAACGAAAAATAAACGAAAATTTTTTATTGTTATTTTTTTGGATGTGAAAGGTCGTAGGCACGTTTTTTGTTCGACGTATTTTTGATGAAAAACGAAAAAATAGAAAAACCGCTCGTAGGCACGTTTTTTATAGCTATTTTTCATGAAAAACAAAGAAATCGAAAAGAAAATTTATTGTCTATTCTGGATGTAAAAGGCTCTAAACCACGTTTTTATACGCATCTTTCGTGATAACGCAAAAAACAAATAAATTGAAAAAAATTATTGCCTTTTTCGAATGTAAAAGGCTCGTGGCACGGTTTTTTGCGTAACTTTCATGAGCACGCAAAATAGCCAAATAAATCGAAAAAAATTATTGTCCTTTTTGGATGTAATGGTTTCGCTCGCAGGCCCGTTTTTTACGTATTTTTCAAGAAAAACGAAAAATTCGAAGAAATGTTATTGTCTTTTTTGAATGTAAAAGGCGCTCGTAGGAAGGTTTTTTACATATATTTCATGAAAAACGCAGAAAATCCCAAAAATTGTTATTGTGTATTTTGGATGTAAAAGGCTCGCTCGTAGGCACATTTTTTATTTAACGTATGTTTCATGAAAAACGAAAAACATCGCAAAAATATTATTGTGTATTTTGGATGTAAAAGGCTTGTAGGCACGTTTTATATTTATTGTATGTTTATTGAGAAACGAAAAATCATCGAAAACAATTTTACTGCCTATTTTGGATGTAATAGGCTCGAGGCAAGTTTTTAAATTTATTTTTCATGAAAACAAAAAAAATCGAAAAAACTGTATTGTCTATTTTTGATGTAAAACGCTCGTAGGCACGTTTTTTATACGAATTTTTAACGAAAAAAAAACACCAAATCAATCGAAAAAAGTATCGTCTTTTTTGGATGTAAAATCTCACAGGCATGTTTTTTGTTTGACGTATTTTTCATGACAAACGAAAAAAAAATCGAAAAAAATGTTATTGACTATTTTGGATGTAAAAGACTCGAGGCATGTTTTTTAAACGTATTTTTATGAAAAACACAAATAAATCGAAAAATAATATTGTTTATTATGGATGTAGAAGGCTCGTAGGGGCATTTTTTATGTAACGTATTTTTTATGAAAACCCTAAAAAATCGGGAAAAAAATCTGTTGTCTATTTTCGAGCGAAAGGCTCTAGGCACGTTTTTTACGCATTTTTCGTGAAAAACGAAAAATAAGAAAAATTTTCCAAACATTCCCATCAAAGAAAAATTGTGTTTTTGAAAAAAAAAAAAAATCTGAAGTATGTCGGGGTTCGAATGGAGGGCCGTTGGGATTCGAACCCGGGACCTTTACCTTACAGTGATGAGCGCCGTACAACCGTTGCGGCCAACGATCATTTTGGATTTGAAAGTTTTCCTAGCAATAAATATTTTTCGGTTACCGTATAAATGGTGTTCACTTAGTAAAACTCCCAAAACAGGGAAACTTAAACGACGGCACTATCGCCGTGGGTCACTTTCCTGTCAGCACTTATCCTCAGGACTCCTGCTACGTCTGTGGCCAACATAAGCAATATTTTAGAACGGATCCAAGTCTTAAACTGTGCTTGGAAATATTCTAGATCTTTCTACCTAAAATACACCATCACTTTCCATGGAATCTTGTATACATCCAAGAATTTGCTTCGACAGACTACTTGAACTCTGCTTAACCCATGACATACGCTTCAACTGGACGTCACAGCAGGGCTGCTCGTCGGACTTGACTGTAAAATTATATGACCCAATAGCGAATACTAATCAAGGTAGGATGATGGCCTTTTGTGGAGATTTTGCGGGGCGTGAAGGTTGCTTCTTCTTTTGCACATGAGTCGTGTTTGGCGATTATCTCCTATTCTATGGAGAAATCATACTGCTTCTGTTCCAGGAAAAAGCCACAGTACAAACTGCTGGTCTAAACTTAAACACGTCCGGTTTCACTTGCCACACTCTGGCAGTTTTTTAATTTGTCAAAAAATTCAATCTAAATTTGTATATTTGGTTTAAAAGACGTAACTACAACAACCAATTTACCTATTAAAAGACACACCAAAATAGGTAAATGGCAACCAACTTCGTGAAAACTGTGACTGGTCAACCTTGTTGCTAACTTCCCCACAGAGGCATCTACATGACCTCGAACCTCAGGCTGTGCCCACTAAATACCAAACAGTTTTAACCCTACCTCAACCTAGTTCTCAAGATGAATCTCAACCAACAGCCAAACCTTTAAGCAAACGTGTCTGCTTCTAAAAAGTTCGTAACATTTTGCAATTTATTCCCCCCGTCACCATGAAACAGGAGTCATTAATTAAGAAACAAAAATTCTCTTCAATGCCTGATAAAAGTAGTCTTGAAGCTTACAAATAAATTGAATAAATCATTCTATGTTTTTCACTTTTTTTGGTATCAAAAACTTGTATATTCATTATGTTAACAATTCAATTCACCTTGTATAGTCGTTACATTTTAAATTCAACATAACAATAATTTAATTATTTACGGCGAGAATAATTTTGTTTCTAAATAAAAAAATACTGATTTTTTTAAATATAATTTAGTTCATTTAGTTAAGAGATGAAATAAAGTTAGGGAATTATTTGTTAATGGAAAGCAGTAGCCGTTGAAGAGCGTTGACTCGTGGTTTCGAGTGGGGGCGGTGCGAGGGGGTGTGCGATGGCCGGGGGGGGGACAAGGTGACTGGACTTCCAAAGCGCACGTTCACCTTATCCACAAAGTGAGCGAACATTTTTTTCCAAAAGGCGCACTTTCTCGTGGCCCAAACACCATCTGGAAGCGCGGACGAAGAACAGGGGGCGGCGGACTTCGTGTCCGTTTTCAGAAGGCGTCGGCTCACACGTATCAAACCCACCTTTTATGTATTAATAATTAATTATGGTCAGGTATAAACACACTAATTGAACGTTAAAAACGACGGAGAAATTTATTATTTTACACTCTGTCGGACTACCAAAGGAAATATTGCGAAAGTTGGATGATATGGTGTGGTAAAAAACGATAATAGCAAGAGGGTTTGCGCTCTCCACGCACTGCAGGCAGCCTTCTGGCTTATTGTACCTTCCTACTACCTTAGTTCAGTGCAATAGACACAATCCTCCTCCTTAGAACTATCAGGTCATTGACCATTGCTCCTGCAATTTGATTCCCTAAATTTTTTCCGTACGTTTGGTTAATTCTCCATTGCGCTGTAGCTTCGCATTCGAAGATGATATGAGCTGCTATTATTTCCTCCTCCTCATTACATAATCTGCAAATGGGATTATCGTTGTAAATACTCATGTTGTGTAGGTATTTTCCCAGATGCCAGTGACCGGTATTCCTACCACTCTTCTGAGTTTGGCCCTCTCCAATTGCAGCAGTGCTTTTGTCAGTCTTGGTGAGGGTTGTTTCTTCATAAGTTTATGTCTAGCACCTCTAGGGTTTATCCACTTAACCTTTTGTTTTCGATCGTGTTTGGATCTATTCTGCGAAGAAGGATTCTATATTTGTTTTTCTTATCCCAGCGAAAGTTGGAAATACAGGCAAAACCATGGAGACCACGAAGACCGTGCTGATCCAATATCAATTAATTTAATGTAACTTCCTTAATTTTCACATTGCATTCAAATTTCCCAGCAAGTAGCTACTTATTGACAACTTTCCAAATTTTACTTTCAGGACCTGAGTCACAATGAAATAACAATTTTCTTGTGAAACTATTAATTTACAACATACTTATGCAACACACAAAAAAATACATAAAGACATAAAGAATGGAAAATTGAATAGGTAGGGTTGAGTTGGGAACCGAGTGGATCGAAGTCACGATAGCTCAAGCGGTAGAGCAGCGGCGTATCAAGCCGAAGGTCGTGGGTTCGAATCCCGCTCGTCACAATGACTTCTTAATCTCAACTAAAAACCTTTATTAATTGAAAAATATTAATTGGTCAAACGGACCACGGAAACTTGCGAATTATGACAAATTTTGAAACGAATTGGGGTGAGTGAACAAGGTAAAACTAAAAAATTAATCTCTACTGCGCTTTACCCAATTAGAAAGCGTTCTGGGTCTGTATCGTTTTTGTCCAAATTGGGACGGCATCAAATTCATACACCAACAATTGCGTATTATTTTATAAAAATATTTAAAAAAATTCATCAACTGATAAAGCTGGCGTAATCGAGGGAATGATGTTTTACCATTTTAATTGTTCTATAAGAGAAGGTAGACATTGTTCGTGAGCTTATAAATGTTTAATTCCTAAACAGATCCCGGAAAACACGATGAATATACGCGCATGTATATAAAGGTTTAGAAAATGCCTCCATGTAGGAATTATTTTAGTAATTTATTTATTTTGCTGCATTTCTTTTTAGTACCTAGTAGAGGACAAAAATGTCTGTTTCCTTATGTGACATTACGTTGAATAGGCTCTTTGAAATCCGGAGGAGGCGTTGGGAGGAACTGAAGAGGGCCGCGTTGCCTGGCGGCCGGAAAGCCGCCTTTCGCCCTCTGCTTTCCTATGCGCGAAAGAGGCGAAAGCTGACGTTTCCCCCAGAAACTTTTTTTTTATGCAGAAACGTTTTCGACTTTTCAACCCGAGTGCAACGTGAGCCTATGCACATGGGTATTGATTGAGAAGGCAAGGGCAGTGCACTCTAGACGGCGTCGCCGGTCACCATAGAAACACCCTTCTGAACGTAACCCTCGCTCGCCACGTCTCCCTCGACCCTCTTTCTCCAAATCCCCACGGGCACACCCTGAGGGGCCGTAAAAAAAAATCCAACAGGCCACGCCCGCACAAATTATCCAGTGTGTAAACAGAAAGCAGGGGGAAAGGTACATCACTAGCGAAACCTATGATGAAGAGCTTAAATTTCAAAATATACGGAGGCTGGATCCAAAAAACCTCATGGTTTGCAACGTTTTACTACTGGTGGTTTTGCACTGTACCTACTTCTAAGATAATCTGGCGGAACAAGATCAGTTCAACAAGCACCATCGTGTTGAACCTTCCCCAACAGTCGTGAGATTTCTCTTTGAGGTCTTGATGAAGACCCGGATGTTCGAAACGACCAAAAAAACAAAACGTTTTGATAATTGAAGGTTTCAGAAAAACATGTTCTTTATCGTGCCAACGTTTCGATCTTTATTGGGATCATCTTCAGAGCTCAAAGTGTTTGTACAGTTTTAATAATTTTTAACTTCTAAATTGGCTCTTACAAAGTAATAATGTCAACAGTGACATAAATTGACAAACTGCACGTAGAACCCTTGCCTTGTTTCACAATAGGACCGAGCGCGAGAGGTAACAATCAGACATCCTGTGAATAAGGGAATACGCCTACGTCTGTCAAAAACAGCTAAACAGGCTGATCTACAGTTTTTTACGAAATCTGTTGCTAAATTTATATCCAAACATTGACCTTTCTATATCAATTTGTTCGGTAAATTATAACTGTCAAACGAGTCAGCAGCACCTTGTCGATAAAATTGTGTCGACGGACATGGGATTTTATCGGTCGTAAACGTTTCGCTTTGTGTTTTTGGTCCGAGGTCGTCCTATCGGCGACCTTTCGAGGCGGCGAAGCTTGTCTATCACAGGGGAGGCGATCGTGCGCCGAGGTGAAAGTACGGCCACTTTCTCTACTCTTGAGACTTCGGCTTTTCGGTATGCAGTAACGAATGTCTAACATCTCATAATTTAACTAAAATAATCCCAACTAGAGTAAGCTAGGACGTGTAGCTGTGCCAGCACTCAGTCAATAGAACAGAACTGTTCCATCCTGTCAGTTTCTACATTATATTTTTGTCTTAAGTTCCCACAGCCCTGGGGGGTTCTAGGGAAAATGGCGGTTCGTTCTCCGCTCTTATTTCTGCCCATAGAGGATGATGTTACGTTGGATGAAGTCTGTAACTTAACATAGCTTGATTACCATAGAGCAGGGTTCTCCAAACGGTGGTCCGGGGCGACCTTCGAGGAAAATTAATAATTTTCAATAGTTTAGTGGTCCGCTTGATCAATTAATATCTTACAATTTATTAAAGCTTTCAGTTGAGAGCCAATAGTCAATGACTTGAACGGGATTCGAACCCACGATCTTCGGATTGATACGCCGCCATTTCATTTGTCGCCGGGAATCAAATAGATTGCCCGACCTTTGAAAAATGGCAAAAAGGAGGTAAAATTCAAAAGGTGTGGTTTAGATGGGAAGTTAGTGTCCGAGTCGATCGAAGTCACGATAGCGCTAGTGGTAGAGCAGCGCCGTAGCAAGCCAAAGATCGTGGGTTCGAATCCCGCTCGTGCTATTGACTTTTTTCTCTGACTGAAAACCTTAATTAATGATAACGCAGAATGAATAAAAAATATTAAAAAACTAATAATAACAACACAAAATAATAGTTATTTTATTATTTATTCATTCTACATTATCATTAGAAAATATTAAGGTAAGTGAAATGGACGGGACTTGAATGTATGGCCGTTCGGTTTCCTAGAAATTTCATTGTTGAAAATGGATCAAGTCTCCGGATAGGTGCAGATCAAGTAGCCAGTGGTAATGGAAATCTAAAAAGAGTTAGTACCACAGATACGGGATTTATAGAGGCTGATGAGTGTAAAGCTGGTGTGTGATTTGCACGAAAAGACCTTCAAAACCGTTCAAACAAATATTTCTTTTCTTAGACGATTTGTTTAAAACCAACGAAAATCCTTTGCAGACGTGTGCACAGATAGTACAGACCAAACGATAGGAGACGTTATGACTAAAATATAATTCAAAGGATTGAGCCAACCAGTCACTGCTCTCCACAAGGCATGGCTTTACATAAGAAATAAATGCCTGCCTCCTTTAAGAAAATTTGGAAATCTACTTAAAATTCCCTTGTAATTCTAATTGCTTGATGTTGTAGACATACTTTCATGAACCAAAGTGCATCGAACTGCTCTTAACTGCAACGTCTTCCCTGTTGGCAGTTCTCATGCTCCCGTAATACTCAACCATGCCATCCTTTAACTCTTTTCCTTTCCTGAATGCTACATTTTCTACCTTCCTTCTAACTTATGTTGTAGTACCTGGAGGGGTCATGTCACTGATTAAAGGTATTGCAACTTTCGTATGGTGGCTTTGGCTTGCTTTCTTGTGTCTTGTCGATCAAAAGATGACTGAAAGAAAATGCAACCGTTTTGTAACCCCCTTTGCCACCTAACCTAACCTAACCTAACCCCAGCGGTTTGAGGTGGAAGATCGCACCTCTTTAATGGAACACCAGAAACATGCATGGGACTGTACAACTGTTAGTCATGAAAAGTGCTAGTAGTGCCTGTTCCGTGATTACCTCATAGAAATAACTCCAATGTATGTCCCAGCATTAGAGTGTATTTCAATGCAATTGTACAATGAAACTTTTTATAAGATGTCATTGCGCAAGAGTGCACTCGGGGTGGCACTGGGCCACTCACGGATAACGGGAAGCGTATGTTTAATTCATAACGGGCGTTTCTTTGTTCTCCGTGACAGGAGCAAGTGCAAGGTCCTCGGAGCCGTCATAAACGGGATCGCCTATTCAATCTTTTCGTCGGGGGAAACGTTTTTAACCAGCGGGCGTTTTTGTCGCGCGCGGAAATAACCCGGCAGGCGGAAACGCGCTCCCCGCTCTCGGGGGTTGAACGGGCTTAAAATAATTCAAGGGGTTCAAATAGAGCGTATTTCGGGGGTGGTTTTAAATAAACCGGAATTGACTTTGGTCCGCTGGAAGCCCTTCTTCCTCACAATATCGGTCCGTTTTCTATCATCCCTTGAACTTTTTCGTCCGACAGCCTAAGAGATTCCCGTTTCTTCACGTTCCTATTCTCTAAAAAATTATTTATAAGAATATTTTACAAATACACCCACACACACATCACTGTACCCATGATATACAGATATAAAAAAGCGGTTAGTCAGGTAACTTAAATTTCATAAAAATTCCGTAATAAATATAATTGTATAATGCCAAAACAGAAACTTATTTAATCTTAGTAAAAATCTTATAGCAATGTTTCTGAACAATCTCAGACGATGTTTCAGTATTCATCAAGTCCGTGGAAGCTAATGAAGGGATCGATATCGGCTTACTTTTAATTTTCTTAGTTGCAGAAAGAACAAATAAAAGAAACGGGAATGTGTATATATATACATTTGTCAATGCAATATTGTATAATGTTGTATATAATAAAGGGATTCAAGAAAAATTGGGATTCGCAAAAGCTTGTATTGTTAATCGATAAGGACTTTGTTCGACTGTTGTTTTTTCTCGAACAAAATCCCATTGTCCTGGAAACAGTGATGATATTGTAAGTAAAATAATCACCGGATGATAATATGTAACGGTGGGTGATTCATGGTAGGTTTTAAAGGGCAGTAAATTATAGCGAAAAATTGGCGATTGAAGATTAAAATTTTTCAAATTTCCCCACAATGAAAAATCCCTAGCGGCCTATTCATCCTAGATGTTCGTCGAATTATTTTAAGTGGACTAATTACGGAGTGGGGAAAACTACCCTCTGTGAAACCAAAGTGCTGCGTCCGAGTTTATACGCCGTATTTCTTTATTTAATAAGGGATTTCCCCACTTCCAACCTCGTCGTTAATTTGGCCGCTTCTAATTTGGTGCGGTAGCTTTTGACTTTATTTTATAAACGAATAAACCAAATCCAATTACCTTCAAAACACCACACCAATGGTTTTAATCGAAGTAAGTTATTTACTAATTACAACCACAATTGAACGTTGCATCAAGTAGTTTCGTGGTTTCTTAAAAACAGTCTTCAGAAAGAGAGAGAGTCAAAGTGTGTGAATGAGTGAGAGAGAGAAAGAATGAAAGTGTTCGAGTGAGAGCGAGAGAGAAATAGGGTGAAGAGAGATAGTGAAAGTGAGTGAGTGAATGACAGAATAGAGAAAGAAAGAAAGAAAAAGTGAGCGAGAGTGAGAGAGAGAGAAAAAAAGAAAGAGAAGAAGAGAAAGTGAAAGTGAGTGAATGAGTGAGAGAGAGAGAGAAAAAAAAGAAAGAGAAGAAGAGAAAGTGAAAGTGAGTGAATGAGTGAGAAAGAGAGAAAGAATAAAAGTGTGTGAGTGAGAGCAGGAAAGAAATAAAGAGAAAAGTGAGAGAAAGTGAGTGAAAGAGAGAGAGAGAGAGAGAGAGAGAGAGAGAGAGAGAGCAGCTTCGTCCTCGGAAATGTTAAAAAGGATGGGACCAATGGTGCTACTTTGGGAAACATCCAAGTTTAGAGATTGTAGCTCGGAGTATCCAGAACCTTGCTACATTGGATTTTAGTATTTGATAATGGGTTGAGGAGGAGGCAAGAAATAAAAATGAGCTTGTTCAATACAGTTAGACATCGTAAAACAGTGCAGTGTTTTTACAAAACAAATAATACATTCAAACTAAATTAATGGGTCTATTGCACAACAGGTGCCGGGGAGTCGAAAAATAATTATAAAACTACAAAAATTTAAAGAATTTTTCCATCACTGTCTGATTTCTGCAGTAAAATAGCATTGCTGAATTTGAAACCTCAGCAACATGTTAAAAATTATCTGTTCTCCTGTACTTTTAAAGGGTCGGAGGAGTGTGCGCTCGGTGAATAGTGGGAAAATCATATCACTTTCATTTTGCTATCGACTTCCTTTTTTTCTTTTTTTTTAAACTTACCCACTCGTTGTACTTTTCCTTACCCAGTCGTACCGTTATTCCCAAAGAGAATGAATAATTCCACAACAAGTCGGCTCCGCGGGCGGCTCGGAATAGAAAAATAAACAAGCGTTTCAAGGATGCGAGACAAGGAAAGAGGTAGGAAGTTGTCAACGGATCCGTGGAACGAGACCGCGTCCCTGCGCTTTTCGCGGCCATATTTTTCAAAGCATCTCCAGAGTTCGAATTGAGTCGGATTTAAAGGGACGTAAATAGCACAGCATCCCCCGACGATGACGGGCCCAACGCCAGAACACGCCGAGTGATACTGACCTAAGGAGAAAATGAAAGCGGTCCTTGAAACCCTATTTATAAATATAAATCAGTGCACGCCCATAAAAACAATTTGTTCACTTATCACAACATAAAACATATCTTAAATATTCATTTATAGTGAAATAAAGATCCTAAATTCTGCTGGGCATTATTATTAAACAGTGAAAAAATAAACATTTCTAATCCCCTGATTAATATTAAAAGACAAAAGAATTTATCATAATTAGTAAAATAAACACCGTCCCTGTAATCTTCAGGCCATTTAATGGAGCAAAGTTAATCTTAAAAATAAACTTTCCAGAGCAAATAAATTTAAACTGAATAAAATTAAATCTGTTTCAATTTCCGCCGTAACAGAGGGTGAAGCGCTCAGATAAAGTAAAAGTTATAAAGAGTTAGAGGAGAAAAGTGGAAAACAGAAGACAAAATGACAAGAGGGCACAGCGCGAAGCGATTCGACCAGCCGGGGCCATGCGGGTTTACCTACTGAACATACAATTCTTTTCAGTTAATTAAGGTTTTTAGGTGAGATGAAAAAGTCAGCGTCACAAGCGGGATTCGAACCCACGACCTTCAGCTAAATACGCCAATAATTGATATCACGATAGCTCAATTGGTAGAGCAGCGTATTTAGACAAGCAGACCATGTAACCTAATAAAATTAACATAAAATAATGTAACGTGAATACATACAGAAGGCCCCCTGGTAAATTTGGAAGGGGGCCCTCTAAATAAACAGACCGAATAGGTACCGGAATAGGTAACTCGCCGGTGTTGTGTTAACACTTTGGTTCCGAATGTCTTTAGTTTTAAGAGCTTTTGTTAAAGTGATTTACGTACTTTCACTTTTATGCAGTTTGCGAATGACAAATGTGATGCCATTGAAAGAACGGATTATTCAGTAATTATTGAATTGATTCGACCCAAGCAAAAAATGGATAATATTTATCATTAGTTGAGTAGTTGGATGAATGGATTACGCTGTTTTGCGTCATGTGGCGTATTGGTTTTCGCCTTTCCTCCCACAGTCTGAGCTTTTCCAATCCGTACGACCCCATACCAATATCTCTTTGAACATTTTCAATTTTATTTCGGTCCCAGGGTTAATTAATTCAGGGCGAAAGAATGCCGGCTAGCCTCGAATGGGGTCGCCCCTTGCGCATTGTAACTTATTAAACTGGAAATGAAGAAGTCTGCAGACCTTGACCTAAACAGCGTTCCGGCCGTTGACAAAATCGATAAGCTTCCAAGCCTTTTTTGCCACGTTCCACAAGAGTGGAAAAACCGGATCTCGGCATTTGTTTTCCCCTTTTTTTTTTCAACGCACCCCCTTGAAATATGCTCGGAACAAGTGGATGAACCATGTGCCTGGGAGCACCCAATGACTCACGACTTCGGACCCATTGTCTGAGTTAATTGAAAAAGGGGTGTATTTCTTCCACCCAGTTTCATGCCCCTGTGGTCATTTCCCCCTGGAGGATCGACTCTAAAGTTAATTTTGCCTTTTGAGATAATTATATCCTCATTAAAAACAAAACTCTTGCATAACAATTTGTACTACGGTGTATGCAACAATCATAATTGAGAAAGTTCAGCTTTCGTGTTCGATTGTTGTGACATATGTTGATATATGGATTTCATCTTTACCAGAATAACTTTTAATATATGCCAATTAAACTGAACAATTTTCCTGAAAATATTTGGGACTTCCGATTTTGTTTCGATCGTAATAAAACCAATTGCTAATTGAGGCTTATTGGAAGGCCAAAAATAAATTAAATTAAATTTCTAAATTTAGCAACAAAAAGACACATTCATATATCAGTATTTTGGGTTATCTTTTAATTATTTAATAAATGTTTAGTTTGGCCGATTCCGGTCATTTAGAAAAAAATTAATAATAAGGTAAGTACTAAAGTCTAAACTTAAAATTTTTCACAGTGTTTTTTTAACCTGTCCACGACAGATTTACGGCACCACTACACCCTCTGGTTAGTTAGGTAAGATATAACACGACTCTCGAAGACGAAGACGGCCACTCTCAACACGCCACGCAAGAATGGCACAATTACCCAGATGGCAAACACTTTAAGCCCTGAAGATGAACTCAGTAAAGATCGAAACGTTGGTAAGATACAAAAAATGTTTTTCTGAAACCTACATCATATCAGATCGCATCTTTTAGTAAGATATAACGTTGTCACCTCTAACAATTCTTGGAACTAGATGTATCTGTTGGGATGTAATACTCTGCGCTCTTTAAGAGCATGCATCTTCCGTTCTTTGCCTATAGCATACCGGTGAGTCCTATTTCAATAAGTAACTTGATCAGTTGGCCGGCTTCCGTGGTTGAATCTCTACAGACACATCATACATCCCAAAGCATTTCCTCACGGTTTCTCCTAGGTATGTTGGTGTCTGCTTTCTTTGCAGAATCTACACATGCCGTCTTGCATTATTCCGGATTCTTTGAATGTCCATTTAACTTTTTAACCTGCAATGCCCTCTTAAAAGTCCTTGGAGGATTCGCGAATTTTTCCTTTGGTACATCCTTTGGCGTCTTTCCTTTCCAAATGTGTTAGGAGATTCTCGGATTATTCGTGTTCAATGAGTGAAGTCCATTCATTTTCTTTTTGTCCTTCTGGTTCAGGTGCTCACTGATAATGTGGGTTCCTCTACACATAAGGGCTCTTATCAGCCCCTTTCCGTATTCCCCTGGAACTAGAAACGCCCCGTATATAGGAGCAAAGAACATAACTACTTTGTTATTATCTATCTAGCATATAACTGAAATGGTATGTAAAAAGTGAGATAACAGCCAAACATCAATAAATAGGGATAATTGAGTTTATTAGTTTCTTCAGGGTAGCTCAGAACTGTTTTTACAATTTAATTAATTATGCATAAATTTTATGTATTCTAATGTTCACGCGTTTTGAACGTAATAAATAAACGGGGGAAAACACGGAAAGCATCCAGGGGCGCAAGGCGTTCTGATAATTCATTCCAGTCAGGACAAAAGGCTTATTCCGAGTTGGGAGTTTGAACCGAGACCCCTTTTACATTTCTTTTTTTAACGCGATCCACCAGACGAAATGTGGGGTAGACGCGCCTCGACGACCTCCAAGTTAATTTCTCTTCGGGCAGGGCGACGAGTGTCAATGCGCCCCCTTTTTGTCCCGTACGAGCGAGAGCAATTCCAAAATAAAATGCCCTTAATGTAGGTAGGAACAAGGGGCTCTGGAAGTGTTAAAATACTGCATTCAATCTAAACATTCAAACATTTCTGCGGTTCTAAACGGAAAACCTTTTAAAGGTTAAAAGTTCTTCAGCAGAACATCGAGGTTTAGCAAAAACCGCGTACTTCGTACAAATATTAACCAAGCTCAATTTTTCGAGTATTCATTCGTTTCGAGAGAAATTACGGACTGACAAGGGTGCCACCCTTCGTGTCAGAAGGGATGAAGCGAACCTTCCGGCGCCCCACCTCGCGGATCCGGCTAAGAGTGCAATGCTCCGAGGCCAGTACCCCCGCGAGGCCCTTGACCCTCCGCTCTTCCGCCTCCCCACCGTTTCATCTGCTAAGGTCACCGCGGACTTGTTAACTTCGCCACCAGTTTTCCAACCTCGTCCATATCGCTAAAGTCAATCGAAGTCGAGTGATTTAAGTGAGAAGTCACGAAGTTCTAGCCAGTCCCGAAAGCCTTCTATCTCGTAGTGTAAACAAATTATAGAGGTCTAAACATATTGAAACGCTTTCTTTCAACAATAAAAATGTTTCATTAACAATAATAATTATAATTAAGAATGGTATTATATATAAATGGTGGTACCATTTATGGTCTTATTATAAGACATCAACATTAAATTGTAGGTTATATTTATCAATAAAACAAACACCCAAGGATCACGAAAGCGAAAAGATAATGGGATATACTCTGTATGTTAAAAAGTGCAATTGAAACCAGCATTGGGCTATAACTCAGAAACTTTAAAAAGCTCCAGAAGGTCATCTGAAACAACAATGGGGCCTAACCAGTAACACCATAGAAAGAATATGTCGATAGTACAATTGAAAGAAAAAAAATGGGAATGTAATTGGACTTTGAACGACGAAAGTTACATCATATTCCCAGATATTCAGCTGTCAAGATCAAGCTGGTCTGCGGTTATAACACATCTCAGAAGCTTAGAAAATGTAAAAAGCCGATGTTTACATTATTTGTGAGGAAACGAACCTGCCAAGGTGTCAACAGAACAACCGACAAGGGCCAGAGGCACAGCAATGTGCAAAGAGTGTAGGCTGCAGAATTGAACGTACACTTTGGGACACGGCAATTGCAGAAACGTTCTCAAATTGCCTATTTTATTACTTTGGCTTTGGGCTGGTTTAGACGTGTAGAAAATCTCCAAAGCTTGAAGAAAGTAAAAAATAAGCTGACAATAATTCAGGTACATAGCATATTTTTTTGCGGTAGAAAATACAATAAAAAACCGACAGGGCTAGAAGCCCGTTGGAAAATTTTTTAGTTTTCAGACAGTAGAGCTTGAGCAATGAGGGAATTCAGCTGGTTTCTGAACATCCAACATAGGCGTCAGTTAGCCAACGTGGATTAAGTGTTTTTGCTGTTTGCTAAGCTCATCTCTAAAGCTTTAAAAAATTACAAGCTTTCTATATTTAACTGCTGGGAAATGAACCAGCCTACCTTTTGGTTGCAGAAAGTACGAAATCAACGGTAGGCCAAAGAAAAATTGTATAACATTCCTCAGTGAGCAGACAGCAGAATTGAATCAAATAATAAGCTCATTTGGACTCTTAACTCGCATAGGTAGACCTGCATAGATAGACAATCATGGTACGTCCATATAACTTTACTACCAGCTTGGAAAAATTAAATTACAAACCTTAATAAAACGAATTGAATAAAAAAACATAAGCCTCGTCACCACCATTCCCCCTTCTAATACCCCCTCAAAAGCAAGCCTATCATAAATAAAGTTAGTTGTAGAATCGGCCAAGAAGTAACAGAGACATCAGTACAAGTCCTATGTACCTGTGATCTGATTTGTTACTAGCATTTAAATAGGAAGAACAACACCCAAAGAAATTTGAACGGTAGCTTCTATAAATGGTCTGTATGTATATGTGTTATCACATGTCATTCATTTATAATAAGCAATACATTGTAAACATCTCAGCACCCAGAGGGTGATATGTCGATGAAAAAAAACAACGCGAGTCGCCAAACGACCAAATAGGCACAACAACCCGCAAATCTAACGAAGAAATCTCACATAAATAAAGATCCTCGTCTGTTGCCGAATTGCAAGAAAACCTATTAAACTCGTCACGGTAAAACCGGAAATAAGGTAAGGAAAGCAGACGGAAAGATCTTTCTGATTCGACCAGATACAGTTAAACGACAGTTTCTACATGTTAAACGCGATAAATTACCTTGATCCATTTGATGACATGCGGCAAATAGCAATAATACTGTGACAGAAATTAAAAAAGAGGAAACATCTGAGCTTCAAACTGATGAAGCGACGGCATTTCAGAAACTTATCCGGCTCTATAATCCAGAAGGCGACACGAGCTTTGATGATGTGAAGAACAATAACGGGGAAAACTGGTGATGTAGACCGGAAACTTTGGATATGCACCATGATGGTAACAACTAGTCAATGGGACTCACACATTGGACGCAAACAATTCAAGGACCTTCTAATTATTTTCGGAAGGTGGAAGTCTCATGTCTCAAGGGAAGCAGGAATAAACGACGAATCGGTTGGCATCACCCAATGCGCCACCAGATTCTCCAAAGAAGCACAGGAAACTAATCTAATAAGTAACTGTAGTGCTACACTTTCCCGCATGAGGAACTGCTTTAACGAAACAGTAGAAGAAATTGACCCGCTGAAATTGGGCCTACTATTCTAGTTCCTTGATTTGATGATAGTTGAATTAAGACTGGTGTGCTATAGTTACAGAACGGGGAATTCAACAGCTCTTAAAGTGCGCAGTAATATTGCACACCCGACTAATACATATACAACTACATCTAACCAAGTTGAACCGGCATACGGGCATGTACTGGGTCTTTTCTTCACTCGCAGGACCCGTGTGCCGGTTCAACTTGAGTTCGCCAACTCGCAGACCAAACCCCATCATCTATAACACAGCCAGTCAGGCTACGTTACATAAAAGGTATGTACACAAAACTAACACCCGTGAGTGAAAACAGACTCAGTAATTGCCTGTGTGCCGGTTCAACTTGAGATCGCCAACTCGCAGACCAAACCCGTCATCAACCATTTTAAAGTTTGTATATTTTGTTAAACATAGTTATTTTGGTAGAGATGTGAAATGTTTCCAGTAGATCTAATCCGTAATGTGATATGCTTTTGAAGTCATCGGATGAATACAATCCTGGAACTTTTTTAGGTCTTATTTTCCTTGTCCTTATTCAACACGTCGCGTATTTATCGCGTATAGAGTTTTAATTCTGTCCAGAAGTGCATGTTTCTGTAGGTTTCAATATAATAGAATATGATAAAATACATTTAATCGATTAAACTAAATCTTGTTAGTTTTGGATGTAGGAAAACTATTTCTCTTCTATTATACCGTGTACAAGTTGTCCTTAGGCTGTCACGGTTCCGACCCTGAGAGTAAGCCAATTTGGCAGGGGGATTTCCGGCTAAGGACCATTAAAAAATAATAGTTAATTCCCGTATAGGAAACGAAGTTGTGCAACAATTAGGACGGCGGGCAAGTCGTATAGTCAATGATCCTATCCAGAAAACAATCGTCACGGGATTTTATTTCGTTCCCCGTTCCATTTGAACTGGAAAGTCCTCCACAAAAACAAAACAAATAAGTATAGTTTTCAATTTGTTTGTTAACGCTGAGTCGATAATTTTTTTTTTAAATTACAATCTGTAATTATTATTTACAATATGTAATTTGCGGATACATAAACTAATTACATCGAAGGGAGCAAATAATCAATGTTATGCTCTTCACTTTGTTTATGTTGTTTTACTGTTTACTCTGAAAGGAGGTCGCGGGGCCATTTCCTTTTGAGACGCCTTTTGGTGTTGTTGGGATGGGTTCTATTGGCCAGGACGTAAGCAAGCGTAATAAAACCAAACCTCCAAAAATGAATAAAAATATAATAATTTTTAATTTAATTTTTAAGAGTGGATGAACTTCACTGTTTATTCCTCACATCCACGAGAATAAAACCGAATCGGATTCGGAAAAGAATTCGTAGACAAAACCTATATAGGTGCTCTTTTTTATCTAAGAAAATTAGGAAACTTTAAAAGGACTCAGAAAACGCTTAAATTGTTTGGGGAATCTCCTCTGACATGCTCGTACATCAAATAGTCCATGCAATTATTGTACTAGTAACAAAAAACGGTCTTGCCTAATTCGCGTTTCATACATAAACCGGAAGTCAATTTTGTAAAACAACTATCATGAAATGTTCGGCTAGATACGCCGCTGCTCTAACACTTGAGCTATCGTGTACGAGAGAATCGAGGTTTTTTCTGTCTTTGGCTTTATGTCTTGGCATATCGGCCAAAGACAGTGTATTGTAGAAGTATTCGTTTTTGGGGGGAAGGGTATCATGAAAAAAAGGCCAGAGGCGACGGCGGGAATCGAACACACGACCGCGGGGTTATATAAGCCCAGAGACTCTCACGCTAACCACTCCGCTACAGCGGCCTTCGTGAATGAGGTTGCAACAGCTCAAGTGGAGGATCTAGCCGAAGATCATGGGTTCGAATCCCGCTCGTGACATCGAATTTTTTATCCTAACAACCTTAATTAATGTTAAACCGTTTGTTTTGCCATTCATTTCCGAACATTTACGATTGCCTATTTTAGCTGTTCTGTCTTACGGAAGCGTTGGAGCTTTTCAGTGGTTGATCTGTGCGTTGTTTTTTCCTTCGTCGAGCCGTTCCCGAACGGTGAAACGTAAATCGTTGATATCCTTGGTTTTTCCGATTAATTCTGCATAATTTGGCCTCTCCTTGTGAAAATTATATACTATGCTTAAGTGCTGGTTTCAATGGTGTATATTTCTAGGTCTTTTTGTACGTTATGTAATAGTTTTAACTTTCCCATATTTTACCGGGTCCGTGATAGCGAGGTAAATAGAAGAGATTGGGATTTTCAGTAGTTGGTCTGTGTGTTGTTTTGCTCAGTCGAGTCCCTTTTATGTGGTCATCAATGATGAAATTTGAGTGTTATTCTGTTTCCGATTATGCTGTATATTTTGCCTCTCACGTTTTATTTTCTAAATTATAAACTGTTCTAAATTAGTAGTTTAAGTAGTGTTAATGACGTATATTTCTAGGCTTTCAAGTATGCTCTGCTTTCGACCGTTGTATGCTTCGTATAGTTTTAGATAAAAAGTCAGTGACACAAGCGGGGTTCGAACCCAAGCTCAAGTGGTAGAGTAGCGGCGTATAGCCGAAGGTCGTGGGTTCGAATCCCGCTAGTGACACTGACTTTTTATATCTCAACTAAAAACCTTAATTAACTGAAAAATATTACATTGGTCAAGCGGACCACAAAAACTAGTGAATTGAATGGGTTGTCTGTTTGTTGGATTGGGTATAATTTTTCTATAATTTTCCTTCCCTTCTGTTCCATTTATGTATTTTCATTTCCATTCACAAGGTATATGGTGTGTATGAAGAAAATGACTAATGGGCCAAATTCGATGTTTGATTCCAAAACTTTTCAATTGTGTTTCCTACGTTTTTTATGCTTAATTTTTTCATAAGATTGACTAGCTTGTCTTGTTTTCAATATATGCTGATTTGGTTCAGTTAATGTCTGTATTTGAGGTTGTTTACTAGTTTTTTGCTGTGTTACTTTGCAATGGTTGCTGTGTAATGTTTATTTTTTTGTTTCTATTTTTCATTAATAATTAACAAATGGTGCTATCATTTTATTGCTGCCGTTAAAAAATGATTTTAATAATGTTTCTTTGTTTGCCAGATTGTCTTCATTATTCCGACTATAGGACTTTTTAAATCATATGTTACACCAACAATTTCAATTCTTTAAGTGCACTTACGACCACAGAGGCCTTTCTTCGTCCTTCGGAATCTCCGTAGGCACCCCGAGGGGCAAAAAGTGGCGCAGTTGGTAGCAAAAGGGGTTCGTGAGGGCTCGCAGGGTTTACCTGAAAGTTGCGTGGGCCCTTCCATTCAACTCGGAACCGATGGAACAGATTGCTTCAGGAAGTCTGGTATCTCTCCTGCTATTAGCTCATTGTTTACTCCTCTTTTTATTGAATCCTTTTTCCCTTCTATGTCGCTCTCACTTTCTCCCTGGATGAGTCGACGGCCGACAAAAAATCTAATAAAAGCCGTAAAATCTCTACGATTGTTATAATTATTTTTTTTACCGTCGAGCCTACAAAGATTGTAATCCTGAGCGAGGTAACAATGCTCATAAAAACTGGAAAATAGTTATTACTAGTCTAGTAGTAATCAGCCAGTGCAAATTTGAGGAACTGGTGTATTGTTCAAATACTTAAGTTGTTTTGAACTATAGACCTCAAATATTTGGGGAAAAAATTGTAATAGTCATATAATATAAAAAACATTTACAAATCAAAGGTTTTCAATAAACAAGGGACAAAATTATAATCGTTATGAATCAGTGTAAATTCAAGATATTTGAGGATTAGTTCGGTCCAAATTGAAATGCATAGTTAAAACCTTGATCCTCGATTGTCCAATAACGTGACTAGTTTTCGTAGTCCGCTTAACCAATTAATATTTTTCAATTAGTTAAGATTTTTAGTTGAGATAAAAAGTCAGTGTCACGAGCGGGATTCGAACCCACGACCTACGGCTTGATACGCCCCTACTCTACCACTTGAGCTATCATGACTTCGATCCACTCTGACACTAACTTCCCGTCTCAACCAACCCCACCTTTTGAATTTTCCCTCCCTTTTTTTTTGCAATTTTTCAAATGTCGCGTAATCTATTTGATTCTCGGTGGGAAATAAAATGACCTAAAATCTCAGATCCTCAAATATCCGAATAACTTCACATGTTTTCGTGGCCCGTTTGACAATTAATATCTTTCAATCAATTAAGGTTTTTACTTGAGATAAATTGTTGAATTATTTATTTTTTAAATCGTCTTTTCGTATCAAGTACCTAATTTCAAACTTTAAACAAAAACCTTTTATCGAAAAGGTGGGGTTGAGATGGAAAGTTACTGTCCGAGCGGATGGAAGTCACGATAACTCAAGTGGTAAAGCAGCGGCGTATCAAGACGAAGGTAGTGGGTTCAAATCCCGCTTGTGACACTGACTTTTTTACCTCAACCAAAACCTCAATTAATTAAAATGAATTTATTTTGTCAAGCCGACAGCAGCTAAACCTAATCAAACGTAATAAGAAAAATTAAGTATACTTCATTAAAAGCCGTGGCCAATTCATTTGTCGACGGGAATTGAATAGATTACACGACATTTCAAAAATGGCAAAAAAAGGAGGGAAAATTCAAAATGTGGGGTTGCGATGGGAATTTAGTGTCTGAGTGGATCGAAGTCACGATAGCGCTAGTGGTAGAGCAGCTGAAGGTCGTGGGTTCGAATGACACTGACGTTTTATCTCAACTAAAAACTTCAATTAATCGAAACGTATCCGAATAACGAATAGCAAACGATTGTGGATGATTAGAAAAGTAGTTCTCTTTTTTTAGGGATACTCGAAATAATATAAATTAGTCTCATCCCTGATCCTCATATGTAACGAAGTTATGATTTTTATTAAGTGGAAAAACAATCAACCAGTGGAATTATTTAAACAATCTCTCTTTTCTTCGACGTAACATAAGGCAACTAGATTTTAATTAACGTTATTCAAAAGAGATTCAGCATTTAAATTGATAGTAAATTCAGGATTTCAATTTCAGGGGATTAAGTCCAATTTGTGTGATCCCTTCTGAACAAATATCTCAGCTAGGTTCTAACGTCTGTAAAACCAGGACGAAAAATTGTGCATGTTAAAAGAGTAATTATTATTAACCAGTTTTTCTCAATTATGATATTTGAAGATCGTGGAGTGTAGCCCAAATAAGGCAGAACAGTTTTAAATTCACGGGATTTGATTAATTAGGGACGTGGCCGTAATAATACTCATTTGGTAACATTTCTGCGCCGCAAACGACGTGAAAAACTTATAATTTATTAACAGGGAAAACCAATCCAAGAAGATTATAATTTGCTAGAGTAATAGTACCATGTTAAATTAGCGATATTTCAAGATCCAGGAGATGTGGTCCCGATAATATTGGGTTGTCCGGAAAATGATGCAGGATTTTAAGTTTTCATTTAAAAAAATCTATATAAAATATTCTGTTTACGTTTACAGGATTACTCATTTGTTTAAATGTCAACACTTATTAATCCTCTTCCAAATGATATTGTTTGTTTACCTCTGTAGCATTCCGCTACTTGGAAATAATTCAGTCATCCTTATAATGTCAAAGCGAGAATTTCGTACGATTTTCTTTTACGAGTTTAAACTCGGCCGAAGCGGAGCCCAAACGGCTAGAAACATTAACCAAGTCTGGGGCGAGGGTTGTGTTAATGAGTGCACTGTGCAAAGGTGGTTTAAAAAATTTCGGGAGGGAGATTTCAGCCTTGAAGATGAAGAAGGTCGTGGAAGGCCTTCCTCTCTTAATGATGATGTTCTGCGATCAGTGGTGGAAGAAAACCCCAAAACAACTGTTCGAGAACTTGCAGAGCAACTCAAAGTCAGTAAAACGACCGTCGCTGACCACCTCAAGGCGATTGGAAACGATCGCCAAAAAAATCAGCGCTTTGATGTTTGTGCATCACTTCTTTGTCGAAACAAAAATGACTCATTTCTGGCCAGAATTGTTACATGTGACGAAAAGTGGATTCGCTACGATAACACTAGACGTTCTGGACAGTGGCTCGACAAAGGAGAAGCTCCAATACATTTTCCAAAGCCCCCAACTCATCAAAAAAAGGTAATGGTTACGGTATGGTGGGCTTCATTTGGTTTAATACACTACAGCTTCTTAAATCCTGGCGAAACCATCAATGCTGAATCATACTGTAATCAAATTAATACCATGCATCAGAAATTGGCAGTAATGAAGCCCTCTTTGGTCAATCGGAAAGGGCCCATTTTGTTGCATGACAACGCTCGACCACATGTGTCACGTGTAACGTCACAAAAATTATTGGAGATTGGCTATGAAACTTTGCCTCACCCACCCTACTCTCCGGACCTCTCGCCTACTGACTACCATTTTTTTAGACACCTGGACCACTACTTACAACACATAATATTCAAAAATCAAACGTTGGGTTCAATCAAAAGTTACCAACACGTTGGGAGAAATGTATTGAGAGTATGGGAAATTATTTTGATTAAAGAACATTGCTTTAAAGTAACTAGTTTCTTTTTTTTGTTTAATACCAAAATCCTGCATTATTTTCCGGACAACCCGATATAATTTTGACTGCACGTCCTGATAATTAAATATTATTAAAAAGTTCGAAAGGTTACAGTCATACAATCGCAGAGTAGTTACTAGATCAATACCTTTTAAGCAACCCTGGCCGTCAAATTTATTGGAAAGCTTCTGAAATTTACTATATCAAATTGACATCTCTCATACTCAAGGGCAGAAATCACCAAACCAATGGCTGGTCGGGGCTCTAAAACGTGGCTGAGACAGAATACAGAAAAAGGAAATTCAGACCATCTCTGTACGTGCGATGTTGTATACATGCTGGAAACCTTACTCCTAGTAGAAGAAAAGTCGTAGGCTGAAGGTACACACGGTAGGATTTAAAATACCTTTAAGATATGGTAAAGAGCTCTAGTTAATAACGGATATTGCATGATAAACCAATATTTGTTGCGATTGCGGTCGAAATAAGGTCGAAGTTTACACCTAGCCTTCATCTAAACCTCAAATATAATCATAAATTTGTAACATTCTCCAACAAATAAACTAAACTTGTAAGTAGTTCTGGACCGGTGTAAATTCACCCAGGCCCACCAGCAAAGAAAATACTTCAAAACTTTATAATAGCTTATAGCAAATTACATTTTCAAAAAATTATCGAAAATGAAACAAAACTTCAAGGCTGTAATCGGTGCCTTTCTCAGGTCCTTGATTTTTTTATGGCACTTTTTCAAATATTTTTGTACTCACTGTATTGTAATAGGGCTCATTAATCAACGTTTGCTCACCTGGAACAAGATAAAACAAAATTTTTAAAATACACAGGAAGATTTAAATTTATATAAGAAAAACAGGGGCGGTGTTATCTAATTTGACTTCGAATTAAGACCTTTCAGAAGCTATCAAGGTCTTCTTGTTTGGAAAAGGAATTTTTTTCTCTATAAAATATGTAAAACGTTCAATAGTCACCATGAGAGTGCGTATATTGGTCGAAGGTTTCATAAATAATTAGTGATACTTTTTAGGGAGAACATCCTGATAAAATATCAGACTCTCAAAAGCGATCTTTCCTTTTATTCACGGTCATCAAGCTTTTACTCTCTTCGATTTTTATTTGATCAAACTGCATTCATTACTAAAGGATAAAGGCAGACTAACAAGCGAATTTATGCTCCATAAATCCGTCTTTATAGTGAATCATAAATTCAACAACATACAACAAGTTATAATTATTTTCAGAAGTTCTAAAGCCGAGTGTGCAATTTTAACGAATTATATTTACGGTTATTCGACCGGCTGGAATTAAAAGCGAAGCATTAAAGTTCGGGCAAAGCATAAACATCGTAACACCGAAAAAACTTTCTTAAATACCACAAAACTGCTTACTTTTAATTATGCTTCGATATTATTTATCATGGTTTTATCATTACATTCTAATTTCCGTTGAGATTTTATTCAACACTTCCTGCTTTGTATTGATAGCAACGATAGGTTCAATTTCAAGCAAATAAAGCAGTTCGGGGGGGGTGGCTTGCTTGATGTGGCCCGGATTGGAATTTGGCAGCCGAGCTTGCTGTCCTTCCTCGAGGACACCCTTCCCCTCTTATCTTTAGAAGCTACCTTACGGACTTGTACTTCCAAATTTAAGGATGGGTATAATCCACAAACTACCGTTATCTATACCGATCTACACCAATACTGTACCAGATGTACACAGCTGACCCTTCGTCGCATTCTAAATCCACGAACTTTGCAGAATACACAACGTTTTTTTTCGATTAATTATATAATTATGATTCTGATTAATTGAACCTATGCCTGTTCACTATGAATCCACTAAAAACATCCAAGAACACTTTACACTTTCGTAGCCCCGGTATCTACAAAACAAAGGCGATCCGGACCGGTGACGATGTGCGAGCTGTAAAGATCGCTGTGAAAATGCGTTGGCAGCGTCAGTGGACCGAGTAGTCTCCTAGAAGCTCCTGCGCGTTAAGGGCACGACTGAAAGATGGCCCCATGAGAATCTGAAACGGAATGACCGTGTTAACTCGGTTGAGGATTGGCCATACCCGTCTGACACACGGACATCTGATTCTGGGTCAAAACCCGCCCGGGTGTCCCGCTTGTAGAGAATGGTTACTCAATGTGTCTCATCTTGTCGAGGTGTACCGTGCCTTGGTTCCTTACAGGGAGCGAGTAGGCATAAACCCCGACATAATCGGGCGAGCATCCCCTAATCTAATGATGAACTGCTAAAACGATGCAGCGCGATCCTCTGTAGTACTGCGATCACGCAGTTCCGATCGGATTCTTTAACTTCACACTACTATTATAAGGACTTGACTTCAGTTAAGTTCAGCGAGTATTCCAATATCCTCCAAATACAAAGAGTCCATTACTTGATGCTCCCTTTTATAAGCCAACGAATCTAACCTACAGGACTAAATATTCTCTTCATCCACAGTGTAATCCACGCTATCGCAAATTTCATACAAACTTCCCAATCATTATAAAACCTCAAATTCAAAATAATCATTCACCCCGACGAATTCCATTTCGACCCACCTTGCCCAGGACCAGAATGAATGCAATGTACACAATTGTGAATTTAAAGAAGTTATGGATTATGTACTGCATAAGGTGGATGAGATGGCTTAGCTGTCGAAAGCCCCAGTTGGAGCCTAACTGGTTGGTAAGCTAACATCTGGGAATCTGGCTTAATGGAATACTAACGACGTATAGACCACAGGGTCGGCATATCACGGACTAGCGACGTACAGACCACAGGGTCAGCGTATCAGGGAATGACATCCATTTTGGGCAGGTATCCACTACGTAGGAGTACTGCCAATGAATAGTTGCTCCACTCTTATTTAATTTTATACAATCAATGTTACTTGTTGTATATGTTGTTATATATAAAAATATCAAAACCATCGAATGTTGTGAATTATTTTATTAAGTTTGAACAGAAAATGTTCTAATGTAATTTTTGTTTTGAAATTTTTGTTAAGTTTAAGTATATTTTCATACGTTTTAGCCAATGCTGTTTCTGCAAATAGAAAATGGATTAACCAACCCTTAGCTATAGTCTGTTTTGCTAGGCTGCAAATCTACATAAAAACATTTACATCACTTTCGTGGTCCACTTGACCAATTTATATTTTTCAATTAATTAAGGTTTTTAGTTAAGAGAAAAGTGGGGTTCAGATGGGAAGTTAATGCCCGAGTTGATGGAAGTCACGATAGCTCAAGTGGCAGAGCAGCGGTGTAGCTAAGGTCGTGCGTTCGAACCCAGCTCGTGACACTGACTTTTTTTGTCTCAAGTAAAAACCTTAATTAATTGCAATTTACGTCATTACATTTTTGCTTTTATAGGTGAGAAGACCACTTGACAGGCCCATGTCATCATGGACGTTTTAGCTGTTAAGTTTTATCCTGTCTATACTACAGGTCTATTCTATTTTCCATATAAATTGATCTCAAAAATAATAGTTCTGTTTCAAAATTGCCCACATTTACAGATTTTACTCTCATCTAATAGGTCGTCTCAAGCGGAAGTCATCTTTTACACTTTATCACTGCCTAAATTCGTACCGTGTTCGTTGACACGTCGGTTTTTTTATTAATCAGTTTCGAATGTATTTCATATTCACCGAGGAACTATTCCTAATCCGTCCAAAGGCGGCTCTAGGCCGTTACAAGGATGCCAGGACGTAAGCGAGCCGAAGGCCCTTCCTCGTTGCCAGCCTTTTTGAGGACGCACTATAATCTCTATATTATTACATCCACCGAGAAAATATATTCAAAAATTGAATTTAACATTTAAAATCAAATTACATAAAACTAACTATTTGATGAGGCCGAACATGTTTACATCACTTTTTCACAATTAATCTCAAATAGACTTCAAGGGCCTGGCGGGTTTCGAACCCAGAACCGCAAGCATAACTGCTCGGAAAAAGGGTCGTCGGTGGCCACAAGGTTAAGTCTTTGGCACGGCACTCATACTCACTTTAAAGTAAAGGTCTTGGGTTCGAACCCAACATACTTGCAAATGGGCTTTTTGTCAAAAATACCGGCACCCTGAGGCATATGACCTCTGCTGTTGCGAACCTTAGTTAAAACAAAAGGTCAAGTCGGACCCAATAAAAGACGTAACGGTGGTTCAGTATGAAATCATTGTTGGTTTTCAAAATCTAAAAATCACAGCAAGTGGAAGAGTAGATAGATCAGTGGTTCATATAATCAGTAGAGTTTGAACTGATTTTTCGGAAGGGATTAAGCTCCATAAAGTTGTTATCACAAATTATTACTAAGTATTGTAAGTATTGTAATAATGAGACAAATCGAACCTGGTGAATTTGAGAGTACCAATATGTTTTCACACAACTTTTGGCTGTTGAAGTCGGTTGCTCTACGATTGGATGTACTGTTGTTGACCCTGATCACCTTACTGACTTCATCTGTTCACTCTAGTTTTTACCATTCGCTCGTATGCATTTGGGCTTCATGCCATTTATGTACTACAGTGTAACAACCTTTCTGGCATGAAGCCGAAACGCGTTGGGTGGAAAGTAAAAACCAGTGACGGACCGAGAAGAGTAATTCGACAAGACCTCTGGTTGTTTTAATCTATACTGATTCCAACGGGTGTAAAATGTATTTTTGAATTAAACCAAAAATATATTCAAATCTTTGTAACTAAACAAAGCGTAGGAGGAAAAAAAATCTTTTGATCTAGTATCAGTGCTAGATCAAGAACGTAAAACACAACTGACATTCACTATTAATAATAGTATATATTGTTCTTTTCAGTAACATCTGTACGCCAGATGAGATGTTGTATACAATTAGAGTATGATAATCCATGAAATCTTCAGACAAAATCGCATTTTTTATGGTGGATGCGATTCGCCGATTCGAACGTTGGTCTTTTTCGATTTGTCCCACCAAGGTCTGTTAAAAGCAAAAGTCGGCTCAGCAGGCAAATCCCTATTTTCTCGGCACGCGAAACCGCAAATCGGTCCGGAAACATCGAATCGGCCCCAGTAGTGAAAGTCCGAAAGTGAAATCAGGGCCAGGTAGAAGCCCTTTTCCCAGCCCTTACGTGAATGTGCGTCTTCGTTACCTGAAAAGGAAAGCGGCATATGTGAGGCTCGTCAGCTGGTGGCCACCTGCCCCCTTACCCCCGGCCTGTACCTTTTCGACACCCGAAAAACTATCGACCTAGAAACCTTGAACCTGGGTTGCGTCACCGGACCCCGGCTTCACCACGGGCGGGTACCAGTACCAGAGGGTTTCGCCGTACCCAACTGTTTTCATTCCTACAAGGAGGCAATCTGCGATAGTTGAGCTTTTTAAGGTCGAACGATCACGCGGAAACGTTTCCCCCCTTAACAATACTCCCGAGTGGAACGTTTCAATGTCAACCGAATCCCCCACCAACTCGGCCGATATCAACGGACACGGACAAACACCATTAAAAATGGATAAACGCGTATTTAATAATCGTTTTACATTGGATTTCCACGTGAAACGCCGCCTTCTTATCCGGCTTCCATCGTACCTGTCGATATTAGTACGTCGACTACTATTTAGCCTTTAATGACGTACTGGAACCTTGACCGATTCCTACACGTTTCCAAAGTTTAGAAATCCAGGAAGCGAGAAAACGTTCAAGTTCGTCTAAAGCGATAGAATTCACGTTTTTTCATTTACGACTCTTCCGGTTTTCACCCAACGCCTACTTCCATTATTTTGTTATGCAACTATTCCACAAATAACATTAGACCCACAACTAGAAAAGCAATGCACAGAGAAAAATTTGGTGGAAAGGCAAATATAATCCTCACCAAGATAATTCAACTACATAGTTTTTCATCCTCATAAATAGGATACAAATTTATATGTGCATATATTGTACATTTAATACGTACGTATATATGCATTTCTTTCTTAAACAAATATACAAGTAAAAACTATGTAAAACAAATCACATTTAGTTGTACACATATTAATTTAATAATGTGGAGAAAAAAAGAGTAAGGTTATACAAAAGCAAATAAGCGTTTAGTTTTCAAACGTTTTTATACTGTTATGAGGTGACGATAGCTCAAGTGGTAGAGCAGCGGGGTATCGAGCGGAAGATCGTGGGTTCGAATCCCACTCGTGCCATTGTCAATTTTTATCCCAACTAAAAACTTTAATTAACTGTAATGTATTTATACTTTTAGATTTTCATAAATAAAAACGGATTTTCTCAAAAATGACTTTTTTAAATCTTTAGTTCTCGGGAACCCTTTGCACACTTTTTTTGGATATATTTTAATTTTCAATAATCATTTTGTTTATTTTTCAGAAATCGTGAGATAGGGTCTGGTGTGATATAGGTTTCAGAAAAACATTTTCTTTGTCGTGCCAACGCTTCGATCTTTATCGAGATCATCATCAGGGCCTGGGATTTACAAACATTGTTTACATATAACAATTACATTTTGGAAGTGTAAAAGTGAATTTATATATTGAAAAATATATTTTGTATATATTCAATTAAATCCAACGTATGTAAATACAAAATAGCGAAATCTCACTGGCACTCTCGACACGACACGCAAGAATTATGCAAAAGACAAAAGCTTTGAGTGAGTAGAAATACTTTGAATGAATATATAAAAATATACTTTGCATTGTATAAATTCACTTTTCCACATCCAAAATGTAATTGTCATATGTAAATCCCAGTCGCTGAAGATGATCTCAATAAAGATCGAAACGTACGTTTTTCTGAAACCTACATCACACCAGACAGCATCTCACGATTTCTAAATAAATTAAAGTTTAATGAGGAAAAATATTTTTTTCCTGTATTTTAAATAAATATTATGTCTATAATTTTGTCACTCGGTTGTATTATAAATATTTTAGTATAATAAAACATTTACGGGGGCGTCGGTGGTAGTAACGAAGATAAAAAATACAACTGGTTATATGATAAAATCGACGGTGGTAGATATCATTCATGTCAAAATAAAACCAATGCCATGTTCGCGTATATATAAAATCGTCAACTTATTTGTAGTTTTCAATATAATTTAGATCGGACAATATTTCATTTTACAAATATCTAGGGAAAGCGTGACTGGCCTTACAACTGGATTTAATTGTATTTTAGCTGGTTTTTTTCTATCAATAATCTTACAGACCGTTCGGTTTTATAGGCTCGTAAATATTTCGACGATCGTTTAACTTGTGGGACGACACGTCCCGCCCTTTTCACGGCCGTTCAAGCATTTTTACTAGCAGTTAACAAATTTTCTGTGTGTATTTGTTTGTTGTCTTCTATGTTATTGCTCGAATAAAAAATCCGATAGACCTCACTTGTTTCTTCTCAAGAACCAACATTTTCTGAAAGAAGCTTTTTTGTTATCTACCATTCGTCAAAAAATCATCTAATCCAGTCAATTTTTACCATTCGGAGTTTTTACTTAAAAAAAAAATACATTAGAAAAAGTTATAATTAAGGTTTTTAGTTGAGATGAAAAAAAGTTAATGGCACGAGCGGGATTCGAACACACGATCTTCGTCTAGATACGCCACTGCTCTACCACTTGAGCTATCGTGACCTCGATCCACTCTGACATCAACTTCCTGTCACAACCCCTCCCTATGAGTTTTCCATCCTTTTGCCATTTTTCATGGCCATTTTTCGAGAAGCCAAACCGATTTGGCAACATTTGAAAAATGGCAAAACTCATAGGGTGGGATTGAGATAGGACGTTAGTGTCCGAGGTCACCATAGCTGAAGTGGTAGAGCAGCGACGTATCTAGCCGTCGTGGGTTCGAATCCTGCTCGTGTCATTAACTTTTTATCATCTCAACTAAAAACCTTAATTAATTGTAATGTATTTATTGGTCAAGCGGACCGCGAAATTAATGAAATTAGAAAGTGTTCACAGCGCTGAAAATACAAGGTTGTTTTGTACATACATTTTATTTGTTAGTTTTTAAAAAAGACAATCTGACTGATTGGACAACGGCTAACACAGTAATAAATTAATTTTAAACCATTTTATTAGTATCATAATTTATTATTACAGTTCAATTCGTAACTTTTTACAGAACTAACTCGAATTGCTATGTCCTCTACAGTCGACATAAGAATGCTTATGCGACAGTTATGCCTTCCATCTGTCGTAGGTCGTTTGTGTTTAGCAAGTACAGCGCGGGGCCTAGGAGGCTACCTTGTGCTACGCCAGTCTTGATTTGTCAAATGCTTGCTACACAATGAAGCTGATCATATAATTTTATCTTCTAGATTTTTTTCTATAATATCAGTGGTTCTATGTATCAGATATATGGTTAAGTGATTGACTATGAATTATTTTTGAAACTTTTACTTTCATGTTTCGTCCTATTTAGAAGCAAATAAACATTTTTATTTTGCATGTGATTTCAATTTACAATTTACGCGCTATTACATAATTTACCTTAATTTACTTATTTGGCCCACGCTTAAATTATTGAAAATTGAAGAGAATGTGCTTGAAAAAGCGTTTCGGAGGAAAAAAAACCATTTGAAGACGCGAATAACCAATTTCGAGAAAATTTAAAAATGTTCCCTTTTTTCCTACGAAATTCTTGTAATGTACATTCTCCTGTACATTGTTTCCAATGATTTCGAAAATTAAAAGTTTATTTTTTTAAAACTTACATTTTTTTAAATAAATTTTTCAATTAATGTATGTAAATTATTATTAGTCAATTACAGTTGTATAATCCCGTAATTTTAGTAATGCATTTTTATTTCATAGAATTTTTTTGATCACTGGGTAAGTATATTTTTATTTACGAAAATTAGAAGTGTAAGTTTATTGGAAATAAATTTGAAAATTAAAAGTTTATTTTTTTGAAAAGTTATACTTTTTTTAAAAATAAATTTTCAATTAATGTATGTAAATTATAAATTTTTTAAAAGGTTAATTACAGTTGTATAATGCCGAAATTTTTTTAATGCATTTTTATTTTATGGATTTTTTTTTATCACTGGATAAGTACGCTTTTATTTACGAAAATTACAAGTATAAGACTGGTTGGTTTCTTTTGGTTCTTAAGAAATATTTCTTTTTAGTTCAGGCGCGTATCAACGATCCAAAATGAACGAGGGTGGTAGATGATAGGTAAATAATAAACAATATGTTTATTTATCCACTGCAGAACAAAATCGTCAAAATCACCCAAGGTACTTAAATTTCATAAGAACGAAAGCGTCTTTTTTGTTTATAGCAACCTGTATATTTGTTATGAATGAAAAATAACTCGTTGATAAAGAGAAACGAGGAAGTTGTCCAATAACAACAAAATCATGATTAAATAAAACCAGATTCATTTCTCTTTTTGGCTCTGAAATCTGTCGTTTCGCCTTGAATCGTCTGACCCAAAGAGTTTTATATAATTGAGTGCCTCGTCGACTGGGAGAGGACAAACGGCCGGACGAGGAGCAGCCGTCCGATTTTTTGCCCTGACCTTAAGATCGGCGTATGTAACGGACAAAGAGAAAAAGGAGTTAATTTTCGTGAGCCTACAACTGTTGCGATTCGATCGAATAATTTTTCCACAGCTAGGCCTCGAATCGAGTCAAGGGCGGGCAAACAAGGTCAACAGCGGGGATTTCTTTTCTCTCAAATGCAAAACGTACGCTCGCCGAATTGTAATGTCGCCCGGGTTTATTATTTACGGGGATCCGATCGTAAGAAAAAGAAAAAAGAGGCCAAATTGCTCATACCGATTCTCAGACTGAGCCAATTGGCCGCCGAGTAATTCTTCTCAGAGTAGATGGAGTAGTTTTAAACCGAAAACTGCCCGGATGATTCCGAGATGCTGTGATGAGACGGTGGAGCAAGAAGTAATTTGGCTTCGGAGGGCTTCTGGGAAAAAATTGTGTCAGTTTTGACACGGCCGACCCAGGAATGAGCCACGTCCATCACCCGTTTTGTCTCAAGGGCGTCTCGCTAAACGCTACGTCCAAAACCCATCCACAAATATTACAGATTTGCGTATATAAACTGTTTATCGTTCAAAAGAAAATTTTCAGCCAATAATATACATTATAGTAATAGGTACATACACTACACATACTTCAACATTATTCCTCATTCGCGTAACGGCCACTTTAATTTGGGTTGTACAATTGATAAATGGTAAATGCAAAACGAGACAATATTTAAAATAATGTACCTTTTTACTCTCAAACGTACTATTGAAAAAACAACCTTGTGACAGACAAGAAATTTGTGTACGACGAACCCCCTTGGATTAACAACTGATCCTCTTACTGCCGGTTTTGACGTTGTGCCCATTAAGTGTAACCAGCGAGAACAGATGTACCAGGTAGGCCGCCCACTGGAACTGTTTTCGGCAGTACTTGCTGCCGGCCGAATAAGGCAGAATTCAGTAGATTAAATAACACACAATTCTGCACCCTCGGGGCAAGATTGAAAAAAATACCAGAACTTTTTAGGATTGCCACGTTATCCATGTTTATAGGATTGTCATTAGACTTTTAGTTCAATCCGTTTTTTCTACTAACTTTATTTTGTAGTTCTCAAGGTTTATCTGCACCCTGGGGACAAAATTGAAAAAAAAACCAGAACCTTTTAGGATTGCCATGTTATCTTTAAACTTTCAACTAAATCTATTTTTTCTATAACTTTATTTTTTATTTCTCAAGGTTTTTCTGCACCCTCGGAGCAAAATTGAAAAAAAGAGAACATTTTAGGATTGGCATTTTATCTTTACACTTTTAATTAAATCCATTTTTTCTAATAATTTTATTTTCTAGTTCTCACGGTTTTTCTGCACCCTCGGAGCAAAATTGAAAAAAAAACAACATTTTTTCTAATAATTTTATTTTCTAGTTCTCACGGTTTTTCTGCACCCTCGGAGCAAAAATGACAAAAAAAAACAGAACTTTTTAGGATTGCCATCTTATGTTTAGACTTTTAGTCAAATCCATTTTTTCCAGTAACTTTATTTTATAGTTCTCCAGGTTTAACACAAATTCGGTAAATTATAATTTAACTTTTATTCCTAAGAGGAAGAAGACATATGAGGGTGAGAAAAAATTGGGTGAATTGGTACGAAGTAAGCTTGCTGGAACATGGCCAGCGCATTGCCATGCGCTCAGATAATTTGATGGCTTGTGTCAGTCTGTCAAATTTGTTTGTCGCATTATATATTTTGCCATCTTCAGTGTTGGCTCTGTCGAGTGGGTAAAAATGTAATTCCAGTCTTGGAGGGCTCATCGCCCAACGACCAGTTGGATGTCGCGCACGAGGGATCAAACCCTTTACAATATATTTTCATACCATATCAATTTTAAAAAGCCACTGGGATTCAGACCCAGAACTGCTAGTGTAGCAAATACGACTCGGATCGGAGTGAAATATATTCCGATTTACAAATAGACAAGTAAAATTATGGAAATGTCGTCGTAAATTTGTAGATGTCTAAAAAGGCATAGCGTTTAAAAGGAAACGGTTTCCGTCTGGAATGACTCAATTATATAGTCTGTCAGGTCTAAGGACATTTGAAAAACCTATCAGTTTTCCAGACGATGCAGAATTACGTAAACGTTCTTCAATCAGAGTCCTTTTTAAGTTTTCTCGTAACAGAAAGGAAAATGAAGTTCGGTTAAAATGCTATTAAAACAGGTGGTGAAAAAAGCTATTATACAAACTTATGGCAAAGTAGTTTAGAGTTATTCGCGAAGGTGAAAGTTCATCCTGATGACACCCATCAATAAACCATCAAAATATATCACCCACTCTCGTCATCATTTTGTGTTCTGACAATAAACACTTTATCGATTATCTCCCAGTGTAATCGGAAATTCTTTTTGATCATAAACTGATTCTAGACAGCACGGGGGTCAGGGTCGACGGTCGTCTTGTACGATTCGATCTCGGCACGCGGAGAAAGTGCCTCGGGCATTAAATTCGCCCTTGGGGAAGATAAAAACCACCCATTGTCTGCGGAATTGTTACATTTTTCTAGATTCGGATCGTCGCACCGTATATGAGTCGATTTTAAACCCGACCGTAATGCCATTTTAACGTCTGTCCGCTCATTGGCGAATCGACCCTCCTTGGGGTGAACAATCACCGGACGCTCAGGAAATCTTTCCGCCGGGATGTAAGGAGGGTTGCGCAAAGGGAAAGACGGGGGTTGTCGGCTGGCCTACTTTCGGCATAAAAGGGCGGGTGCAGGGATGAATAGGTCTAGCCACTCTCCCTTTCAAAGCGGCAGCTGCCGGGCACAGGTGACGTGGCCGGATGCCCATGTTGAGATTTAACCTGCCAGAATTTGTCGTCGCGAATTCCCCTATAGAATTTTTACACATCGTTTTTATTATTGGAATGAAATTCCAACATAGATATACAAAATTGCACAACAGAGTTTAATAAAAAAAAAGTCAACTAATTTTCGCTATTTGTGTAATTCCTTTACCTATACAATACAACTACCTAACTGGCATATTTACAGCCCTTGTCATATATGAGGGCATAACGTCTCATAACACATTGGTTGTCGCGACCAGGTGTCGGAACCACTTTTTCCAAATTAATTTCAAATAAAACTCCAAGGTCTATGCCGGGTTTCGATCACAGGATCCTTAGCGTGACAAATACGAAGTCAGCCGACTTAATCACTCAGCCACCGCAGCCCCGTGTATTTAATTTTTCCTCATTGTTTTAAATTAACTAAATTATGAGTACTGGTTCTTGTAGATTTTTGTGCTCCAAAGGTTCTTCGTAATCGAATTATTACAGTTGTCTTGACCTCGATGTTTCGGTCTGTTCTTGTTGTTTTGGTATGCCAGACGCGTTGTTTTATTCTAAGTTGTAGATATAGTTGCACAAGCAAAATAATAAACCAAAAGTGTTCAAAAAAAGTTCAGTATTAAGTGAATCATAGCCTAAAAATTGACTTGTCGATTTTTTATTGCCGTCATAAATTGTGTGTGTTGAGAATTGTAGTTAGTTTGTTAGTTAATGGTTAGTTAATAAACATAGTTATTATTTTATTCTGGTCCGCCTGTTATCGCTGTTGTACGTATGATGTATGCTTATTCGTTTCCGTGAGCATGTTCTGTGTTGTAACTGTCAACAAGATTGGGAACTTAGATTTTCGTCCTTCCTGATCGTTCTGGTCCGCACGCCTTCGCCGTTTTGGTTCAGACGCATTGTTTTTTATGTTTATACGGTTCTCGTGCATGATCGCTTGTTGTATACATGAATCTCTGGGTGGAATGGGACTTGCATTTTAGTCGTTTCTTATGAACGAGAAACGCCTACCATCTTTTTTTTTAATTTTTATTCCGATATGCCAAAGTACATCATTTGTTTAGGAGTAAAGACCATGATTAATTAATTGTTTATTGGCGTCTTGGTCCGTCCGTCCTCGCTGTATTGTTAAGTCAAATGCCATATTCAATGGTTATTCTGTAGGTTATTTTTCTCAGGCGAGTGCCTTTTTGTTCGTGAAAAGTTAATGTGTTGTCTACGAAAATCAATGAGCCAACAATGTATCAAAATAAGCCTTCAATTTCCGTTATTGATACATTCAATTCACTAGTTTTTCGTGGTTCTCTTGACCAACTGATATAATTCAAGTCGAGATAAAAAAAGTCAGCGGGATTCGAACCCGCGACCTTCGGCTTGATACGCCGCTACTCTAACCACGAGCTATCAAGATGCGATCCATGCGGGCACTAACTTCCCATCTCAACCCCACCTTTGGAATTTTCCCTCTTTTTTTTTATCATTATTCAAATGTTGTGTAATCTATTCGATTCTCGGCGACAAATGAAATGGCCACGGATAGTTTTAGTGAAGGAAAATTCATTTTAATTCATCAAGTTCACTAGTTTTCGTGATCCGCTTGACCAATTAAGTAAGGTTTTGGTTGAATTAAAAATGTCAGTCTGACAGGCGGGATTCGAACCCGCAACCTTTCTCTTTGGCGTCAAATGAAATGGCCACAGAAAGCTTTAGTGAAGTAAACTTTTAATTCATCAAATTCACTAGTTTTCGTGGTCCGCTTGACGTTTTGGTTGTGTTTAAAAAGTCAATTTCACAGGCGAGATGCGAACCCACAACCTTTGTCTTTGGCTTCAAATGAAATGGCCGCGGAGAGCTTTAGTGATGTAAACTTTTAATTCATCAAATTCACTAGTTTTCGTGGTCTGCTTGACCAATTATTCCTTCAATCAATTAAGGTTTTGGTTGAGTTAAAAAGTCAATCTCATATGCGGGATTCGAACCCATAACTTTTGTCTTTGGCGTCAAATCAAATGGCCGCAGAGAGCTTTAGTAAAGTAAACTTCATTTTAATTCATCTGTTTTCGTGGTCCGCGTGACAAATTAATATCTTTCAGTTAAGGTTTTTAGTGGAGATTTAAAAAAAATGAGTGTAACTAGCGGGATTGGAACCCACAACCTTCGGTTAAATACGCTGCTTGAGCTATCGTGTCTTCGATCCCACTCGGGTACTAACTTCCCATCTCAACCCCACCTTTTTGAATTTTCCCTCCTTTTTCGCCAATTTGATTTTCGGCGAAAAAATAATTGATACCTTTGTTACTGTTAAGATAGTTGTTCAGTTTGTTCAAAACCTAATTCGACACTTTACCCTCGGGGGTTTGTTTTGTGTTTAATAGAAAGCTAGTGCTAAGAATTCGTGGAAATGTTTTAACAGTGAACGTTTTGTACACTAAAAGTTCCGACCCAATACGTATAGCGGCACGCGGGTAGAATATGCATGTATTAAAAAATAAATATGCGACCAGGAAGTGCGAAGCGTTGTATTGGCGTTCAAGAGTGTGTCAAGGCCTCGTAGAAAGGAGATTTGCGCGTATTGAAATCAGGAAGAAATCCATTCGTAGCTGCGTGTGACTCTTGTTTCTGACCTTGCCGGCCCCAGAGGCTCTTCCTTGTTACCTGTCCTCGAAATCCGTCTGGCTCAAAAAAGCGGCCGCCGCTTAAAAAGGGGGGACTAGAGAGAGAGAATGAGACGGAGAGAAAGAACTGAGTGAGAGAAAGAGAAAAAAAACTCAGAAAGTGAGTCCTCCTCGCTGGCTGGGCGGTAAAAGTGAAGAGTAAGAGTTCCTTTCTGGGTCAGAGGGGAATTTCACTTTTCCTTCTCCCTTTTTCGAATGCCCCGGTGTGATAGGAGTTGAAAACATTATGTACACGGGCCACAAATCTTATCTCATTACGGTTTCCTTTGTGAACAGTATTTCCATTAACTATTTGTTTCATTTGGGGCCTGTATTATAATATTTCCCTTCTTTATTTTTACGGATCTCGATTTCACGGTTCATCATGCTTTATGTCTAAAAATTATTTATTTAGATGAGCAAAACCTTTGCATCACTAATGTTCCTATCCTTATGATAGAAACTGGCCTATGCTTAATATGCTTAAATCCATACGTTTTCGTTAGAATTTTTTTTTTTTTTGCTTGAATCAATACTGGTTGCTTCAGTCAGTGATAAATGCTCTTTTAGGTCGTTTTTATTAAAGCTAACCCTCGGAAAAGTTCTGCTCCAGTGAACGATAGATAAGGTGCCCTCTTTAGTACGTTCGTCTGCTGCTTCATTTCTTTTTACAACTTCATGTCCAGGAGGATCAAAGTCGAATACAGTTCCGCGGTTAAGGGGCTTACTTCGTCGGAGCTACTTCGTCTTGCTTACAGATGAAAGAACAATCTGAGAAACTTTCTTCAAAATCTGAAGGATTCCACCGCTTCAAGAATAATCTGAGTTATTCAATCAGTCCTATGAAAATTTTGCCTACTTTATTCATTTTTTTAAGTTCATGTCATTCAATTTTTCGATAGTAATAATATTATGAAACAAAACAAACATGAATACAGGGCGATCTCCCAGTTCCAACTGGCTCTTGTTCAACCACGATTAATTCTCATAATCTACATCCAGTCATCCTCTATCACTGCTAACTTAAAAAATTATAGTTATTATTTTTAAACATGATAAGAAGTGAAATAGTCATGCGTAGACTTGTCATCATTATTGGCGATAAATTAAGTTAAGATTGAAGCATAATGTATTAACTATAAAATTAAAGAAAAACAGGGCAAATGCATGAATCATAGAAAGATATGTTTACTTCCCAGTTTAATATCAACCTGTGAAACGTTCTTTAATATCGACCTTCCCTTTCACTTCAAAAGGATAACTTTTTTGTGTGTATATTTCTTTGGTTTATCTCGAATTCCGAATTATTTCGGTCTCATCTTTGTGAACTCATTGTTTATCGTTTTAGTACAGTATTAACTGATGAAGGCTGATGGGTGAAAAAAACGGCGACCTCATCGATCGACCGAAACTACGAGTCGAAACGTACAGAATGGATCTTTCGCCGCGAATGAATCAGAACGTACGTGACACCATTCTTCCCAGGTCGACCTCTCATTACGATTTATCATTTTTAAAATTTTATTATCATCTCATTACATTAGAACGATTAAGAAGGTTTAGGTCCTCAAAGTTTTGGATATCTTACAGACCAAAAAAAAAAATCAGGACTGATCCAAAAACGATTAAAGTAAAAGAAATAATTCATACAGTTCATACAATTTTAAAGAAATTTGCTGGCTTTACCAATTGGACTTCCCCCTCTGAAAATCCTCTTCCAAACTATTACAACTTCCGGTTAATTTATAAATGAAATATCTCACATGGTTTAAGGAAAATGCGATCCCGTTAACCAAAGATTCATTCAACTCCATGGAATAATATCAACGCGAAGATTCAGGTCACAACCATGGCAACGACCGGTTATTGTCACGCTACATCTCTCTGTGAACCCTATTTCTTCTGATAACGCTTATTGCTTCTTCGTAAGGACGAGGTTTCAGAAATGGTAAACCGTTCCGTCCGATAATGCTAAACGGCCTTCAGAAATATCTCTTTTAAGACGCGGCCCAAGCAGTTTAATATCTCGGTGCCGAGTCGCTGAGAAAGATGAAATATACACAAATATTTTCGTCCGTACGAGAAACTTTGCATTTTCTAACAACTATTGCCTGATAAGCATAAACAAAAAAAAATAATAACACCGTAAGCCTGGGATTTTTCGTCGCAATTTTAACGACATATACTTTTTTTTAAAAGGAGTCTGACCTTAAGAGAAATATATTTTGGCTGCAAGGACGAGCACGCAGGGTAGATCTTATCAGCTTGTTTCTAAGATCTTGAACCGGTGACCTACAGTATCAACGGCGTTTATTTTAGTTCTTAGTAAATTTGAGTGCCTAGTAAAAATTACTCACAGCCGATAACACGTAGTTTTAATCACACTTCAACGGCCCTCGTAGAATTTATACAGACGTTATAAATGAAAAATTTCGAGCAAAACTACCAACAAATCACAAAAAGAAAAAAAAAAGCAATACAACATTTAAAATGTAATCTGACAATCACTTCGTCTATTTAAAAGAGCAACACTTATCGTCTTTTTATGTTGGTAGAACGTGGCAATCATGGGAACAGAAACAAGGCTTCACACTACCTGTCACCGGCCCTCAACCGATCATTTCCGTATGTACTTAAAACGCAGGGTATCACTTAAAAAGAAACTCGGATGACGAGAAAATCTATTTGTTCACACTAAATACACACTTGTAATAATTCAAGAAATAATTGTATCGTGTTAAATGGTTCGACTATTAAGGTGACATAAATGGATTTTGATCTTCTTAATTTGCTCGGGAAGGCTATATTTTCTTTCTTAATCATTCTATCTTGTTTATTGCTTCAGATTAGCTAATAAAATAAGCTCACACGTAATAAACCCAAGCATAACCGAAAAAAAGGTTACAAAATCATGATGTAGTACATTGCCACCAGACCTCTTAACACGATTAACAATGTTTTCATGCATCTCAACCTCTTATCCTATCAATTTCAAATTTGGATTAATTTAATAACATTAGTTTACTTATAAAATATTTGACATCCAGACAACTTGAGCTTTTGATTTTGATCTTTCAAATGCTCAGGAAGGCAATATTGTTTTTCTTTAATCATCCTATCATTTTTATTGCTTCTGATTAGCTAATAAAATAATCTAACACGTAATAAACAAAACATAACAGAGAAAATAAAACTTATAAACAAGTACACTGCCCACCAGACCTGCTAGCACAAATGTGTCAGATAAACTGTCAATTTAAACCAACTTAACACGAGATTAACGCAGTTTTCATGCATCTTAACCTCTTATCCTATCGATTTCAAATTTGGCCCAATTTAATAACATTGGTTTCCTTATAAAATATTTTACAACCGGACGACAACTTGAGCCAAACAACTTGAGCGTTTGATTTTTATCTTTTTAATGTGCTCAGGAAGGCTGTATTGTTTTTCTTTAATCATTCTATCATTTTTATTGCTTCTGATTGCCTAATAAAAAACGTTAACACGCAATAAACAAAATATAACTGAAAAAAGGTTTAAAAAAGCATAAAGTAGTACACTGCCTACCAGACGTGCCAGTGTCTTATATAGCCCAAATACCTCACATAAACTGTCAACTTAGCAGGTTTAACACTTAACACGATTACCACAGTTTTCATGCATCGAACCTCTTATTCTATCAATTTCAAATTTGAACTAATTTGATAATATTAGTTTGCTTATAAAATATTTTACAACCGGACGACAACTTGAGCGTTTGATTTTTATCTTTTCAATGTGCTCAGGAAGGCTGTATTGTTTTTCTTTAATCATTCTATCATTTTTATTGCTTCAGATTAGCTAATAAAATAAGTTCACACGTAATAAACCAAGCATAACCAACAAAAAGGTTAAACATTTTTAAGTAGTACATTGTCCACCAGACGTGCTATTGTCGTATACAACACGAATCACATAAACTGTCAACTTTAAACCAACTTAACACGATTAACACAGTTTTAATGCATCTTATTATCTTATATTATCAATTTCAAATTTGGACTAATTTAATAACATTAGTTTGCTTGTAAAATATTTGACAACCAGACGACAACTTGAGGGGAACCGGTTTTGAAAAAAGTCCAATTATTTGGTTTTCATTAAACTTTCTTTTGCCGCGTTGTATACAGCATTTCGACTGCAGTGCATTTTGGAGGGCAGGTCGTCGCCATGGCAACATCAGCTTTAAACAATCTCCATTCGCCCAGGGACAAAGCGGGAATGACATTTTCGAAAAGTGACGTTCATTCCGAGCCGGTTAGAAATAAACTATAAAATAAACTATAGACAATAAAGGACAATTATTCGCTTTATTTATTAATTGCATTTGACTGAAACATTTCAAGTTTCTAGGTATAACAAGTCGTGATAAGCATGATTGGATGATTAATAGGATGAAAGGACAAATATCTCGTTTCGGCAAGTTTTGAACCTGGGCAAACAAAACGACAAACGTGCACTGATTTTGTAAAAATCTTTAACTTTTTTTAAACGCGTGGAGTTATAAAGCGGCATTTTTAATTTGAAAGGAACACGTTTCAGGTTCAAAAGGGGAAGTAAAATGTCCTGATAAAAGACGGCGAAAGTAAGTCCCGCAAGCATTGAGTGAAAGGAAACATCAAGTTGTTTAGAACTTTTCGAAATAAACTTTGAGGACTTTAATTTTTCATTTTGTGTACGTCGGAAAAAAGCCAAGTACATCCACTGTACATCAACAACTGCTACATAGGCAGCAGACTGACATGGAATCGCCACACAAGACTCAAAAGGCAACAACTTTACCGAGACTTGGACCTAAATCTGACGACCATTAACCCTAAACTAAACTTTTACAAGGCTACTGCGACCACTTTGGACATACGAAGTGGAACTATGGGGTTCTGCAAGACATCCAGCGCATCCATTCCAACGTCAACCTTCTTCCTTATTACATACAATAACCTCACTATCCACAACGACCGCTCCTTTTGTACTTTAAAAATCGGGAGACGATTACTAGCATTACTTCGACGAATACACAACAGAATTCCAATTTACTGCCAAATCGAAAACAACAACCGCTTCAACTATTTTTGAGTATATGTCCTAAGACATAACGTACATCGAACTTGTACAACTTGTAAGGAATGCCTCAATTCTCAAGAACAAGCGACGTTGAAAACTTTTAACAGGTACAACTTGCGAAAATATTATCAAGAACTACGAAGTAACCACTTTCGTAAAGTTGCTTTGAGATGATTTCACCCGTCGTACTTGCGTTTTTGTTGGGGTGTTAAGTCTGAGGGCGTAACCAAGGTAACGGCTTAAACAACTTACGCTCGGGGATACACTTCCTATTTATTTGCAATTGTTATCATTTATAGAAGTTTTTTAGTCTGTTTGTTCTTTAATTAATTAAAAATCTAAGAATTCTGAACTGAGATCCTTGTGAAAAATTCAATAAGAAAATTCAATTTTTGTTTATTAAAGAGAAGTATTGTCAAGGCTTGACGCTGTTTGTACTATGATAAAGGAGTCATGAAAGAACCAAGTTTCAAGGCTTTGTCTCACAAAAAAATCACAAAGTTTTATTTCGAATATATTCGCTATTTGAATTGTTTAAATACGGTTTGGAAGCTTTCAACGGACAAAAGCGACAAATAATAGATATAAATTATATTTTATATGCATTTCGATGACTTTCCTTTTTGGAAAATTGAACGGGCACATTTAATAAATTTTGTTGTATTGTTTATAAAATAATGTTGCACGCAACCCTGGTACGGACCAGATTTGAACCGATAAGATTTCCCTCGAGTCAAAATGAGCTGTACTGTCAAAATTGATACTGAGCTGAATGGAACCGAATAAATTAACATATATTTTTTAATTTATTTGTTTAATTAATTAATTTTTTAACTTGAAATGCGTCCGCATATTCATACTAACTGCTTGCAACCGTGGTACGGGTTACGTTTAAACAGCTGCCATTTAACGCAGGTTAAACATGAATTTTGGCATGAGATGCCCAGGCAACTGTCGAACCGAGAAGTCCATCACAGTAATTGTGGATTTTCCATTTTAAGACTCGGGATGAACTGCCCATAAAACTTTGGGACAGTTGACTTTGGTCAACAGTTCATGTTACTGCTTTGGTTTTTGATCTTTTCCAATCAATTAGTTAGGGGGAAGTTTTGGCGTTTCACCATATTAGTCGAATGTCTTTTATAAATTGGTTACAAAAAATTCTGAAAGGCCGAAACATCGAAGCTAGACAGACCTGGAAATGGCCTAAACTACTACCTACATCCATGCTTTTGCGATGGAGTTGCGTTCTTTTTCAGTCCGTTTTAAGAGCGAAGAAATGGTCGGTAATGTACCAAGCCATGAGACGCAATACTAAGCAAACAGCAAGGTTAAACAAATGACCTGAACGTCAAATTACTTTCTACAGATCCACTTCATTATTTTCTTGGGTGATGTTGATAAAGGATGTAATGTGCAACAAAACACACACCCAAATACTACGACGTCGTGAGGCTTCAGACAGAAAATCATACCAGAATGACCTGAAACGAATGTTCCAATTCCAATCTAACTTTCCTCAGATCCACTTCATTCTTTCTTTGGTGTCATTATCGTCTTTGCATTATCTTTGATGCAGCAAAATGTACACAGTAAAACACATACCACTGACCCCCGAATCGTTGACGCTTCAGACAGAGAAAAACAGCAAGGATAGACGAAAATGACCTGAATCAAATGATCAAATTACATTCTTCAGAACCAGTTCACTGGTTTCTTTAAGTCACTGAATTGGCGTTATGTCAGATGGTAAAGAGACAGTGTGAAAAACACAGGAATTACTACGAAGCGGTGAGGCTTCAGACAGAAAATCATAGCAAAATGTCCTGAAATCCAATTACTTTCCTGAGATCCACTTTATTCTTTCTTTGGTGTCATTGTTGTCTTTGCATATTGATGCAACAAAACAAAATTTATGAAGTGAAACATATAGCAAAACCACTGACTACGAAGACACGAGGCGAAATACTTAGAAAATCAGCACGGTTAGACCCATCAACGGCATTTTGATCAACTCTCCCGCGAGCCAATTCATTATAATTCTTTTGGGTGTTGTTATTTCATCTGTTTTTTATTATTCAAGGAGTGAATGAGTGGCGGCTTAGTCCCTACTATAAAAAAGGCACAACCTACAATGAAACCTCCGATAAAGGACAACTTCGTTTTATAGGACACCTGGCATGGGAGATTCTTTTTCTTTGCATTTCACTCTTCCATTTAAGGGACAAAGATGCTGTCTGTAACAGTTTGGAATTCGTGTGAGGGGCATAAGTTTATTATTTTGTCTCAAGAAGCATTAGTATCGCAGTGCTACAACGACTTCTAATTATGTTTACAACCCTTCGCAAAAAACATCGTAAGTCATTGAAAATGTACATCCTACCATAAAACTATGAACGATCTAATGTAGTATGTAAAGTATCTAGTATACGTACAGACAGATATGTATTATAGGATGATAATCATAAATTAAAGGGCACCTAGCGAAGGAGGACAAAAGTGACAGTACGACTGACCCTTAACGGGAGGTGTCACTGTGCAAATAACAAGCAGACTAGTTTGTTGATGGAGATAGAACAAGACTGATAAGACTGACGTTCATCTCGCCGCAGAGCTCACGTACGAAAACTCACTATTTGTTTTATTTCTCAGCTCATAATAAGTATAGAAGGAACTCTGTTCAAAACATAAAACATCGGCGTGATGTCAAGTGTTCATGTTTTTCTTTCTATTTGCATTTTTTCCATACTGGATAGTTTTAAACAATTTCCAATCGTTCCCATGGCCGGATAGTTTTTATGCGGCTCTGAGTCATTTGGACGTAACGACGACAGGAGGAACTAGGATTAGAATTTCTTTTCAAAACACATTATAAAGCAAAAGCGATAGGTCAAGGCGAGCCTTTAACAAAATTCTAGTGCGGTAGTTGACCACTGTGAGGAAAAAAGTGGCTACGCTGAATATTTTTAATTACCTCTTAGACAATCCTCCATCTTACAACAATATTTGGTCCTTTTAAAGGATCGCAGGTAAATAAAATAGATAAAATCTCCCACTTGAGTTTACAATTCGATTTTGAATAAGTAAATCTCTTCTTTGTTGGTTTTTCTGTAAAAATTCTTTCTAAGGTTCCGGTGGTTTTGATTATTTCTTGTTTTACCATTTATAAGTTTCGATGGTTGGACAGGAATTTCTCTGTTAGGTTGCACAAACTTGATCTTCGTCTAGGGGTTCTCTAACAGCTGCGCGTTGACGATAACACTATCAGAAGAAGTCCTTCCTTAAATGCCATTAATTGCATGAGAATGAAAGGACACAGCTAGGAAAGTTGTAGACTGCTAGGCTTTTCAATTCAATGTTTGTAGTGGCCAGCGTATGGACCCGACTTCCTATCGAACACGGGACGAGTGGTCAAAAGAGGGTAAAAAGTCGCTGGGAGACGCAGAGAATTTGCTGGTATTAGGAATGGCGCTGTTGAGGGGTATGAACCTATTCCGTATCACTAAATTCAAGACCTCATAAAATCGATGCCACGTTGAATGCAATCGATGATAAACGCGAAAGGAGGAAATACATTTCTATGTTTCTTAACCCAAAGTTTCGGTAAAATTGTTTTCCTCACTTTAATTTTTTATTTAGCTATACCTTATATTTTTCTTTAAACAATTCCATTTTTTGTCTTTAAGTGTATAAACGATTGTACTGTAATCTTGATGATTTAATAAATACCAGAAATTGATTTCATAGGAAAATCATCAGTTTAAAGCAAGAAATATTGCAGTGCATGGTATTTTTTAAGGTCGGTCGAGGGCGTAACGATGGTAACGAGTGTCACTCTCCGCGGGTCAAAACAAACTGTGAGATGCCAGTCCCGTTGGAAGATGTGATGGTTTGTTTACACAGGCGTCGCAGCAATTTTCCAGATTTTGTCAATTTAGGTTAACAAGATTTGTATTTAACTGCTTTTTTCCTGTGGTCGAGGTGTAACCATGGTGACTTCGGATTCGGGTGAAAACTCGCGACGGACGCACTACAGGAGTATACACTTTCACTGTTAAATATCGTTTTGACGTTGCTTGGTACTCACCTAGGTCGGGCATGGAGCTCGAAGGTTCTTCGTGTTGTGTCCTGAACTTGGGAGGCGGAGGCGGCGGCGGAGGCAGCATCGGCGGGGGCGGGGGGCAGGTGGTCGACGTGACGACCGGAGGAGCCTGTGGCACCCTGAAGTCGCCTTCCGAATTACTCGCAGCAAGTCCCGATTGCATAGCACATTCGTTCTCTCGCACTAACACTGAGGGAGGCCGGCTCGAGAGTGCTCTACCTAGCAGCCGCTCCGTCGATCTGCTGCCCTTGTCCTTGAAAAGGTTTCATGAACTCTCGAATCGGGCCGGGTGGGGGCTTGCGCGCGCAACGCACCGCGCTCTCCTCCCGCACTACCTCCCGCCCCATAAACACACACAAAAACAACAACAATTATTACCCGGCCACACCACCGCCCCCCGCCCTTGAATTAGGTCAATATTTAAATTTTTATTTTAATAATTTCTTCACCTTTAAACCGGCATCTTTTTCGTATAAATAGGTAAACCCTACGGTTAATTTTGTCCATTACCCCTATTTCGTTTCATTCCATGCGCTATCGTCTCTATAACCTACAGACACAGAGGTAACCTTTTTTTTTAATACATCAACTATTTTGTGATTCTTTCAATTCTAAAAAAAAAGAAACTATTTCTTTAGTGGTCTAATTATCTATTTTAATTATTTCAATTAATTATACTTTTTATGCATGGTTGAGATAAAAAAATGTTAGTGTCACTAGCGAGATTCGAACCCACGACATACGGCTCAGTACGCTGCTCCCTAACCACTTGAGCGTCGAGACTTCGACATGTTGTAGTGTTTAGGAAAAGGGCACCACAAAAAAGATTGAGTTTTCGCGGGAAGAAAACCTCTCGGATTAAAAAAAAAAAAGTGTTTTTTCTTCTCGCTCTTCATTTCTTGTATCGACCACGATTTTCCGATCTCTCCAAAATTTAAAAATTAATATTTTCTATTAATTAATTTTTTTTAAATTAAAAGGATTAACTTTATTTCCAATTCTGGTTTTTTCTTTTTCTTCTTGAAATCCTTTTTTTCTGAGAAGATCCAATTTGTTACCATAGGACGAAGACGTAAAAATAAGACACAGGTACTGAACATCTTTTTCAACAAAAAATTAACTGACACTGCAAAACATTACAGAAAACGATTTGGACATTTGGATTAAAACTGTGGGGCGCCGCTAGACCTACCAACACCCAACGAATTCAGTCTTTCCAATCCAAAGCCTTCAGAATCGTAGTCAATCCTCCCGATACCATATTCCACAACGAATTCAAAATACACTTTGCAAATAAATGAATCCCCATCCAAATTTTCTAACTTACACGATAAACTCTCCACTCACTCAACTCAATAGCCCAATCCATTTCCAAAACAATACATCCCTGTAATCCCGTCGGACTACTAAAGCAGAGACTACCCCGTTGTAAAGTCAGGAGAAAAACAATGTTTATTAACTCTTCTTATGACAAAGTGCAAATATGTATGATATTCCATAAAATTACAAAATTTATTGTTACGTCCCAACGCAAATCTAACCGTAACAAAAAGGCTCGAGTTTCATACCCATCCAAAAAGATTAACCTATCAATATATCTACACTGTGGCCTATATCTAGTCCTTTTAAGTTCATAATCTGAGAGAACTAAAAAAAGGTAAAAGTTTCAGACTCTCTCCCAAAAAGGAAAGACTGTAAATAGGAGAACACTTCGTGTGGTGATTTTGCTGGTTTTACTATCATGGTGATCTCTGTGACTTTCGAAACGTTATGGACATAGGGATCAAATCGTGTAGCTGCGTTAAATAAACTAGTAAATTTTCAATTTTGTTTAAAGCTTTGACGACTTTCTCTCGACTCCTGTAAATTCCCTAGAGTTTAGTTGGGTTGTTGTTTATTTGTTTGTCTCTTTGGTTTAGTTGTTCTTGATATTTTTGTGTCGAATGTTTCGGATCATCGGAGTATCGCCGATAATTTCCACTACGAGGTTAATTATCAGTCGTTTTACCCTTTCCTGTTACCACGGATTCCTCGTGAAAGAAGGAAAATGACGGTACAAGTGTAATTGTTTACCCATTTTTAACCGGACCAAGAACAATAAAGTTGGCTTATATTTTATAAATTAAAATTCAATCGGGTGTAGTTGAAAGGTATTTTACAATTGGCAATAGAAATCTGACTTACGGGTAATTTTTTTGGTCATTTCTTTTTGGTTGTTGCAAATTTCCTTCTTTTTCTTTATTTCTTATTTTAAATATAGACGTGTCTTGATCACCTTGGGAAAAATTACAAAAATCTTCATTTCATCTGTTTCGGATCTTTAACGCCTTATCACTTTCTTTCTTTTCATTGTAAGAAAACCGCCGGAAAAGTCGACGCTTTATTTTTTTCACTTTCTACTATTTTTCTCCTTTCACCGTACTTACCAGAATAAGTAGATTTCCTTATTTTAAAAGAATGCAATTATTTTCATTGTTTTCAATCCAAACCTTCAATGGGTCAGGGAAATCTTTTTCGCTTTGAACCGTCCAGAAGTTGAAACATGAGTCTTTCTTTTTTTTAACGTATTAACGAAACGATACAATAAACTCTTCTTACATTTTTCCTTCAAAAAAAAAAGATTTAACAGTTCAACATTCAAAGTTTTGTTACGATTATTTTTGTTTTGACAGTTAAAAACGATGTATGCTCAAATTTCAAAAAAAAACAGTCGGAATTGTTCTCTTTCCTTTACAAGATTCAGATCCAGCGCTTAACCGGAATAGAGTAAACCACAAAGGTCGGCCTATTGGTGTAACTTGGGAAATTGGGCGGTCTGCGGGTTGATGAAATCTGGTCCGCCTAGGCTCTTAGTCTCCCTCCATCCTATATTCTGACTGGAATGATTTATCAATTCCGCAATTGTTTATTAATTGATCATGATTCAAAATTAACAGTTATTAATGAGCAGTGGATCTGGGTAATTTTCATTGTAAAATGAAAAACTAAGAATGCATTTTCCAGCTAAAACAAATCAAAATGTATGGCCTGTACACATTTTAATTCAAACCCCTTTATATTTTTATAAATATTTATGAAAATAATTTCTTAGAAAAGAGATTTCGAAGGATATATGAGAAGAGGTCGGAGATTGTTTGCGACAAACTCATCTATCATCATTAACGGGCACCTGTTGAATCGCCCGTTAATTCCTTTTAATCAATGCTAATTTTCCGATTTAACCTCCCGGTAGTCAACAGTTGTCTAACCATCAGGGGAGGTGTCTCCAGGCAATTTGCTGACGTTTTACATCAATCATCATCGACTTGCTCGACTTACTTTGAATTTGCCCTGTTTATACAGCTGGTACATTTGCTCACCACCGTGCAGGGCAGGTTGAATGTCTTAAATGCAGTCATGGACCAATTAAAAAAAATAAATAAATAAAAAGAATAAAAAAAAAAAATAAAAATAAAAACGAAGTAAATGTCGATTATTATTAAGTTACAACTTATTGTTGGGCCAAAATATATAATAAATTTCACTATTTTTCCTAGTCCGCTTGACCGATTAATATCTTTCAATTAATTAAGGTTTTTAGTTGAGATAAAAAGTCAGTGTCACGAGCGAGATTCGAACCCAAGACCTTCAACTCGATCCATTCGGGCACGAACTTCCCATCTAGAACCCACGTTTTGAATTCATTTTTGCCAATTTTCAAAAGTTGGGCTTGAGATGGAAAGTTAGTGTCCGAATGGATCGATAGTTCAAGTGGTAAAGTAGCGGCGTATCTAGCCGAAGATCGTGGGTTCGAATCCAACTCGTGACACTGACTTTTTATCTCAACCGAAAACCTTACTTAATCGAAAGATATAAATATTCTGTTTCTCGTTTGTTCTTTTATTTTCGTACATTCTGAACCAATGTAGTTAATCGTGCCTGGGTGTGGCATTTCTTGGAAATTACGCCAGCTTCTCGGTTCCGATTAACTTAGGAATTGTCCAGTTCATTTTACTCACCAGGTCAAGAATTGAGGTTCAAAAATTAGTTTTTCGATGTGTGCGTATATATTTGCGAATGTTTGGAACGTGATATTCTGACGGTTTGGTGAAGACGTGTCAGTAGGTGAGTAGTCTTAGGTCTTCCTTAGTCTATCTACACTATCAACTAAAAACTTAGAAATTTTACCGTACGGCGAGTATTGACAATCGACAAAATGTAAAAACCTGAAGGTTTTGGTAGCTAGTTGCAGTTTTTCAGGATCTGTATACTTCGGCCTGCCTTCACTCGCTGTGGTACGACACGACGTTAATAGTTACTCTCGACTATTTTCATGTTGAGGTTGATTACGGAAGAGTAAAGGTGGGATGACAAGTACATAACCACTCCTAACCAAGACATTTTGTTAAAACACAAACTTATGGCTGATTTGACCATCTATTGGCCATCAAGTAGCGACAATTGCTGCGTTTGATAAAATGAAAAGTTCGAACGTTTGGTACTCTCGTCTGCCTGATTCAACTCGCCCTATTTACAGGCCATTCTATTTTGAACAGCTGTAGTTTCATAAACCGTTGTCATGCAAGATTCGGGCTAAGACTCAGATGTCGATAATTATTTGAGCACTGCCCGCCTCGTTGTATCTTCCTCTCAGACGAGTTAGGGACTTTGGATATGTACCTGATACTCTGATTCATTGTGTCTAGCGACATTCCGAGACACAACAGCCGGAAGGTAGAGCGATAATATGCGAACCAAGGTGGTCCAGTGAGATCGAACTATTGTCAAACCCTAAAGCCGTCGAAACCAGTTGTTCATAATTATCTTTGAAAATTCAGATGTCGTTTCGTTGTGAAGATGGCCTTTTTTCGATTGGAAGTTAAATGTGGAGTAATAAGAGTGGAATGGACGGGAGGAAATGGAAAGTAGATTCAAGTACACAACCTTGTACGGGGTCTCGAAATAGTCGCCCCCTCTTTTTTTATGAAATCCACTCGCCACGACTGATTGATAAACCGAAGTACGAGCTGGCTAAATTATATTATACTCTTCATCGACAGCGAGAGAGAAATTTTGAAACTAGCCGCATTGAAGTTTTCTATTAATATTATTGACATTGGTACAAAGCCCACTTTTTCAGCCGGCCGTTTGCGACATAACTCAGGACAAAACATCCATGGCCATAGGAGATTGGTAGATTGAATACCTTCATATACCTTCATGCCGTCCATCGGTAAATGGTGGAAAAATCCTAGATTAGCCAAAGTTCCGGGGGTCGAACCAAGTTTGCTTCACACCTATCAATACAAATGATCCGGAAAACTCACATTAAACGTTCTTAAATCAAAGAAAACACGTTTTTCCGGATACTTTGCCTTCAAAATTATTTGGTTTTATAAAGGCTGACCCGGATCCCTGTACAGACCTGAAAAGTTACTGCCAAGGTTTCGGACTAGTTTAAGGCCTTCATCAGTGAAGAAAAACATAAATACGTCTATAAATGGACATAATTAAGGTTTTAATAGATAATTTCAAATTCCTCTGAAAAATGACTCAATCTCACTCCCGACGTTTTGGCATGATTAAGATTTCCCCGATGAAGACCTTAGGGCGAAAGCTTGGCAGTACTACTTAAAATGATCAATAATAACAATTGACCTAGATCTATCTCCAGCTTTGAATTCCTTTGTAAATGGATATTTCTTGAGGTCTAAGCGAATGTAAAATTTACAATGATTTGTGATAGAATTGTCAAAAACCGCGGCCTTCCGAGCCCACGAAGATATTCTTAATGGCGCTTTAATTTACGACGATTTTTTTTTTTCATGAATTGGGTGAAATTAAGCTGTCTTTAGAAACAATAGTGGTCAACAAACAACCTCTGTCATTCATGAAAATTTCTATTTTTTCAATGGAAACTCTATTAAAATTTGCTTCGGGCATTAATTGAGTAGTTTACCACTTCACGGCCCAATGTTGCCTCAGAGCAAGACGAACAATTTTTGTTAAAAGGTTAGGGGAAAATTCCGTATATAATATAGTATAATAATATAAACAAATTAAGATATAAATCAATCAGCGTTGGTAAAACATGGGATGAAAAATTAAGGGAACGGCGCCCTCCATATACTCACGGGATTATCCTTACAAAAAATTACTTAAATGCGTGGTGATTAGTGACCGTTAGTCGACAATTATTGAGAAATCGTGAGATGCTGCCTGGAGTGATGTAGGTTTCAGAAAAAACTTTTTCTTTGTGGTGGCAACGTTTCGATCTTTATTGAGATCATCTTCGGAGCCTGAGATTTACAAATATTATTTAAATATAAGAAAAACATGTAGGATGTGGAAAAAAGTGAACTTATCACTGCATAAAAATATATTTTTTTATAATTATTCAGAAATCGTGAGATGCGGTCTGGTGTGATGTAGGTTTCAGAAAAAACATTTTCTTTGTGGTGGCAACGTTTCGATCTTTATTGAGATCATCTTCAGAGCTTGGGCTTTACAAATATTATTTAAATATAACAAAAACATGTAGGATGTGGAAAAAAGTGAACTTATCACTGCATAAAAATATATTTTTTTATAATTAATCAGAAATGCGGTCTGGTGTGATGTAGGTTTAAGAAAAAACATTTTCTTTGTGGTGGCAACGTTTCGATCTTTATTGAGATCGTCTTCAGGGTCTGGGATTTACAAACATTGCATAAATTTAACAAATACACGTAGGATTTGGAAAAAAGTTAATTTACTGATCTCCTAGAAGGTCTCTTAATTCTATTTCTATTTTTATTTCAATATAAAATACATTATCAAAAAGTGTAAAAAGAAATAATAGAGATGTTCTATGACACCATGACCCCACTACAGGTTAGAAAAAAATAATTATGACGAAGATGTTAATCAATTGGACGAATTATTTTAAAAAGGAAAACTGATCTTTTGATCAACGTGTCCAATGTAGCAAGGTCAAAATTGTTAGAAAATTTAATTATGAACCGTTCAGCATTTTCCATTGAAAATGAAATAATCCCCTTTGAGACGTTCAGGTTTGCAACATAATTTAATCATACAATATATATGATTACAATATTTATTATTATACGTAACATACTGTATTGCTGTATTGTAAAAAGTAGATATGATAGGTTTTATATACTGCCAAGAAATTACGGATGCTGTACTGAAGCATAAATTCATTTTGACAATAAACAAATAAATTTTGATTCAACTATGACAAGTATTTATTGTAAGAAAGTTTTTCAGGTAATATGTATGCTAATGTTATACCCTTTTTTCTTACGTGGTTTTATACCCTCGGGGTGCTGGTGTTTTGAAAAAAAAAATTCTAAAATATGTCGGGTTCGAACCCGGGTCCTTCACCTTATAGTGACGACCGCCGTGGCAACGCCTAAACCGTTGCGGCCACCCTACTAACAAGTTTGAAGTATAACAAAAAAGACGGGCATAAACGATTAATATCATTCAAAAATTTAAAACCTTCTTTCTTTTTCAGAACAGAAAAACAAGGGTTGGATTACTTTTTGATTTATTGCGTTCATTTATTCAAGGGATGACTGGGAAGTGATTTGAGTCATAGTGAGTCATCGATGGGTGCCTACCACCACAGAAATCGTCCAATGACCCGGTTTCGCTACTTCACTTTATTTAATATTGGCCAAAGAACAAAACAAAAGTGATCAATTGTTACGCTAACGGACAGAAATATTTAGCTGTTTTCCGAATGAATCGAAATGACAGAACGGTCAACGTAGACTTCATGGTCATTTGGAGTGAAATAAAAGTCGTGGATTATTTTTTTTTATCTCTAACACTTCCGGGAAATTTAAAATTTCACATTCTTGTTATGAACTGAATCACTTTATAATTAAAATATTAAAAACTGGCAAGTACACTCAAGAGATGGCCCCTTGAATTTTTCAATGAAAAACGATTTTTCTTATCGAAATTTAAAAAAAAAAAAAAAACAAATTATTGCAATTTAATCAGTATTTCGGGCGTTTCTTTATGTAAAATTTCTGATTAAAAGGCTTGTTTTGATATAAAAAATATTATATAAGAACCTTTGGTAATAATAAGATTTATCATTATAAAACAAAGAGCTAACTAAGCACGCGTCGATAAGCTTAATGTCAAGTAGTAAATTGCGGAATAACAACCAGAAAATCCCAAATACTAAAAGGTTTGAAAAATTCAATTCACTAATTTCGTTGTCGGCTTGACTTAATATGTTTCAATTAATTAAGGTTTTTAGTTGAGATAAAAACGTCAATGGCATGAGCGGGATTCGAACCCACGATCTTCGGCTAGATACGCCGCTGCTCCACCAGTTGAACTATCATGACCGTAGGGAAAAACATGTACTACTTTTTAAATCAATTGAATGTAGCAATTTATTATCGTTTTTATTAAGTTAGTTTGATTTTTAGTTGAGATAAAAATGGCATTAAAGGAAGGATCTATTGACTAATAGATTCTTGCTTGTATAACCAATACCCTAACCTTAAAAATTTGTAATTTATTTGTTCCTTCTTGTCTGGCTAAAATCAATATTAATTTTTTATTGACAGGTGAGTTTCTATCATTAAATTTTGTCATCAACATATAAAACAATTACACAGAAAACGAACACTTTGAGCCCTGAAGATGATCTCAATAAAGATCGAAACGTTGGCAAAATAAAACAATGTTGCTACCATTTTTTTAAACGCTGCTTTTGCTATATTTTAATTTTCAATAATCATTTTATTATTCAGAAATCGTGTCATGCGGTCTGGTGTAGTATGGTTTGAGAAAAACTTTTTTTATCCTGCTAAGTACACTTTGAACACTGAAGATGATCTCAACAAAGGTCGAAACGTCGGCACGATAAACAAAATGTTTTTTTGAAACCTACTTCACACCAGACGGCGTCTCACGATTTCTGAATTCTCATTTCTGTTTGGCTGAATCAGATCAAAATATCGAGGATGGCCTGGCCAAATTGATACGAAACGACCGAATTATAAATGTGTAGTAATTAGTGAACGTTAATCGAGATTTATTTGGAAATTCATCTGAATATGATCACAATAAAGATCGAAACGTTTGCAAAATAAAACAGTGTTGCTACCATTTTTCTAAAAACTCTGTTGACGATAAATCCCAAAGAATTTTTTTCATGCTGCATTCACAGCCAATATTCTAACCAAAAACAATTTTCTGTTTATAATTAATTTATTTCTTTCCGCACTAACTTCCTATTAAGTTTTGGCATTTGAAAAATGACAAAAAGGAGGGACAATTCAAAAGATGGGGTTGAGATGGGAAGCTAGTGCCCGGGTGGACCGAGGTGACTATAGCTCAAGTGGTAGAGCAGTGGCGTATCAAGCCTAAGATTGTGGGTTCGAATCCCGCTCGTGCCATTGACTTTTCTATCTCAACTGAAAGCCTTAATTAATTTTTAAAGTAATAACGTTAATGAGGAATGCGTTCCATCGTTGTTTTTGTTATGAAAATGAATTTTTTATTATTTATTGTTGTGTATTTTTTAGATATGGTCCACGTAACTAGTGATGATGGAATCGGGGTGTGCAGATAAGTCAGGAGTACAGATTATATGAAGTTGGGACCAATAATGCTCCCTTGGGGGACGCCGACTTGCACAAATAACGAAAGGTTTTATTTCACTTTTATAACCAAAGACAAGCTGATGTCTGCGGTGTGAAGCATCGCGGCGAAATATTGTAAGATTGAATTAAAATGTTAAACATGGAACACATGTAAGGGTATTTTAGGGATGATCATGCATTGTTTCTAGAAAAACTGGTTGACTCATCCAGGTGCTTAGAAAAGGTTTTAAATTTTGAAATTATCACTTACCAACACCTTTTAAGTATGAACAAAAATAAGAATTTGATTAATTTACTTCATAAACAAAAACATGTCAAATTGTTTTCCACTCAATTTTGAATTTTAGTTACACGAGTTTTCATAGGAATTACAGAGATTATACAGTATTGTTTTTAAATATTAAGTCATACGAATTTGGCGTGTGTCTTGTTTTAACCTTAGTACCCGTTTGGATCTCAAAATCTATACAAAATTCTAGGGGAATCTTTGAACATTTGTACGTACTAAATTCACTAGTTTCGTGGTCCGCTTGACCAATTAATATGTTTAATTAATTAAGTTGAAATAAAAATGGCAAAAAGGAGGGAAAATTCAATAGGTGGGGTTGAGATGGGAAGTTAGTGTCCGAGTGGATGGAGGTCATGATAGCTCAAGTGGTAGAGTAGCGGCGTATCTAGTCGCAGTTCGTGGGTTCGAATCCCGCTCATGACACTGACTTTTTTATCTCAACAAAAACCTTCATTAATTCAAAGATATTAATTGGACAAGAGGGCTACGAAAACTAGTAAAGAGCAGGAAATCAAGGATTTATCTATGTATTTCCATTTGAACCACACTAATCCACAAATATCGTGAATTTACGCTGATTCATATCTACTTGACTGACGATTTTAATTTTTTCCCCTTTTGACTTTTTTATCCCAACTAACAACCTTAATGAATTGATTGTTATTATTTTTAAATATTGCTAAAGCTTGTTGTTCATCGGTCGCTGTGAGATAGTGCCTACAAAATCTGGAAGAAGCGATACCATTTCTGAAAACATGAAATAATTATAACCACTAGGACTCCTTGAAAACAGATCATAGGACCTTTTTTGTTTCTTTAGACATCGACGCGGTTGATTGGGAAGTGAGGATTATTATTCGATTTAAGGATAATGTGGGATTTTTTATTGTGATTGTAGGGTCTGGACTCTGCGGAGATTGGTCGCTTTGTTTGAGCAGCATAGCTCTACGGCCTATGGCTTCAGTATTGAGTTGTAATGAGATTTTGCTATCGAGGGAGAAGAGCTTAGATCTGTTGGCTGTAAGTCTATTAAATAATAAGTGTAATCGGTTCAGTTCTGTCCTTTTACTTAAGCCCAGGTCAATCGCTTGTCTAGATTCAGCCAAGGCTAGTCTTTTAAAAAATAAAATACCTGTATATTTATATTTATTTTATTAATACGTAAAATAAATATCTGTAGTAGAAAGAAAAAAGAACCTTAATGTTTTCAAAATTCAAAAATCCTTTAAAGAGTACTGCTCACCCATCAAAGCAAAAACAAAAATGATGTATACCAATGCATAAAACCAGATTGTTAAGCAACAACCGGAAACATATTCCCTGACTTATTTTTTAAATTAATTACTCATATTAAATTAATTTTTTTTAAAAACGTATACAGAATGTAATCGATTGTTGACTATTGTTCGTCAGCAGTTCGACTGTATCAGAACCAGGGACGATCAAACCGCTGACAGACAACGTTTGTTCCCATCTTTCCCTCCCATTATGCATTTTGAACAGGGTCTGGCTGTCCTCTTTGTAATCTTTGTTCGGATGCAACTTTTCTTTTATCACGCCCGCAATTTACGCAATTAAGCAATCCTTATCTGTCGAGTTATTTACCTGATAAGTTCGATAAGGTCACGTTATTTAATGGATTATTGTTGTTGTTTGATTTTTTAAAAATCATAATTTAATGAAGGAGTTGTTTTTTTTAAGGTAAAATTAGAACTATGTTTGTTTGAACTGTCATTTTATAACTGTAATATGTGCTTATTCGTATAAAAATACAAACGTGTCATTTGTACGAATCCTACGCTAAAGCATTTATTTTTATCTGTTGATTTTTCCCCCATAATTATGTTGTTTACTTCAAACCCTTATAAGAAAAATGTTAAAACATGCTGAAATTGGACAAATACACTTCTTTGTGTAATAAACGATGTTAGTCGGAACGGGCATGACCGTGAACTAACTGCAAACTACACCGAGTCACCAATGATCCCAAATGATCGAACCACCGATATCTGACCATGTACTCTGGGATAATCCAAACAAACATCACAATTCAAGCGCCCTAAGTCCTAATCGCGATCCAGGCGGCCTTCATTGACAGAAGATGTCAGTTTATGTACACTGGTCAATACAATTTTAACCATACGAAGGAAATCAACATGTAGTTTATTAAAAGTAACATTCTGCACTTTCCCAAACACATTTCTTCAGAACGAGATACCTAGAAATCATTATCGATTTTTTTTTCTTTTTACTTTGGATACCGGGAACTCCTGAGAACTGCAGCTGTACAGCTTGTTGTACTTTATCCCTGGCTCCAGTTTTTGAGTGCTTGCAACGCAAGTATTAATCTCAGGGCGCGGTGTCCCGGTGTTCTTCCATCGAAGAAACTCATTTTTGAAGGGGGTTGGTACCAAATTCAGGGTCGGTGAGATCTGATCCCGTTCCTTCATTTGCTGAGTGCCGTGTCAATTTCTTTAAATTGAGGCCACCGGTCCCCTTAGGCGTATAAAAAGCCCAGAGGCGACGGTCGGGATCGAACCCACGACCACGGGATCTACTAGCCGAGAATCTGACTCCTTATCCACTCGGCTACCGCGGCCCCCATCACTACTGAAACATTTAGTTAGGATGATGTACTTTTTGGAAAGAAGGGGTGTAAGCTTATCTAAGCTGCAGCCTTAACCACTCGGCTACTTCGGCTACCATCACTATTGATACATTTAGTTAGGATGATGGACTTTTAGGAAAGATGGGGTGTAACCTCATCTAATCTGAAGCCTTAATCGCTCGGCTACTTCGGCTACCATCACTATTGATACATTTAGTTAGGATGATGGACTTTTAGGAAAGAAGGTGTGTAAGTTCATCTATCTCGTGTTTAAGCCATCCTACCCTTCGGACCTTACCTTGACTTTCATTCCTTGACACATTTTGATTAAAAATAACTAAACAATAATAATGCTGATAAATAACCAATCCGGATTCCGGAATAGATGGCTATTAGGTTTTTTTTTTTTTTTTTGCTCTAGTAGTTATTACTTAGCATGGAGTTTGTATGACTTACATATTCGTTAAGCAATACAACTACGGAACTTTTCTAAACTGCAGTTTTTCTAAACCAGTAAAATAATCTTTTCCTAACGAACCTTATGCACTGCTAAAGGGTCATTTTTGAATTCAAAGCTTAGATTTATTTTTCATTTTATAGGTGTACCATTCAGCTTTACTCCTTCGGCTTTTATGGCAGTTTTGAAACTTAGAAAAGTTTATGACTTCTTCATTTTCTGCTCTATGCTCCCGAGGGATAAGACAATTCTCTTTACTTGCCATTTTATTCGTTAATTATTATTCAATTATTATATTCAATAAACTATGGCTACTGTATTTATGTGTATCTTGTATGGGTTATCTTTGTGCAGGGTATGTAGAGATTAGTGACTTTTAATCGATAATTATTGGGTAGTCGTGCGATGCGGTCTGGTATGATGAAGGTTTCAAAAAAACATTTTCTTTATCTTGCCGTCTTTTCGATCTTTATGGATATCATCTTCAGGGGCCAAAGTGTACTTGTGCCATTCTTGCGTGCCGTGTAGAGAGTACTCACGCAGTTGGAAGATCGAAACATGGCACAGTAAAGAAAATGTTTTCTGAAACCTACATCACACCAAACCGCATCTCACGGTATCTGAATAATTTGTGTAGGGTTTTTTTTCATGTGTGTACCATTACATATTATAATGCTGGAGCATGATATACATGTTTTCAGGGAAGCGGAAAGGCATTATTAACGTTATATTTATAGTATTTCACCTCTACCTAAAATTATTCTATAATAAATAATCGTTAGGTGAAAGCCAGGGTTTGTTTTTGTTGTTATTTTTCCCAGATTCCTAGTACTGCTTGTACGATCAAATTTCGGCTTCACTTTCATCCGCCGGCTTAGAAAGTGCTGACCCGCTTGCCCCAGAAGCGTGAAACTCTCTATCCCCGGCCCACTCACTCGTGGGATTAACATGGGAAGATGGGAGAGAGAAACAGATAAAAAAATGTTCTACGCCTCCCTACCATTAGAAGGGAGAATGCCGAATTGCCGTTCTTGTCAATTAATCTGCTTTTCCCGGGCAAACGCTACCGACGGTTGACCACGCTTTATTGACTCGCCGACTCATTCAAGGGCACTTTTTATTTGGAACCTTAAACCTTGATACACTGCGTAGTATGCTTGGCTGTACAATCAGAACCTTTTTTACTCAATACTCGTTCCAGTCTGGAATTTATATCTGTGCGTTTCATGTTGATATAAACTGGATTCAGCCTCCTTCTCTCTCGCTATTTATCTGACTTGTGTGTACCTTGAAAACTAGTTCATTACAACTGAGATTATATTTTATATGTAAATTGGATTAATGAGGGGATAGGCAACTCTTACAAGAGTACACCTGGAAAAATAATTTACTCTATTACGTCTTTTTAATGCTTCTGCACGTTCGGTCAATACTCCAAGTGGGATTTTAGGGATGGCTAACAGCTGAGGTCATCGCCGGCCCTGAGCGCGTTTGTACTTCTTTTCCTCGTCTGGCAGGGTTATTTCTAATTTTACGAACCAGTTTTTTTCATTATCCTCTTTATTTTATTAATCATTCATTATTCATTATACTCTTTATTAATCCCATTAATAGTATTAAATTCACTGAACATCCAAGTTGACAAGCTTCTTGAGTTTTCCGGCTGCTTCTTTGGCTACCTCTCTGTAACTATATTTTTAACCGCTTCAAACGTTATTTTGTGTGTGGTTTTTCTTTAAGTTTACTATATGCAACCGTACAGTGAAGGAGAGAAGTAACCAGGGCGGCGTTGCAGGTTACCGCCTCCATCTGATTATACCGTCGCTCTACTAGCGCTTCCTTGGCTCTTTGTCCAGCGGTCGAAAATGATCTTATGTAAGCAATGATCCGTCCTTGCCCATTTGGTTGCATTATATTTCATTATTACTTCTCTATTCTCTACTCATACGCTATAAAGCTGGTTTGACCAAAAAGAGACCGACACGGATCTCAATTCTTGCCCGCCATAGAACTGTAGATAATGGCACGGAAATATGGCCATCGATACCTTACTGTCTGACGTCCAACTGAAATTCAATCATTTGATTGGACGTTCTCGATTATTATTTTTTTGTTTTTTTTGCCAGTTGGTTTACTCTTTAATTTGGAACGTTCTAAAAACATACAGAATGTTTTCGTTTTGAAATTTAATCTTATTGGTTGAATTAACCAGTATTCACTACTTTTGTAAAATTGATCAGATGAACTGTGACTTCTGCAGAAAACTTTTTTTTAAGAGGGTTCGCAACCTAAACCTGGTAAACCTGGGTGCCATGTCAACGCCTAAACCGTTGCGGCCACCAATGCCCCCAGGAAACCTTATTATAAAATGGTAAGATTTGAATTGGTATGTTGTTTGTAGTAGGAATGTTTATGCTGCTTCTGGTAGTATGATTTCCGACCGAGTCGTGTCCGGTTCATACGGGCATCTGCGCCAGTAACTTGTGGACAATTTCACAGGTGTTGCTTGGGTTGTTAGACCGTGTCTCTATGTACACAACGTATGCCGATTAATTCTGGTTTGTCTCAGTCGGAATTCTTTTGTACAGTTTTTTATGCACCATTGGCGTATGTTTCTGACCGGTTTCGATGCGGATTCGGACGGGTCGGGTCGCGGGCTCATGCGAAAAGATGGAAAGTGTGGGAAAGGGATCGAATCTCCAACGATTATTCTCGGTCTTTTCACCGGTCGCCTCCGGCAATTTCTATTATCTTCGAGTTCAGTGTTTTTTCTTTTATTTTCTTCCTTAACTGAGAGAAAATATCTTTTATGCCAATATCGACGGTTTTATTCATATCGACGGAATTTACTTTTTTAAGTCCTTTGTGTAAGTGAAATTGGCCCAAACGTAGCCAAAATTGCTAAAATATGGAAAGTCAAGTTCTAGCACAGTAGGGAGAGTTTTGTGATCTTGAAATCTATTTAGAAACTCCCGAGGTCTTCTAATCGATTTCGCTCGTAATATTCAACCTTCAAAAACTTTTGATATGGACATAAAACGGGGTTGAAATTTATAGGTCGATTTTTTTAAAATACTTCAATGAATCTCGCTTAAAATAGGTTAGATCATTTTTACCTTTACTTTAATTTAAAAACGTCGCTTTACGAGTACAAATTTCAAACGTTTTGACTACATATTTATTAAATATTATTAATTCATCTAGGTCTAAACGCGGTTTTAAGCGGTTGGTGCAAATGTCGCAACTGTAAGGTAAAGGTCTAGAGTTCGAATTCTGCCTGGAACCCGACATAAAAATTGGCTTATTTCACACCGATAACCCAGGGTTGATATAATGTTTTCACAATTGTAAAGTTTTCCTTCAAAGATTATTTGGACAAATCCGTCCGTGCTTGTTTATGGAATGACAACTGAATAAACGCGGTGTAAAATAAATAAATAGAAAGCCAGTACGGTTTCAGTTTTATTAATTAATTTCCTCGAGTTTGAAAGAGGCTTTACAACACAGCAAAAAAGTAATCGAATATATGGAGCAAATAAATGCATATGGCCGTCTTTAATGCTCCTACACAGGTGGGTTGGTTCCCCTGAAGTGAATGTATTTATTGGCGAGAATGCGTGAGTACATGGGCGGGTAGTGGTCGGAATATCGATTACACCACAGACTCACCAAACTAGGATAGATATATCTGTGTGTTTTGAGTAGAATGAATGTATTTATTAGCGCAAAAGCGAGTGTGTATAGGAATATCGAATATCTGTTGTGCAGGAATATCGAATACTCCTTACACCCACGGATTTAGGTTAGGAGATAGTGATAATATCTTTAAGAGTGAAAGGGCAGAAGCGAAGTTGTGATATTAAATGCACCAGTGATTCAGCATTGTTTTTACTTGTAAGTACAAAATAATCGGTTTATACATTTATTAGTGTGATGGTAGTTTATGCATGAGTGGATGTATGGTGGAATATCAAGTACCCCATAAACCAACCAACCTAGGTTAATATTTTAGATTAATTGTACATAATGTATGGATGTATTTATTAGCGTGAACGAGGGCGGGTCTTCAGAGGAATATCGAGTACTCTGAAACCAGCGTATAGGTTAGGATAGGTTTGAATGTTAGCGAATGAGATAGTTTTAGAGCCTTTTCACCACGAGTGGGAAGGCTAAAAATGTAGAAAAACGTCCTAGAACACAACCAGTAGGATCGCCAGGCTTCCTACAGAAAAGCTAAGTTAAAAAAAAAAAAAAAAATTAAAACGTGAGGTGGAAGAAATGCGAGGTGTCGGCAATAGCCGAGGCACCTAACTGGCCGGGGAAAAAATTAATTATACTCAAAAGACTAATGGTGTTGAATCTGGTGTATGGGTTATCTTTGTGTAGGGTGTCCTACGACAGGTATTCTGTACATACTAAGTACATACATGTACGTACAAATCGACTTTTTTCACCCACGGTAGACCCCATGTTGAACCAGTTACGAGTTCATCTAAATTATTTCATAGTTTTCCTTCAAAGATTATTTGGTCAAATTGAATGTGGTAAATAATTTCCTACCCCTCGATTTATTCTAAATAGTTCACCCCAATTTTTCTACCTCGACCTCGTAAGGATTGACTTAATCAAATCCGGTAAATTTTAGGAAGTCACGTAATAACCTGGCCCAAATAAAGACAACAGTTGTTACAGGAAGATGGGCGAGGTGATTGAAAGCAGCTGAAACGGGTACACGTGTCCCGACAAGGTGCACTCCTGGAAGGAAGCAGGGGGGCCGTGGCCGTGGGTGTTTTTCTGCCCCATTTGTTTGTGTGCGGCACGTGCTGCATGGCCCCTTCGCCACGGCTACCGACGGCCCCCATTCACCCGCTTCCTCGCCCATTCACTCTTCTTTCCGGAACAGATCCTCTTTCCTCGATCCATCCGGGGACAAAGGGATCTGGGGGGCGATTGCGTCAGCTAAGGTGCAAGACGAAGGACCCCCTAACCCTAAATCCTTTCAACGCTCTTCGCTTCAGATGACAGATCAGTGTGTCACAAGGAGATTTGGGTTCAGAGGTTCAAAAAAGCAACTTAGCTACATCTATAACAATTAGAATTATTTTCTTAATATATTACCGCTCATTGGGTAAATAAAGGAAAGAGGGCCATTAAATTAGTTCTACTTATCATTTTCACAATGATCCTGGCCCGCTGGTTCTTTTCTCGCTCAAGTGTATTTTCAGCGTTTTACATTGCTTGGTCTATAAGTTTTACTTGTTCATGTTGTTTTTATCTCACTATTTTATACAAAAATTTTACATTTCAACCGGTATGCAAAATAAAAATCATGCACCTCCGATTTACCACTATTTTTGAAGGGTTTATATTTCATAAGTGCGTTTCGAGCTTGGTTGAGATCATCTTCAGCGCCTGGGATTTACAATCATTGTTTACATTTAACGAATATATTTTGGAAGTGGAAAAGTGAATTTGTTAAATGTAAACAATACTTGTAAATCTCAGGCTCTGACGATGATCTCAATAAAGATTGAAACGTTGGCACGATAAAAAAATGCTTTTCCGATACCTACATCACACCAGACCGCATCTCACGATTTGTAAATATTTATCGATTGGCGGTCACTAATCACCACACGCGTTATAAATATTTTACAAAGTTATTTAATAAAGCAATTTTTTTTAGATTAGTCGTGTCCGATCGGCATAACCACGCCGATCATCGTTGTTTTGGTCTAATAGACGTGTTTTGGATTTTGGGCATATTTCGAGATGGTTTTTTTTTAATATCTTTTCAACGAAGAAAAACACCGATTTACTGATGCTGTCTAAACGCCGAAATCGAACCGCAAAATGCTAATACCATTAAAAAATGCCTGCAACCCTAGTCAACTATTAAATACGAAAGGTCATATAAGTACAAAAACTGATAATCGTCTGATGATTAAAAAAAGAAGGATTTAAAATGGGCACAAATGGAATGGCTTATTTCACCCTGCTTATCACATGATAAAATATCGAACACGACAAGTCGAAAAGAAGCAGAAACTAAAATGTTTCTGATAGATGAAAACTGAAATGGCAGCCAGCCAAATTTCATTTTTTACGAGGGTTCGCAACAGCAGAGGTCAAATAAACCCTCACGGTACCGGTGTAAAAAGCCCATTTGCATGTCTGGTTCGAATGCAGGGCCGCTGCATTCGAACCCAGGACCTTTCCCTTACAGTCATGAGCGTCGTGTCAAATATGAAACCTTTTTGGCAACCGACGCCTCCCTGGCCAATTTATTTAAAATTTAGCATAAATGGAATGGGTGCCTCACCCTTTTTAAAACCCTGATGAACCACTGAGTATTAATGTCGAAACGGAAATCGAGAAGTCTTTGTTGGTTTAACGAAACTGCAAACGTTCTAAAACCAAAAATTATCGAAAATCTTGCTTGAAACTGTGATCAACCGCTGAAAATTTAAGGTCTAAAAGAAGCAGAAAAGTGATCGCCTGGTAGACAAAAACGGCAATATGCTGGTCTTAGGTAATGGTATATGGCCAAAATATTTTAAAATGAAATGAGCTTAAACGGAATAGATGTTTACCTCGCCCTGCTTATTACCCTAATACAAATTTGAACATGAAAATGTATAAAAAAACGTGAAGAGCGATTGAATGATAGGCAAATTGCAAGGCTTCTAAAGCCAAAATTAGAATAAATTTAATGCATGTCTCATCCTGCTTCAAACCCGATCAATTACCTTATACGAAAAATTCCAATTCCTTGGATTTACAAGTCAAATTGATCAAGAAAATTCGGCTTAATCGTTTTCCTTCTTAGTCCTTGATCTTACTCGATTCAAGCTTTTTCTGTTTGTTGTCTTCATGTTTCTTCTGGTGATCTCATCACATATCCAACCGGCTTGCATATTTATATTTTATCTCATTTTCTCTTGTTTTACTCGTATAATCCATTTTTTATACGTTTGATCTGAAATGGCTGATCAGAATTTAACAGGGTAAAATGAAAGAAAAAACGTCTTCGACCGAAGTAAAAGTTAAAAAACGGGGTAATGCTAAGAAAGCGAAAGTGGGCTCTCGAAAGACGAGGAGGCCTCGGATGACCCAGATCTCATCCACGTGGTCTCCCCTCCTGGGCTCCGAATTTTACTTTTCTTCAACGGCTCCTTTGACTTTCTCCTCCGTGAACTATGACAGGGCGCCCGTCATGCCGTAACTCCATACGTCCACGGGCACGTCTTCCGTCGTAACAAACAACCAGCTACGTTTGTTTCGACGATAATTAATACAACTTTCCAAAACAGGAAGTTGAAAAGACTCTATTCACACTCCAGCTAATTTACGAACGAGTCTTAGAACAACACTTTATTGGTAATATAATTATCACAACCAAGAATCACCTATTGAGATAATGACAGACCTAGGCATTGAATTTAGTATACTAGGATAAAAGGCTTTAAGATATATTCGACATCACACATGCATTCACACTCACACTCTTCAATTCAATCTTCTACTTAATTAAATTTATCCTAGAGCCCATTGGCAATAACGATCGGAGAAGTACCATAGTACCACCATAAAAGTTTCATTAATGGTCCCAAGTGTGAGATAATATTTGGCACTACATAAAAATGATCTTAACAATTTACTGTGCCCTTTTTCATACTAATATTTTCAACTGGAAAAAACCTTGGCTAAGGATATTTAAGAAATATTTGAGGTGGCAAAGAACGATTGGAAAAGGTAAAAAAGGGTTGTAGATATAGATGTAATTTTTTCAGGGTATGGTATACTGCGCCCTTTAAGAGCTATTTTATCCCCCGTACTCTGCCTAAAGCACAGCGGTGAGTCATATTTCATCAAGAGATTTCATTAATAGGCCCGGTTTTCAATGGTTGAAGTTCTTCTATGGTCACATTATACATTCCAAAACATTTCCTCCTGCGGGCTAATGTTGCTCCGCAGTTTGTTAGTAAGTATGTTGGTGTCTCCTATGCCTCCTTGCAGAATCTGGATGTGCCATCTTGGATTGTTCCATTCTTCTTTAGGTGTCCAGTTAGGATTCGCAGTCTGTTACTTCTCCCTTTGAAACATTCTGTGATTTCTTTCATGCCAAAATTGGTCAGAAGATTCTTGGATGGCCCAATGAGTGAATTACACTGCTTCTTCATTTTTCTTCTTTTTTTTGTCCTCCTGTCTGAGATATTCGTTGATAGTGTGGATCAATGCCAGAGAAGGGTTGTAGATATTTTCTTTTTCACTTTTTGTAAAAGATGATACTGCTCACAGATGAGTAGGCTGATGATGACCGTTTAATGCTTGAAATGCGGATAGTTATAAACATTAAATCTTGTAGTATGTAAGTAGAACCATTTTTTACAAAAATGAATCGACATACTCACCCCGCTTTCATAATTTCTATACGGTTAGTGATATTTAGAAAAAATTGAGATAGATCAGAATGATTGGAGATGGTAAGAAAACTTTAATGATGGTTGAGTTAACATTTGGCTGTGGTAGTGATATTTAGGAAATATTCGAGATGGTTAAGGACAATTGTAATCGGGTTGGAACGGTTTCTGATGTTTACGAGAGTTGGCAACGGTTAAAGATAGTTAGAAAAAGGCGGTTAAAAACGATCGGACATGGATAGGGATGGCTGTTGACGGTCAATATAAGTTGACAACGATTGATGCTATTTTTTTTAATTTGAAATTTTTCAGAATGATTGAAGAAAATTAGTAAAGGTTGGTGATGATAAAGAATGGTTCAAGATTGCAGGTAAAGGTTAAGAAATGGCCGGAGATAAACAGGAATACATGAAAAAAATAAGTAATGATTAGAGAAGGTCAGGGATGGTCGGAGAAATGTTTTTATATAGCAAATGTCTGAACTGGTTGCAAAGTTTTTTGAAATAGTTTTTCAAAGCTCTGAGCAAATCGTCAAATACAGCCGAAAGCTAGACTGCAGAAAAAGTTGGTTTTTTTCACCTTCGATTCATCATCCCTGATCACTTTTTATAAATTTATCATGAAGGACGATACTACACTTAACTATATGAAGAGAGATGATACACAAAATAAAAAGTTTGGCGGTAAAATGAACAAGAAGATCGATGATTTTTTTTTACTAGGTAATAAACTATTTTATTGGTTAGCTTATGTTGGTTTTAATTTAAGTGAGATTAATTAATTGTTACATTAGATTTTAATAATTTTGTGTGTTTTCAAAGAACATTTATGGTTTATCAAATATTTGTGCTATGAAATAAAGTTTATATAATAAAAAAAAAGTTTAAAATCTTTTTGAAGGAAGCGGGCGAAATGTTTTATTCATGTTGGAGTTGTTTTTGGATTTACATCTCTTTACAATTGTCCATTCCTTTCGGGAGGATTTTGGAAATTTCGTTAAACGCGTAAAAAGCATAAAGGAGAAACCCGTTTACACCCGTGTAAACCGAGCTCCCTTGAAATGGAAAGGGTCTTTCAAGGGACACTTTCACTTTTCCCGGGCGTTGAAAGGTCGCGACCTTTCTGAGAATACCGGCACGACTTTCCGGGTCGTAAACCCGCAGTTCAACATTAGTAGTGACGGGTGTGTACTAAAATACGCAATGGGCGGGGTCGCTACCTTTACCTAAAGACGTAACTATGTATGATTTATGAAAATTACCCTAGGTTTTTTTTTTAATATTATTTATGTATTTATTTAAACAGAAATGTACTACCTTTGCAAGAACACACTAATTCTACCAAATACTAACTAAATACGGTGCTGTATTATTAGTAAATTGAATAGTAATATTTTCAGAATCCAAATCAGTTCCTTTTTTTTACACTGTGCTTCTTCAAAAACAGCATGAGCTTGTTGCAGACAGGGTTCGAAAGACAGGTCAGCCAAGAAGGACTTGAGAGGTCATATCATATAGTCATTTCACTTTGATGACGGCCCTTGGGGTTACTTGTCTAAAATGTTTCCTATGTAGAAGAATCTAGGTATAAAGACAGGTTCCCCCCCCCCTTTGTCTAGAATTTCATCTTCTGCCATCGTTTAGGCTTAGTGTTATGAATGGAGATGAAACTATGGTCAAATATTATGGCGAAATTACATTTATTAATTTTCATGGTCCAAATCATCAAATAAATTCTTTTTCAATTAATTAAAGTTTCGGTTGGGATAAAAAGTCAGTGTCACCAGCGGTATTCGAACCCACGACCTTCGGCTGGATACGCCGCTGCTCTACCACAAGAGCTATCGTGACTCCGATCCACTCAGACACTAATTTCCGTTCTGAACCGCATATTTTGAATTTTTCTTTCTTTTTGCCAATATTCAAATGTCGTGTAATCTGTTTGATACTGGGCGACAAATGAAATGGCCACGGAGAGCTTTAGTGAAAGACTTCATCTTGCTTATTACATTTATTAGGTTTGGTGGGCCACTTGACCAAATAAATTATTTTACAATTAATTAAGGTTTTGGTTGAAAAAAAGTCAATGTCACCAGCGGTATTCGAACCCACGACCTTCGGCTGGATACGCCGCTGCTCTACCACTTGACCTATCTTGACTTGAATCCGCTCCGATTTTTCGTCTCAACTCCACTTTTTTGAATTTTCCCTCCTTTTTGCCATCGATTTAATTATAGCGAAATACATACCAAATCGTTAAATAACGCGCAAGGCCATTTCACGACCGAAATATTAGCTGGATCGAAGCAGGAACGGGCTTGGAGATCGGGTACCCGATTCGGACCAAGCCGACACGCCATCGCTTCGTTTGAGTTTGCCGCGCGTCGCGGATCAAACCTTCGGTCCGTCGGGCTCCGTCAAGTCAGCCGATAGATTATGTGATCCCAGTCGGAATTCTACCCGCCTGGATGATCCCGGGGAGAAAACTGGGTTAGGAAAGTGCATGATGCAACTGCATTCACTCTCACCGGCAACGGCCGTGGGAGGACGGAGTGAAAGTGCGCCCATCCCTGGTTCTGTTTACCCCGCCGCTGATGGCTTCAGTGTCCTCAGATAATTGGGAGGAAAGTAAATACCTGGACTTCTCGTCACGAGCCGAACCTATAGTAGATTAAGGATTGGATTTTGTAAAATCCTTCTCTCCATAAAAAAACTACTGCACTCCCAAGGGTCCAATAAGCTAGAACATGACACAAATGATTATTACATTTAGCAGTCAACCTTATTTATTCATAAAATACCTTCTGTGAAAGCAATTAAGAATTTATATTTGTATTTCTGGAAGAATAATTATTCTTGAATACAATGGTAAAATAGATCGTAGCAGATCAAACTTTATGTCTGAAAGTAAAGTGTTTTATTTTTTCGATTTATAGCTATATATTTAGCTATATATTTGTTAGGTAAGTAGGAAAGTTAGAGATACTATTGTAATTTTTTTAAAGTCATTCACTCTCATTTCATATTTTATTCCATTGTGTGAGTGAAAGGTAAAAGTTTCACTTGAGAAATTATTGCTCTCTTCTATTACATCGTCCTTAAATAATATAAATAAAATATAATTAATATATATTATATAATCAAAATACAACACAAATACAGGCACATGACATAATAAATAAAAACATAATAAGAAAATGGCTCTATATAGCAATTTTTGTTCTAATTGGCCTGTATTAACTTAAAATTAACCTTTTTAAATGCCAAATTAATCCTTTCTTTACCGAATTAAAGAAAACCAAATTTACTAAAATAATTAAAGCAAAAACAAACGTTAAAAAACTTTTAAAAAGTTATATATTTTTTCCGTGAAATTAAAACAATTTAATATAAAAATAAAGCTTGCAAAATTTCAAATTAGCTTTTTTAAAATGAAATTAACTTGAAATTTGATGAAAATTGATTAATTTCAAATTATCCTTTTCTTTAAAGCAATAAAAAACTACCAATTTATAAACATTTAAAGTTAAATTCTTTTTTCTTTGAAGTTAAAGAAAATAATAATGGGGCTTGTAGAAGACGATATGAAAATAATTAACTATTGAAAGTAAATTAAGTATAAATAAGTATTCTGATTTTAATTTAAGATAGTATGATATAAAAACAAATGATTTTTCTTGTGAGGAGATTTTTATTTATTTAATTATTTTTAACAAAATAATTTGTCTTTAAAATATAATTTCATATTTTAAAATATCCCCAAATTAAAGCAAGTATAATATCTTTTTATACGTAATTTTTCGCTTTTAGTTTGAATAATCATTTCATTTTTATTTTAAAACTTATTTTATATTTTAAAAAAGAGCATATATATTAAAAAATTATACAATTATACAATCATACCTTAAAGAGAGATTTTTCGCAGTAAACCAGGGTACGGAGACTTCTGGGATGGAAGAAGTGCTTGTGGGTGTGCCACAAGGGTCAATACTCGCTCCGCTGTTGTACACAATTTTTACTTCTGATATGCCCACAAATGAGAATACACTTACCGCCACATACGCAGATGACACCGCCATATTAACAAGCCATCTCTCTTCTACACAAGCTTCACTCATGTTACAAAACCACTTATCAGCAATTGAGAAATGGAGCAATCTTTGGAAAATAAAGTTTAATCCCTCAAAGTCACAACATATCACCTTTACACTCCGTCGTGAGACTTGCCCTAGCATATACTTATACAATGAACCTATTCCACAATCCGACAAAGTTAACTATTTAGGACTTACATTTGATAGAAGACTAACTTGGAATCCACACACACGATTAAAAAAACAGACACTGAACAAACGATTTAAAATTCTTTATTACCTACTCAACAGACAATCAAAATTACCATTAAAATCAAAACTTTCGACATACATATACCTACTCAAACCAATTTGGATGTATGGGTGCCAAGTATATGGATCGGCCAAGTATTCCAATATTCAAAGATTACAAAGTTTTCAATCCAAAATTTTAAGACTAATTGTTTCTGCCCCATTTTATGTAAACAATAATACACTTCACAGAGATCTTCAAATCCCAACAGTTTTTTCATCCATCAAAACATATTACAGACGTTTTCATAGTAAATTACAAAATCACACCAACACACAAATACACTCACTCCATTCCCCACAATTACCACGTAAACGTCTGAAAAGAGTATGGATAAGAGACTTCTTAAATGATTAATATCATTTCATTAATCCAGAGCGGCTGCCAGTGGGTAGCTTTCTCTATAACGCCCATAATGCCAAACACACAGTCTGAAATCCAATCTGCTGGTTGTATATCATGCATGTACAGTTGTAGATATAAATAAATGAAGTCAAAAAAAAAAAAAAAAAAAAAAAAAAAAAAAAAAGAGCGTTTCTTGTTATTTAATTTTTTGTTTGTAATTAATTTTCATATGATATTCGATGAGCCTCAATTATTTAACCAGTTTAATTAGATATTAATGTGTGGTGATTAGTGACCGTTAATCGATAATTATTCAGAAATCGTGAGCTGCGGTCTCGTGTGATGTAGGTTTCAGAGAAACATTTTCTTTATCGTGCCGACGTTTCGATCTTTATTAAGATCATCTTCAGGGCCTGGGATTTACAAATATTGCTCACATTTAGCGAATACATTTTGGATGTGGAAAAAAGTGAATTTATACAGAGAAAAAATATTTTTTTTTTACATAATCGAACTATACTCTTTCTATACACAGAAAACAAAGACTTTGAATAAGTATAAATACTTTGATCGAATTAAATATTTTTTTTGCATTGTATAAATTTACTTTTTTCCACATCCTACATGTTTTTGTTAACTTTAAACAATGTTTGTAAATCCCACACCCTTAAGATGATCTCAATAAAGATCGAAACGTTGGCACGTTAAAAGAAATGTTTTTCTGAAGCCTACATCACACCAGACCGCATCTCACCATTTCTAAATAATTAGATATTAATCTAGATATCGATATCAACCAAGTCAATTAAAAGTGTTCAATGTTAAAAAATGTTTTTTTAATAAAAAAAGTGTGTGAAATTTAAAAAAAATGGTGGATTTTAAACAATAAGAGGTTAAATTTTAAAAAATTGGAATTAAATAGGTTAATTTGAAATAAAAAATATTATTCGAATTAATTATAAAGGGTTATTTTCAAATATGGTACTGAAATATATTGTTAATTTGAAGTTAAGAAGGGTTAATTTTAAATTAAAATTGTTAATTTGACAGAAAAAAAGAATACATAATATTGTAGGAACAAACAGAAAAGCTTTACAAACAATCGATCACACAATAATTGTCCAGGAATATAAATATAAATAATAAGACAGAAAAACTATGGAAACACGACGATACTTGCAACTGCAGTAAGGGGCGTCGGTGGCCGCAACAGCTTATGCGTTGACACGGCGCTCATCATTGTAAGGTAAAGGTCCCGGGTTCGAGTCCAGCGACCCTGCATTCGAACCCGGCATACAAATGGGCTCTATTCAAAAACCCCGCCACCCCGAGGGTTTATATAATCTTGCTGTTGCGAACCCTCGTACAAAAATGAAATTTGGCTGGCTGCCATTTCAGTTTTCATCTATCAGAAACTTTTAAATTTTTGCTTCTTTTCGACTTGTCGGTTCGGTGGTTGCTCAGGGTATTAAGCGGGGTGAGATAAGCAGCCATTCCATTTGTGCTCATTTTAAATCCTTCTTTTTTTTATCATCAGACGATTATCAGTTTTTGTACTTATATGACCTTTCGTATTTAATGGTTGACCAGGGTTGCAAGCATTTTATTTACTGAAATTTTCATCTCGAAATATGCCCAAAATCCAAAACACGTCTATTAGATCAAAACAATGATGATCGTCACAGTTATTCAGTATTCGAACCCGGCATACAAATGGGCTCTTTTCAAAACCACCGCCATCCCGAGGTGACCTCTGCTGTTAACCTTTGTAAAAATTAAAATTTAATTTAAATAAAACTACCACCTAATAGACATCATTCATTCATCATAGAAAGCAATCAAACGAGGTCAGGCGAACCAGAATAATCAACAACGATCAAACCACTGGATCAACATTTGCTTCGAGAAATTGGGTGTATTATTGATATTATTATTATTTTATAGGAAACGGAAGAAAATCTCGGGTCTGCAATAAACCAAGTAATATCAATTTGGGTTGATATGTGAGCGATGTCTTCCACTCTTACTTCAAGTAATCCCAGGAAATGGGTTAGTATTTGTGTTTTGTAAGTTAATTTGTTGTTCGCCAATAATTTCGCCCGGGGTTGCTAACTGGGTTGACATTGAAGGTGAACCGAGTATGGATTGGCAAGGCTATTTTCGGGGTTGAGGGTTGGTTTAGCTGGGATTCTGACCTTGACCCACTCCGGGTTCGGATACGGAGACCACCCCCTTTCACTGCCGCCCCCGCTCTCACTCTCACTCGATCCGGCCCTCAGCCCCCAAATGGGCTCTCATTATTTCAAATTTAACACTGAGCGGAGATAATTGGCAAAAAAGATTAAAATACAACGAAAACAAACGATTTAACGGCTATTTCTACAAGCGCTAATTACAGTTGGAATGAGTTGTAAATGAACCAAACGATGGAATTTCACAATTATTTGCAATCGAAATAATCGTTTCCTATACAAATTTATTAAGCGTTTTTGCACCTAATAATCATTTTAAACACTTACGGATATAACTAGTAACTAACCTGACAAACTGTGGTACTACACAAGAATACACATTTTAAAACATCAATGTCTCATAATAAATTATTATATTATAATAGCTGATTAATGAAATAAAGGTTTACCAAATTATGAAATTGAACTTCTTGATAAATTGTAAAATAATTTTCATTCAGGAGAAATCCCAAACAATTATTATTATTATTATTTATTTATATGTTTTTACGCAACAGCAGAGGTTGTATCAACCCTCGCGGTGCCAGTGTTTTTGAAAAAAACAAAACATTTGTAAGTATGTCAGGCTCGAAGACAGAGCGACTGGATTCGAACCCGGGGCCTTTACCTTACAGTGATGAGCGCCGGGTCAACGCCTACCCCGTTGCAGCCACCGACGCCACGACCTAAGCAATTATAAAATTTACAATCAAGCAACTAGAGTACTACAGGTAAACCAGCTCACCCTACAATTTTCGCTATAATCTATTAAATTTGAATTGTTTTCGTTCGTTGTTTTAATCATAAATATTTTTGATTACATTTTTAAAGTATCGTGTATCTATGCTAGGAAAATATTACTCCCTCGAAATAATAGTACATATTATTTTTGAAGTGAGAAAAGAAAAAGCTTTCGGCAGAATAATTATTCAGAAATCGTGAGATGCGATCTGGTGTGATGTAGGTTTCAGAAAAACATTTTCTTTACCGTGCCAACGTTTCGATCTTTGTTGAGATCATCTTCAGGGCCTGGGTTTACAAACATTGATTAAATTTAACAAACACATGTAGGATGTGGAAAAAAGTAAATTTATACAATGCAAAAAAAAATTTTTTTTTAATTCGATCAAAGTAATTATACTCATCCTATGTTTTTGTGTTTTTCTAAATAATGTTTTTCTAAAACTACATCACACCAGACCGCATCTCACGATGTCTGAATAATCATCGAATAACACATATCTTTACAATGTTTCTATTAAAACTGGCATAAAATGTTTAGGCGAAAGTCGTGGGTTCGAATTCCGCTCGTAATGCTGAATTTTTTATCTCAACCAATACCTCACATACATATTAATTATTTGAAAAATGTTAATTCGTCAATTGGACCACGAACTGTAATGGAAATCATACTGTTCATTCTAGCAGAAAGAAAAAGAATTTCTGCTTTCGTTTTCTAACTGATGCCATGCCACACTATGCAAGTTCCTCCTCCTACTGCCTTTTGGAAAATAGTTGTTTTCTTTCCGTTGGTCGTGAAATAATGTGTTTATTAATAATTATAATAAACACATTATTTCACTACCATCGGGGCTTGTGAGCATAATTTTTGTTGCATCTGAACGTACGATTTTTTTTGCTATTCTACTTCAAGGGTATTAAGGTCATGGACGAACTGTTTATGACATTTTTATGAAACTTATTTAGCAGTGGTAACTGTTTCATTTCCCTCCTCTGGTATCGTCTTTAAGTATTTTATGTGTCTTTGAGCGATTGTCAAGTCATATTCAAAACATTTCGTCGTGTATCTCTAATCATTAACAAGAAAGATTCTTAAGAGCTCTACTCATTCCTATCCCCAAACGTTCGTAACTTTTGCCAACTTGCCCTAGCCATAAACATCTACCTCTGACCTGTTAATACAATATCACACAATTTCTAACTTTCCGTAACCAGTACCATTTTCCCCTAATATCTCCGGCCCTACATAATCTATTCCAATTCTTCACAGGAATCTCCAATATTTCCTAGCAATATCATATGTCCCTTAACAAACTACATCTATCTCTAATAATTAGCAATAAGTTCTATAACCATTCCTACCCTCTTCAACTGTGTTTAGGAATCGGCAAACGTTCTTAAAACATTAAGCATATCTAAATTTCCGTAACCAATAGAATCTCTTGCAAGTTTGAGAACAAGGTAACTCTTAATTGGATATCAGCACATAAAGGACAGGCTATGAAAAGGCGGATAGCCTGGCCAAAGACGTTTGTCAGGCCACAACCGGTATTCCGTCACTCTATGGGTACGGCGCAAAAGATTATCAACAACTGGGGTATGACACAATTCCTTAAGGAATGGAATCGGCCCCCCGGGCACAGGCAATCGAGTTTGTTAAGGCGATCAAACTAGCAGAATCGAAATGGCTATTCTCTATCTCAAGGAAGGGAATTAGGAGGCTGATAGGTATCCTGACGTGCCACTGCGCACTGAGAAGACACCTTTCAGCTTGGCTATTCTACCAGATCCCTTTTGCCGTTTTTGCGAAATAAAATAAGAAACGCAAGGCACTACCTCGCGGAGTGTGGTAGATATGCAAGGTCTATATATGAAACTTTTGAGGGAGAGGTCATCACCAAATCACTCCTCGAGATTAAACGATCAAAAATCTTGATGTTTGTGAACAGGTCCAAGACATTTATGCAGGACACGTGAGCCGACCAAGTCCCGGAGCCCCCCAGGATGGGGTACGTGTTTACCCAGGCATTTAACCCATCTGGTCTTGGTCGCATACCCTGCATATATATATAACTCTCCGTAATTGTACCCTTCCGTAAGTAACCACGTTCCTAGCCTCCTCTAACTTTCGGTAACCATTTGTAACCTTGTTGAACCGGCACACGGTCTGTAGACAGACCCGGTAAGTGCCCGTGTGCCGGTTCAACATGAGTTTGCCAACTCGCAGACCAAATCCTATCATCAATTATTTGTATCCTTTTTTACCATTTAAGGCCTTAACCATTCCCTAACCATCGTCACTTGGTCAAATGATAATATTGGATAATCATTATTGGATTATTGGAGGCAAGGAACTTTATACGTCCATAACCCACCTGCCAACTATATCATATCTTGCTTAGCCGAGAGAGGAACTTGTAGCTTGGAATTTTTCGACACCTGGTTATCATCTATAGATTATTAAGCTAGGTTGAAAGTGGTTAGGAATGTTTAGATATAGTTAAAATACATTTTAAAGCTATTAAGCAATGATTTATTTACTAATAAGAAAGCGCATTGTCTAGGCAATGGGCACATATTTCAAAATAAGGCATACAAATTGTTTCTGCATATTTGAGTCGGCCTCGAAGGAGTTTGGAAATAGATTCATAATCTGACTGTTTGTCTTCGATACTCCGCCAACCTTGGTGGTATCTGAGGTAAATATTAGCCGAGGAAATCAGTTCAAAAATAAATCCGGAGGCAATGGTCTAGAAGCGGACGTAAAATGGCCCTGGTGGCCTGATTTGGGGAAACTGCGAATTGAATTGGACCTATCCGTAATCGACCTAACTTTATCAAATGTTTGGCTTATTTCCTATCCAATTTAAACACCACGGTTCGTATCAAAGGCTTATTTGTTTTAAATGCATCTTAATTTCCTAGATTTCTTTTTATAAAGATCTATCAAATCATTTAATCAATCACGTTGGTGAGTTGGGAGAAGGGTATGCGTCAACGAAACAACTTTGTTGATTTAAAAAAAAACACCTAAACAACGTAAGGAATTTTATTTTATTTACGCAAATTACATCTTTTTGAACGCCTCTGTTAGAAAGAGGCTCGGAAATGACTTTCACCCATGAGTGCTCATTGATATCATTATTGACTTATTTTTTGATCTCCTTCAAAATGTTTTCTCAATGGAAATCGACAATACTTAGTTCAAGTTCAAAGGGCATTGGACGAGGCGGGTGGCAACTTTCTCCAGTTGACAAAGAACTCCCGCAAATAAACGGGCTGTTGATTAAAACAATTCATTCACCTTATACTAAGTTCAAAATAAACTGATTTGAATAAAGTTTCTAACGTAATTTTGTCAATTTTACCTTTTAATTATTGATATTGGTTGTATATTATTTTAATTGTTGCTTAAAAAGTTGATAATTGGTACCTAAAGAACAAAATTTTGTCAATAATAAAGTTTTGTTTAGATTTTAATTAATGACACCTCAGTCACAATCACTGCGCGAGAGATAAATCATGTGGTTTGACGAGTTTGATTGGTCTATTGAAGTCTTCTGTGTTTAGTTTCTCGATTCTTCGTTCGCAGGCTTTTATGCGTGGTTGGTACAGTTTGATACCATTTTTTTATCGCGTGTTTTTAAAGCCAAGGCAAGGTGGTTGCCTTATTGGCGTACGGAATTTAAAGACTATTGATTACGGTCCACGAAAACTAGAGAATGTAATAAGTTACGATGAAACTCTCCAAGGTCGTTTAATTTGTCGCGGAGAATCAAATAGATCACACGACATTCGAAAAATGTCAAAAAAAGGAGGGAAAATTCAAAAAGGTGGCGTTGGGATTGTAAGTTAGTGTCCGAGTGGATCGAGGTCACGATAGCTCAAGTGGTAGAGCAGCGGCGTATCAAGCCGAAGATCGTGGGTTCGATTCCAGCTCTTACCATTGGATCTTTTTATCTCAACTGAAAACTTTAATTGAAAGATATTAATTGGTCAAGCGGTCCATGAAAACTAGTGAACTATTATATTTATTGAAATTTTCTGTGCTATGTGGGAGAAATCCACACAAACAGATAGATTCAGGATTCACATACTAAACTATAATTTTGTACTATCTTCTGTAAAAATGTGAAACTTCATTTGCCATGTCCAACATTTGGAAAATCTCTCTCTAACCCCATCTTAAACCGTTCACAACTTTCTCCAACCATACAACTAAATCGAACCTGTTTAACCCCCCAAACTTCCTTAAACCTCTCTGCAATTTTCAACCGTCCATATTATACAATCGTCTAGCCGTTTTCAAACTAATTAATTTTTCTAGTCTAACAATTCGAAAAACAGCGAAAAACAGGAAAATACCAAGATTCGGGTTCCCATAATTGTACGGCAAATGTTGTCGAATGATTTCCCATTGTTTTGGTTATTCGGTAGTGATGCTCATATGCAGAACAGGACTTAATCCGCTGCTTTGTAGACGGCTTCAGAATAACCATAGAATAACCAGAATAAATTTTCAAAATACCACAAATGATTGAAAAACTCTCAAACTGTCTCTAATTTTATCCAACCGTCCCTGATGATCTTGGTCCGATCATAACCACATCAAACCGTCTCTTGCCTCGTTCAGTTACCCCTAACTTAATAATTATTGAATAGAGACGATAGAACGGTCATTATGATAGGAAAACTCCTAGCAACAGGTTTCGGATTCACCATTGCTTTCCACAACCGTCGTAAAAGGGAAGTTCCTCTCTTACAGGGGGCGAAAAGGTCAACTACCCGTCGCGGACGAGGAGTCAAACTTCTTTATAATACTTTTAACATATTATTCATAAGACCCGAATCCTTCTGTGGCATAGGAATCCACATTATTAACGAATATCTCAGACAGAAGGATAACAAGAAAATGAGGGAACTTCATTTATTGGACACAGACAATCCAAGAATCTTCTAATCAATTTCGGCAAGAAAGAAATCACAGAATGTGTCAAAGGAAGCAGACTCCTAACAGGAGTCCTAACAGGACACTGTAAATTAAATGCACATGTAAAGAAAATTGGAATAATCCAAGAGAGCACGTGTAAATTCAGCAAAAAAGCAGAAGAGACACCAACACACTTACTAACAAACTGTGGGGCAACATTAGCCCCCCAGGGAGGTAGTGTTTTTGGATGTACAATGTGACCATAGAAGAGCTTCAACCAATAAAACCGGGCCTTTTAATCAAGTTTCTGGCTGAAATAGGACTCAACGATGTGCTTTAGGCAGAGAACAATACCTTTTTAAGGATGCAGTATACGACACCCTGAAATATTACATCATCATCGTCATCAACATATTATCCAGAATTAAAAATCCATGACGGGATTCGAACGCAGGGCCGCTAGTCTATACTAATCGGACACCACCCATCCTCATATATCACCAAATGTTGCCGTCGTATTTTACACGCTTTCAGTGGGTCGGTGCTGCAATAATACACTGCTTGTGGCTCTCCACCTAGGATCTCCTTCTGAATAGCTATCGGATATCTTCAAAATCCCCCCATCTATCAAAAGGATGAAGTAGTGTGGGGTTGACCACCGGCGTAGGTGAGATTTGAAATGATTGTACATTCTGGTAAATTTTTGATCTCTGCGTGCAACATACTTTAGGTGAAACGATACTTTCATATATCCCGTCGTAGATTCGGTTAGATTTTATATGGCTCCATTTTGTATTTAAATAAAGTACATTTGCGGATTTGAACGTTTTAGCGATCATTGAATTTCATGTTCCGGCAATCAACCCATGTGTCGGGTGTCGAAGAGACTGGCGCAGTATGTTGTTTTCCAACCGATAATCCAATCGTACCCAAATGGTTTACCAGTATTGCTAAATCGGACTGAAAAAATTTATTACTGTTTTATAGCTCGGGATTGGCGTAAAGGGACAGCTCATAAGTGATTGCTTCTGTTACGACGAAATTCCTGATTGCGCAATTTTATGCCATTCCGTCCCGAAGCTGATACCTCCTGCGAAACTGCCAAAGGTCAAAAAAAATCCTACAGCGTTTCCAAAGCGGACTACGCAACGTCCGAACGGTTGATATTTTGACATGATTTACTCGGACAATATTTGCCCCAGATATCTACAAGGGCAGTTGGTGTATCGTAGTCAAACAGACAGATTGTGCCTCGATTTGAAATCGCCACGGGTGCGAAGGTAATCGTTTATTTATTATTAACCTTTATGATAGTTCGTTTATCGTGAAAAGCTAGGCAACTGGTAACATTAGAAATTCGAACCAAAATGGCCGGTATTTGAAAGAAATTCCAGCTTCCAATTCGTTAGGTACAGTCAAACCGTGTTACGTATATTAGACAAATTTGTTTAATTTGTAAGTATTTTAAGTGCTGCAATAATTTTAGCCTGTTTAGAAAATTTTTATGAACTGCCCAACCTTCTTGGATCTCATTTTATTGCCTATGTGACGAATATCGGGTTTTAAGACTACCACGCGAAAATATTCCAACAGTTGAAAGATTTCCGATCTTGGCATAAAGTTATTATTTAAAAAAATGCGATAAGATGTAAAAACGATACTTCCTAGTCACAGTAAGTTGTTAATAATAGCTTTTGATATACCGCCCATTTTAAATATGTACATAAATAATATTAAACATCCAAATAATTAATTTAATTATTTTAATTATTATTACTTTTATGATATTTTAATGATATTAAGGTATTATTTTAATTTTCTATCATTCATCTTTAATAATTAATTTATAATTAATTTCTTAAAGTATTTACCATTATGATATAATTCACGCTTTTCGCACGTTCAAATTGAGCGCCATTAAAAATACCAGCTTCTCATTGGACGCCTCGTAGGCGGGGGTATGTCGAGAGATGAAGTTGTAGAAATTCAACCTGATGATGAGCTAAGGGCTCGAAATCCGGCTCGTTGGAAAACAACTTACTGTGAGTAGGAACTACCTTTTTTTTAAAGGATTGAACACCTCACTCACTTCTTCGTTTCTAGGTTTACTTTGTGGTTGATAAGGTTAAACGGGCAAGAAAGCCATAGTATGAATAACGTTTTTCAATTAATATTCAGATATCGTGAGATGCGGTCTGGTGTGATGTAGGTATCAGAAAACATTTTCTTTATCGCGCCAACGTCTCGATTTTTTACTTCAGGGCATATACCAAGACCCGAGGGATTAAATTCCTAGGTAGACTCGTACCCATCCCTAAAAGGTCCGGAACTTCGTCGGCTCACGTGTCCTGCATAAATGTCTTGGACCTGTTTACAGACCCCAAGATTTTGGACCGTTTAACCTCGGGGAGTGATTTGGTGATATGATGTGATCTCCTTCAAAGATTTCAAATCTATACCTAGCATACCTATCACACTCAGTGAGGAAGTGCCTTGCTGTTTCTTCTTTTATTTCGCAAAAACGGCAAAACGGATCTGGTAGAATAGCCAAGTTGAAAGGTGTCTTCTAATGGGCAGTGGGCCGTCAGGATACCTATCAACCTCCTAATTCCCTTCCTTGAGATAGAGAATAGCCATTTCGATTCTGCAGGCTGGATCACCTTAACAAAATTCTTCGATTGCCTGTGTCCGAGGGGATAGATTCCATTCCTTAAGGAATTGTTTCATACCCCAGTTCCTAATACTCTCTTTCGCTGGGCCCATAGAGTGTGCCACCGGTTGTGGCCCGACGACTGCAGTATTGGAGCCTTCTCAAGAAAGCCAACAACAAATTGTATTGCCGTCATTCAACTAAGTTCGCTACCTTGGGTTTTACTTAGCAGACTAAGAAGGAACTCAAAACAAGATAAAAATGTCAAGAACTTAACAAAAGATATTAACTACACAGAGACCTACATGTAGGAAAATCAACACCCAAACAAAACACTCATCAGACCTCCCAATAACCAACTAATTCAAACCTTTCAATTCCATTTTCCGATGAACAGTTCTACATCATCGATCAAAGCATCCTTAAAGTCCAATTCCATTCTTGGAGGATCTGATCCGTTCACGCGTCCTCAATTGCCACCCTAAACTACCCTTCCATCCAACCCTCCTGCCCAAGCTGTTTTCTCACCGCACGCCTGTAAAACGAATTTGGCCTCCTGATGTCCTACATTATAAATTAGATTGCCAGCATTAGGCGGTTTCTCTCCCGACTGCCTGCTGGTCTGACAGATCTGTCCGGTTGGAATAATATATTTATCTATACTATTGTTAATAGTGCAATTATTATATACTATTAATATAATATTTATTTAACAAAATAAGGATTGAAATAGCACTGCAGACCACGAGCACAAGTAGAAACCGTCTTTCTAATTTTTCTAATTTATTATGTATATATTACTATGCAATAGCTCAATGGGTATTTATTCGTACGGACAGAATTAAATAAAAAAATAGAAAAAACGGTTTCTACTTGTGCTCTTGGTCTCCAGTGCTATTCTAATCCTTATTTTGTTAAATAATTTTTATAGTTTTACGTTTGTTTTTCGATTTCTGTGAACATACAAATTTCGCTTTTGTTTTTAATTTTTTTTATGTTGTTGATTGTATTTGTGTTGCATCCTTTAATTTGGAAGCACAGAAGAACAGACAGTCAAGTAAAAATGCAACCATCTCAAAGTCGTTTGTGAAGGCGAAAGCAAAAAAAAAAATTCCGATTAAATCCTCGGACTCGTCCTTCAATTAACAAGGTTGTAACGATAGCCGCTGCACTCGGTGGCGACGACATTATAATAACGAAAAAAACAATTTAAGATAAGAAACTTCCTGGGGAAGTTAATGAACTGGAATTTTATAATCTTGTACACGCAGATAATTTTTATTGCCCGTGGAACTAAGGGGAACGGTAAAGAAACGGCGGTTAAAAGTTGGAATTCTTATCAATTTCTTGCTGTAAAAATAAACGTTTTTGCCCTGCCCACTACTCCTTGTCCCATTGTACCTATTGGATTTTATAAACCCTGAAAGGCTAACGGGATGTAATAATTTACATTTCGCATGAAAATCCAGACGAAATAAATTTCCTGCATGATCAAGAAATTCCTGTCACCAAATATATTCAGTATCAATATATATTCAATATCAAATCAAAATATATCAAGTATCAAACAGGGTTATGTGAAAAATATTTATTTACTTTTCAGGTACGTGCATTAGTTGATCAGTAAATATTTTTTCTACAGATAAAATTAAATAAATTTTTTAAATAAAATAATATTTTTATGCGTATATAAATTAACTGTTGTCGGACAACAACAGAAAAAATGTAATGCCGCTAAGGACCCGGCGGTCAACGCGTAAGGTCTCGAGTTCGAATCCAGCGGCTCTGTATTGGAACCCGACATTACAAATATTTTTTGTTTGTTTTTTTAAAAACACCGGCACCCCGAGGGTTGATGTGACCTCTACCAAAAACAAGTTTTTCATTCAATCAAGGTGTGGTAGAATACTCAATATTCCACCTTCAACCATTATACAGGACGTTCGGCTACTCGTGTAACAAACTTTGCCAGTAGATTCTACTTGTAAAAAGGAACCAAAAAGTCCTCTTAACTATGGTCCTAATATCAACAATTTTGGAGTTATTTCACTTTTCTGATATTTTAAGATTTCAAGACCTCGCTTCAAATAAACAATGATAACTCCAAAACTAAAAGGTTTTGGATAAATCCGTTGATACCATTGAAAACTACTTAACTAAAAGGTCTTTTCTATACCGACATCTTTCCCCACTCCTTCCAAATCCAAGGTAAACATAAAACAACAATATCTCACACTCTCGATATAACACGCAAGAATAGCACAAGCACACAGAAGACAAACACTGAGTGAGTAGACCCACTTTGATTGAATATAAAAAAATCTATTTTGCATTTTATAAATTCACTTTTTTCCAATCCTACATGTATTTGTTAAATTTAAACAATGCTTGTAAATCCCAGGCGCTGATGATGTTCTCAATAAAGTTAGAAACGTTGACTCGAGAAAGAAAACGTTTTGCGGAAACCTACATCACACCAGGCCGCATCTCACGATTTCTGAATAATTATCGACAATAATTATCACCACACATTGAAAACTACGTTAAATTTCTAATAAAATGTGTTCAATACTAAAGCTCTAAAAATTGGTAAAATAAGGCTTTTAGTAGCCAGAATTAAAACTTTTTTTTTCAAAGTGGAAAAACTTACTATATTAATTCTAAACTATTATTTAAAAATCTAGAGACCAGCAAATTTCAGAAAACCACTCCATTTAATATCCTTTTTACTGGTGCAATTGTGTTTTTTCGAAGATGAAGAAACTGATGAAGAGTTGAAATATAGTTATAATAAAACTATTATTATAAGTTTTGAATATTTAATAATATTCAACCCCGATTTAATTTTAACTAAAATGAACTGTAGTAGAGAAATATTTGGCGTTTCTTCTGTTAACGCGTGAATGTTGTCCATATTTTCACTAGTAGATCCTTCGCCTTTACGTCGTTTGTTGAATTATTTATTTTTTAAATCGTCTTTTCTTATCAAGTTCCTAATTTCAAACTTTAAACAAAAACCTTTTATCGAAAAGGTGGGGTTGAGATGGGAAGTTAGTGTCCGAGCGGATCGAAGTCACGATAACTCAAGTGGTAAAGCAGCGGCGTATCAAGCCGAAGGTCGTGGGTTCGAATCTCGTTTGTGTCACTGACGTTTTTACATCAACCAAAACCTTAATTTATTAAAATGAATTTATTTTGTCAAGCGGAACACTAAACCTAATCAAATGTAATAAGAAAAATGATGCATACTTCACTAAAAACTCTCCGTGGCCAATTCATTTGTCGACGGGAATTGAATAGATTACACGATATTTGAAAAATGGCAAAAAGTAAGTAGGGAAAATTCAAGAGGAGGGGTTGAGATCGGAAGTTAACGTCCGAGTGGATCGAATTCGTGATAGCTCAAGGGGTAGAGCAGCGGCGTATCAAGCCGAAGGTCGTGGGTTCGAATCCCGATTTTTTTACCTCAACCAAAAGCTTAATTATTTGAAGAGAATTTATTTGCTCAACCGGACCACGAAACCGAATAAAATTTAAACAAAAAGTTATTTTACGGGAAAACATCGAATCAAATTTTTCCAGAAAGATTTTTTCCTCTTTTTACGCAATTTTTGTTTTTGCGACTTCACCCAGTTTTATTTTTATCCTTGCCTTTTTAACCTTGAACCAGTTCACGTGGGATATCATTTGTCTCGAACTGACATGTAAAATCAATAGGAAAGTTTTTTGTCGTGTATTTGAGCATTTCTTTTTACAATCTTATTTATATATTTGTCTTTCTTCAAACTTTTACGACTGCGTTATCGTTAATATGTTTCTTCTTTATATTTCGTATGGTTAAATAAAATTAAGTTTAATAAAGTTGCAAATCAAGTGAAATCATCATCAGAACTAGTGAAACCGAGAGTGCTCTTTAATCATAGCCTAACCCACGCGTTTCACTATTATCTATTAAATATCAACTTGCAAAGCAAGTTTCACTTAAAAAACGACACTTTTCGCCAGGCCTAATAATGACTCGGTTATTAATAAAGAAACTTGTGAAACTGAATTTTATGATTTACTGTAAGAAAAATCGAAAAAAAAAATGAATGAGCATAATTGACATAGAAATGGTCAATAATCAACACAGATAAGCGAAGTCGTGTTATGTATTGTGGAAAAACCTTGATCACAAGGCCGCCCCTTTTCGACCTTATCGACAAAAAATTAATTGATACTATCATTGTTTCTTTAGATTCATAAATTATTTCCTATCGCATGTTTAGTGTACACAACAATTATCGGGAAAAATTGACAAGGTAATATACTATGATGTGGAGTGATTGAAGTAAAGCTAGATTACAGAGATGTTTTGAGTCAATTTTATAATTTATTTATTTAACAATTTGGCGATTTTCTGCCGAGCAAGCCCCCTCCTCGCATGATCCTGTCCAGTTAGGAGACGAAGGACGAGAGAGTAAAAGATTTGATAAAGAGATAGACGTTTTATGTTTACGCCTGTCTCTACATTGCATAACGCGCCTTTTTACGTAACAGATCCTATATGGATTAGTCGGGATAAACACTTCGTCCAGACTTTTTTCTCTCCCTTGTTGATGAATCAACGCGACCACTAACTAATTCTGACTTTTGAATAGAAACGTTCCGAGCCGAGGAGGATGATTATCCGAGTGGGAAAGACGACAAAAAAAAAAAAAAAAATTCGGATTTGAATATAAAATAATACAATCTCAACCTGTGCCGTATTTCGATAAATCAACACGTTGTAACATATTGTTTAATTTTAACTTTCTTTCGACAGCGGAGAGATATTTTTGTATTATGTTCTCTGGAAATGTCTTCGTCTTTTTTGTCAAGTCTGTCATGTCCATTTGCTTATTTTTATCTCAGTGAATACAAGATTCGGCCTTCAATTAATAAAAGAATAAGGCCGCCTCTATCAAAACCCCAGTTGTATAGAATGGCAAGGAAGAAGCTGGAATGCTCAAAACAAAATGCTTTTTGCTTATGCTTTTTAAGCATAATTTAAGATATGTGTGGTGATTAGTGATTAAATATAAAAAATATATTTTTACATCGTATAAATTCACTTTTTCCTCATTCTACAGGTATTTGTTAAATTTAAACATAATTTATAAATCGCAGGGCCTGAAGATGATCTCGGTAAAGGTCGAAACGTTGGCACGATAAAAAAATGCTTTTCTGAAACCTACGTCACACCAGACCGCATCTCACGATTTCTCATAATCTCAATAGTCATAATGTAAGACATTCAAGTCTAAATTTGTTGTAATGGAAAATTTTATCTGAAAGTTTTTCAATTGATGAGTATTTATGAAAGGTTTTGGCCGAGATAAAAAAAGTGTCACGAGCGGGATTCGAACCCATGATCTTCGGCTAGATACGCTGCTGCTCTACCACTTGAGCTATCGTGAGTACGACACATTACATATCTTGCGCGTTATTTGGCGATTTGGAATGTGTTTCGCTATAATGAAACGATGGCAAAAAAGGAGGAAAAATTCAAAAAGGTGGGGTTCAGATGGGAAGTCGGTGTCTGAGTGGACCAACATGGAAGAGCAACGTCGTATTTTGCCTCTCACGTTTTATTTTCTAAATTATAAACTGTTCTAAATTAGTAGTTTAAGTAGTGTTAATGACGTATATTTCTAGGCTTTCAAGTATGCTCTGCTTTCGACCGTTGTATGCTTCGTATAGTTTTAGATAAAAAGTCAGTGACACAAGCGGGGTTCGAACCCAAGCTCAAGTGGTAGAGTAGCGGCGTATAGCCGAAGGTCGTGGGTTCGAATCCCGCTAGTGACACTGACTTTTTATATCTCAACTAAAAACCTTAATTAACTGAAAAATATTACATTGGTCAAGCGGACCACAAAAACTAGTGAATTGAATGGGTTGTCTGTTTGTTGGATTGGGTATAATTTTTCTATAATTTTCCTTCCCTTCTGTTCCATTTATGTATTTTCATTTCCATTCACAAGGTATATGGTGTGTATGAAGAAAATGACTAATGGGCCAAATTCGATGTTTGATTCCAAAACTTTTCAATTGTGTTTCCTACGTTTTTTATGCTTAATTTTTTCATAAGATTGACTAGCTTGTCTTGTTTTCAATATATGCTGATTTGGTTCAGTTAATGTCTGTATTTGAGGTTGTTTACTAGTAGCGGCGTATCCAGCCGAAGGTCGTGGGTTCGAATACCGCTCGTGACATTGACTTTTTTATCTTAACCAAAACCTTAATTAATTGAAAAATAATTTATTTGGTCAAGTGGAACACCAAACCTAATATAAATGTAATAAGCAAAATAATGTACTCCACTAAAGCTTTCCGTGGCCATTTCAATTGTCGCCGAGAATCAAATAGATTCAACGACATTTGAAAAATTACAAAAAAAAAGGAGGGAAAATTCAAAAGGTGGGGTTGAGTTGAGAAGTTAGTGTCCGAGCGGATCGAACTCACTTTAGCTCAAGTGGGAGAGCATCGGCGTATTTAGCCGAAGGTCGTGGGTTCGAATCCCGCTCGTAACGCTGACTTTTTTCTCAACCAAAACGTTTTATAAAATAGATTAATTAATCGAAAAATGTTTGATCTGATAGGTTTTATTTCTAATTTAAGCCATCTCATTTTATATAAAGCATTCAGCTGGCCTGAAGTTATTATTAAGTGGTCAATGAATTATCTTGTGAGAGCATGAGATGCGTTAAAAACGTTACATAAAATACTTGAAAACTATTTACTATGCCCGATTGACTTTATTTAATGATAATTTCTGTTTAAACGGATTGGATAACAAGAGGGACGCGGTTTGAATTTTTTTCTTTGCACTTTCTGCAAGTGAAAGTGCAATGAAAGCCGTGTACGAAGCGCGGATCGTTTCGACCCGATAAGCCCTGTAAACCCACTGCGACGGAAACTTGACGGATGACATTCTTGAGCAGGATCCCCCACAATTCTACAAGTTCGACCAAAAATATTAAATGGGGAACCAAGGGGCAGATTTTCCTCGTAGCTTGGGGCAACTGGAGATTTGTTTTGGCCGGAGTGAACGCGAAAAAGCCCAGTCATTATAGGAGGAAATTAACGGTCTTTGTTTATCACGGCTTGAAATAGTTCCACCTCGCCTTGACTGCGTTATGTAATTAATTGTAAAAGAAAAAAGATACTGTGTCACAAAGGTTTCTTTTTAGTATTGGCATCCTGGTTATCGATCTCGTTATCGCTAAAGATTAACTTAAAACAATGGAATACAATTACGAAAATTTTAAAGGCAGTTTTATTTGAAAATTTCTTTGGGTTTCCCTCTTTTTCTATTGCGGATTTTAAACTAGACACTTTCACTGAAATTGTTCTGTTCCTGATACACGGCCATCTTCAAACATGATCTACCGACATTTCAATGTAGAGATGATGAGTTGATACATCGACCGAAGTCACGATATCTCGAGTGGTTTGAGCGCCGGGGTATAGTCCGGGAGGTCGTGGGTTCGAGTCCCGCTCGTGACAATAATATTTCATCTCAACCACACATTACGTAAACATTATAATTCAATTTAACTATGACAAACTAAAAACAAATATTAATATTTGAATATAATGTTTAAATCAAAACTCCAATAGTTAATTAATTAATATATTTTAGCCCAGTTCAAAAAGCACGTGGAAAAGTCCTAAATTGCGTGGCCGATCGAAGCGTTTTGCTCGAAAATTACACTCGGCATTCTAATGTCACGGAACGGCCGCGGACAATAAACAGCCTTGGCCTTGTTGAGATGGTTGTTTTATGTTTTTTCTTTCGACGGTTAACATCGAAATGAACGGGCTTAAAACAAAGGGAGACGTGCATTGGGTAACGTCGTACAAAACGGCACAAGAAAGGCGATATTCTTTAAAATTCCCGTAGCTCATTTTTTGAGGAAGGGACACTGTTGACAAGCCTTTATAGCTAATTATTAACGAGTATACATGTTTATAAAGCGATTCGTTTAGTTGGGAATTTCTCAGAAAATATCGAAACTACTAAAATCGAATATCGATGACAGAAATGAATCGACGCCTTTACAGCATAGCGCAAGAGATTTTCCAAGATTTTCCACTTTTCTTCTTTTTTTTTAGACCACAGGGTTTAAAATAACCCATTACAATTGCACTACATTAGTTAGGCAATAACGATCGATTAGTTATAATCGACATTTTTCTAGCCGTTTCATAGCCGTATAAAGTAAATTAACAAAAGGTTATCAACAATTTATGTTTTCCTTACCTACAATCTATGCAAAACCTTTTGTAATCTTACCAACGATAAATAAACCTGAATAATCTTCACTTTTGTTCACTTATGTTATGCAGCAAAATCGATATTTTCCTAGACAATTAGATAATAAGTCATGCATAACCTTCTCCAGCGAAATGTAACCTTAGGTTTGTTTATACACCACAAATCGATTCAGGAAAATCGATATTTCCAACATACCACTCGTTAATCAATCATGTTATGGAAGTTTCCGTTATTTGATTATAAGTAAAACTCAATCCAAAATTATCGATATTTTCTATCGATATCAATTTTTTTTTAAATTCAACAACCAGCCCTGCTCAACCTGCTTTATTTTTACGTTAGTTTTGGTCAGTTGAACGTAATTAACAATTCATCCCGTATAATCGACATGTAATTAAACAATTCGATAATCGGTCCTGCATAACTTTCATTACTTTTAGGGCACTTTAGATTAGTTGAGTCTAAATAAAAAATCCATCACGTATAACGGATATTTTTCTAGACAATCCGATAATCAGGTCGCATGGGTATGAGTATATTTAACGGTTCTATTAACAATTTGATAGACAGGATTGTATAATGGTCATGATAATCGATGTTTTTTTAATAGTATAGCTACGATAATCCAAGTTGGTAGTCCTTGTAGTAACAATCGATTCGGTTTTTCGATATTTCGTAATCAATTCTATAATCAGGACTGTTACGTTTGCCTATTACAATCGATATTTTTACTATAAATCGATACTGGAATATTCATAACCTTCATAACTGTTATTGTAGTTCAAAATGGGTGATATGTATTTGCAATCGATCCGGTATAATCGATGTTTTGTAAATTGTTCGATAACTGTTCACGTAAGACGTTTTTCACATGTTTCTACTAATAAAAGGTCTGTCTCGTATAACCTTTATTACTGTTATGTCAGTGACGTTATCGATTCACTATAAATGATTTTTTTTTTTTAATCGATTTCACCCAAAATAATAGGCAGCCAGTTTGCCATTGACTGTGAACATTACCTTCTAGGTGAAGAGGTTCTAGGTCCTAAAGGAACCTCTAATGAGATATTTTTGTATAGGTTATAAAATCCTGCGGTTACCTATATCTTTACTTAATAATACTTTTTTTTGTAATTGAAAAGGGTAATTTGTTTCAAATAATTATATCTATAGGGAAACGTTAAATTTATATGTTAAATTAAAGTATAAAGCAGACGGGAAATTAACAAAACGACCCATTTAATTTACGATATTTTCAAAAATGTAAAATTTTGGGAAGTTCGTTTGTCAAAAATATTGTAGGATTAGATTTTCAAGTAGAATTTGTTATTGGGGGAATGGTTTGTTTCATTGTCCGTCAGCAGGTCGAAATGTTGCGTTTCTGACTTTGGGCCGACGCAAAAAGACGAGGCCCGCGCGTCGTCCTTCGGTTTAGCCTTGTCCTCTAAAAACCGAGCGGGCCGAATATTCAAATCCCCACATATTAACCGACATCCTCAATTCGAACAAAGGCGAATTTCGTTTTTGCCCAACGGCCCCTTTGAAACCTGCCAGACCTGGACACCGCCAGGGTGGGGGAAATAAGAAGACCCTTTTGAAAACCGGCTGGTCAAATTTGGTCGCTAACCTAAAACGAAATTAATACATTTCCGAAAAAAAAAATGTCAATCAAAATTGATATTTTGGGTGGGACACCTCAGAGATATTGGTGACTAATAGATCACGTTCACAACCCATTGACAGACAAATTAAGTTTTTGAAACTAAAATTAAATAAAAAATTTTTTTTATCGTGCCAACGTTTCGATCTTTATTGAGATCATCTTCAGAGCCCGAGATTTACAAATATTGTTTACATTTAACAAATTCACTTTTCCACATCCAAAATGTTTTTGTTAAATGTAAACAATGTTTGTAAATCCCAGGCTCTGAGGATGATCTCAATAAAGATCGAAACGTTGGCACGATAAAAAAATATTTTTTATTTAATTTTAGTTTATAATAACAGACCGCATCTCATGATTTCGGAAGAATAATCAAATTAACCTTCTTCAATTTTATAGTAGTTTAGGCCAGTAGATTTACGAATTTTTCCATAGAATTGTTGATGGTAAATGTCCTCTCAGTTCGAATAACCACCTCGTGTTACAGCGATAATAAAACGGAATGGGCTGAGACATGGAATGTCTCGAAAGGTACCACGAATAAAATTAAGACAGTCTACTTGGACAAATGGCAAAACATTCGGAAGAATCGTTTTCTGCAGAATAAGAATAGGCGTTGGTGCACAAAATAGAGCCAAGCTAATGTGTCGAATTATTCTAATTGAACTGCTGATCACTTTTCTTTCACAAGGATCAACGATTGTTTTGATATTTTTCCATCTTCAGTAGTACATCTATGCCATTGTCCCAGTTTTTACAAATACAGGCATTACTTCTTTTCTTAGGTTAAGCATAGACTTTTTCACGCATATTATGTTTCAAAAGTTTTCACTGCGTCAATTTTTCTTTATCTATAATAGGATGTTTTCTTCTACAGAAAATAACAAAGCAAATAAAAATAACATGCGATTTTTTTTTTAAAATAACATTTGAATTGTCGCTGACCGGTTGGTGGACATCTTCCAAGTCACGTAATAGGTTATTTAGAATTAGAAGGTATCGACCTTGGTCCTGTGTTGTTTAGTAGTGGGAGGTCTTATACTTCAACTTTGTTTATTACATACATTCTATTAATACTTTATGCCTTTATTAATATTATATACTTTCAATGTGCTAAAAATGCTGTATCGTAGGTTTTATTTTTGATTTTGTTCAAATAAATTTTTTTACATTAACTTTTTTTAGGAGGGTTCGAAACAGTAGAGATTGTATCAACCCTCGGGGTGCCGGTGTTTTTGAAGTTAAGAAAAGAAGCCCATTTGTAAGTATGTCGCGTTCGAATGCAGGGCCGGTAGATTCGAACTCGGGGCCTTAACCTTACAGTGATGAGTTCTGTGACAGCGCCGAAACCGTTGCGGCCACCGACCCAAATTAACTTTTCAATACTTTTTGATATTGGGGCAGTTTTTAGGTTTGAAAAAAAAACTCTACATAGTTTACAAATGTGCTGAAATAAATCACAAATAGAATCTGCTTAATATTTTAAAAAAAAGTTTTACAAACATATCACAACGTAAAAATCAAGAAATATGCTTCTATTTGCATGTTTATTTCCTGTTCAGTACTCGTATCTCGTCTCAGTCCAAATTTCCATTTTTTTTTTTTTTTTTTTTTTTTTTTTTTTTTTTTTTTTTTTTTTTTAACTGGTAAAGGGTTGGGGAGGGTAAGTCCGTTAGTTGTGCCGTTTTTCCATTTATACCGTGTCTTCCGGCGGGGGATGGCATTCGTCGCTGAAATTAGAACTTCTGAAATCTCATAACTAGAATGACTTCAGGCAAATACAAAAAATGTAAATTCAAATAATAAGAAATGCACTTAGGCGGCAGCTATGAAAAGGAGGTGTTAAAACGAAAAATAAATTAGAGATTGTGTTACTCTAAAAAAAGCAATAACAATAATAAATAACATAAATAAGTACAAACTGAAATGAATTAGTTTTATTAACACCCAGGGAATAAAGGATCCCAATTTGCCAAGAAAAAAAGTAAAATTTGACACATTCCTCAATTTTTAGAGGCCAAACCTGAAACTACGCAAAACCATTACAATTAGATTTCAATTGTCGCCGGGAATTTAAATTGATTACACGGCATTAGGAAAATTGCAAAAAGGGGATAAAATTCAAATAGTGGGGTCGAGATGGGATGTTAGTGTCCGAGTGGATGGAAGGCACGATAGTTCAGGCGGTACAGAAGAGGCTTATCTACCCAAAGGTCGCCGGTTCGAATCCCGCTCCTGACATCGACTTTTTCTATCTCAACTAAACACCTGAATTAATTGAAACATATTAATTGGTCAAGCGGACCGCGAAAAGTAGTGAAATGTCAATTATGACCGGTAAACATATATGGATAAATGACTTAAATTTACGATGATTAATTAGCAGAACAAATGATACAAATCAAAGAAACTTAATTATTCAATATTTCCAAATATATAATCCAACATTTTAAAGACATTGGTTACAAAAAAGGAACATTTCCAATAATTACACGTTGATCAGTCGATAAAGAGAAATTGGGTTTCTTAGATAAAATTCCTTATTTACTTATTCCGAGAAAATAGTGTCTACTGGACAATTTTATCTTAAAATAAAGACCAGAATCGGTAAACACCGAAGGTCTGGCGGCCTCGTTAACAAACGGGCGCCCACTCGGACAAATTATCAAATGTGAAAATGGTTTTGGGGGGAAAAAATTTACGGGCCGAACGGCGGCGGGAATGCTTCAGAAAGCTAGCTCTCGAGTCATGTCACGTAGACGTGAGGCGGCCCCAAAATGGTGATTCCTTGAAATCTAATTCCTTTATCTTGACTTTGACATTTACATGAATAGAATGAAAATCAGATCAGGAAATTGTGAGAAGTGATTGGTTACTCAAGAAAGATGACAAGTTGATGATCCTGCATAAACAGTGTCTCATTAAAGCAAGCTGCGAGAATAAACGGTCCCAAAATGATATTTTGTGAGCTTCTTCATCAAGTCTGAAGAGTGATAAGCCTGTATCTTGACCGATTCCGACCGCTTTGGTCTGACCATATTTGGCTTTTTGGCTCTATCAGTTTATCCATTTCCAATCATGGCTTCTCGGTGGTTTTCAGCTCATGAGCTGATTTCTTTATAAACCTACTGTAGAAGACTTCGAGATTACATTCTTCAGACCAAAGAAGCAAGAATGAACGTGCCGATGTTCGTTGGCTCTGTGTGTTGAGACGGTCTTGTAGTTCATTCACACAAAAAAGTATTTGAGCTGTTGTTTTGATTGTATTCACGAGTGTTGTTTGAAGTTTTTACATTTCTCTTTTTAAAGTAAGAATTTTCACCATCACACCAATCAAAGCTGGCGTCCACAAGGTAGTATCCTAGGCCCAATCCTCTACACATCCAGACACACAAATCACAACCTACGCGGACAACACCGCTAACTTATCAACACACTCCAACCGTATCGTAGCAACAGAAGCACTCCAACAACACCTGAACCTTATTACCAACTGGTGCAATCTGAGGCGGATCAGGTTAAACGAACAAAAAAGCCAACAAGTTACATTTACGGTCAAACCACTCCGCCAGTCCACATTTGCAACAAAATTATACCACCATCGAACCAAGTCCGCCAGCTTTGGCTTTACTTAGTAGACTTACTTGTAACACACATGCACGATTAAAACGGCAAGGACTTAACAAAAGATATGAAACTACTCAGACACCTTCTTGGACCAAAATCGAAACTAAACATACACAACAATTAACCGCTTACAAACATCATCAGAACTATTGGACCTACGGAGTCGAGCTGGGTGGCCAAATCATCCAATATCCAACGAATTTAGTCTTTTCAATGTAAGATCCTCCGCCTTATCCTCAATGCTCCCTTCTACATCACAAATCAAATCCATAAAGATCTTAAATTCCCTTTCGTGAATGAACTGATCCAAACACGCTTCTTCACTTTCTAAACTCTCCCTCCACCCTAACTCTTTCCTCGTCATCTCACCCTGACAATCCTCCACGCCGTTTAAAACTACTATGGCCTCGTGACCTATCTAGCCCACCGAATTGACTTTAACCCTCCCCCCCCCCCCAATTAAATTAAATTTGGTTTCTCTGCCCACTGCTTCCTGATCTGGCATGTCTGTCAGATTTGCTTATAACTAACTATTTGCTCAATGTATATTATGTACAGATAGCAATAAATAAAGTAAATATATTTTTAAAAAAATTCTCATTGGCTAATAGTACTGTTTTATTCTGTCCGTCATGTATTTGAAGAGAAGAAATAATAACGGAAAGGTGTTTTTAAATTTACGATCATTTAGGAAATCATCAGTTGCTCTGATTGTGCAATGATAAATATTTGTCTGAATGATACAAACAGCGAGAATTGACGGACCTACATTATTCGGTTCTTCTTAAGGTCTGAGCAGTGATTACAATGTACTTTGACGTTCATCCTTTTTTCACTCTTTGGATTTGGCAGACTATTTGTCATTTGTCTTTTAGAAATTCAGTTTTAGTTTGCTCGTTTCCGATCTGGCTTCTTTGTAGTATTTAAAAAAAATTGGGTTCATACTTTGGAAAATCACTGCAGAAGAGGACGATGCGTTCTTCAGTCTAAAGTGGCGAAACTGGGTGCTAATGTTGAAGTTGATGTTGATGATGATGGGGGGGGAGCCGATTCATGGCTGTAGTTCGCGAATTATAAAATTCTGGCAGAGGTGTATGGAAGGGAAGTCGCACCACGTATCTTCCGGGAGGATCGCGTTGATGTGTGCTTACGAAATGTTCCTCACAATACGCGTCTCGCGGATTTACTCGATTAGTCGCTGTAACTTCCTCAATCTGCCAAAACCGCACCAGGACTTCTGTTAAGGTTGGCGTAGTGACTACGCGGTCAGGTGTGTGCTTGGTGCTTGGTATGATGACCCACCCAAACACTGTTGAAATCGCTGCCGGCCAATCAGTGGATCTTGTGTTGAGTCCATTATGAAGAATGTATGGAAATAGATCAGCCCCTAGTAGAAAATCAATGTGACCTGGTTGCCCGAAAGTAGAGTCGGCCAACTGCAGATCTTTAAATCATGAAATCACGTCTTCGGCCAGTTTGTATGAGTAAAGGAGATGGATGACATGTTTGTGGAAGACGACACCATACCCTCTTACATACGGACAAAATTGATTCACTCCAACCACAACCTATAGGACCGCACCAATGGGTGTTCTAGGTAGAACGGGTATGGTATTCCCCAAGCTCTTGGGATAATTTCATGATATTTGATTCTCCTTTGAAGAAGGGCTGACTGGAAATCAACTCCTGTTGGTATCACTTTTACCATGTCAACGTGACACGTTTCCATTGAGAGGTTGTTTCGCATTGAAAGATATTATGGCGTCCAAATTCGTTTAGATGTTTTCCTAGACAACCAGTGACCTGTATATAGTGCTATCCACCATATTTGTACAATGTTATGGCCCATTTAGCGACAAGAAGATTTAAAAGTTAGCCGTGTCCGATCTGTAGTAAAACAATTTAATTAATGGATGTTTAATGGCTCACGTGTGGCACCGGTGCCAAGTCTTGTTTCATTAATTCGAGCACGTTCGCGTTTCTCCATTCGATATTATCTGCTTTTGTTCTACGCTTCCGAGCCAGTCTTTGGCTTTTTTTCAAAAGTCCTTTGAATTCTTTCTGAATTAGTAAACGAATAGGCGTGATCTAATGATGATGCAATTGCCATTTCGGGGGCCAAGGAGGTTCCGGATTTGCCGACGCTCGGAAACCCGTAAATCTGAAAAAAATTAAGGATGGCTTATTGTCAAATTGGATTATTATCAAGTAGGATTTTTGGCGGTTTGCACAAATGGAAGACAGTGATGAAAAGGCGTTGGGGGGGGGGTCGGTGGCACGTGTACGTCAATTCGTACAAAAAGGCATTTGGTTTAATTAGGCCTCCTGTCCAAACAGCATATGGGAAAGGGGTTTAACTGTGGAAATAAACTTTCTTACCGTGGTGGTCTAGTCGTTTTTTTTTTAATGTAAACATTTGGGGTAACTATTTGGCCTTGGTGAGGAACTCCAACGGAGAATGGAAACACATTGGCCGTATTGGTCCGACTTTGGAATGTTCAGTTTACTTGACTTAAATGAAAAAATGTTACAATAATTCTAATAATAACTTACTTTCTTTTGCTTATTTACAATCTACATCATAATTTCAATATGAAATAAAAATATTTATTAGGTCTCTAGATTAAGACGAGTCTATAACGATCTGTTATACTGTCTCTGTGATTATCTTGAACATGAAAAAGTTAAGACAGAGCTTAACGAGTATGTCGCTTGATTTGTATTTTTAATTAATTAAGGTTTTTAGTTGAGATAAAAAAGTCAGTGTCACGGAGGGATTCGAACCCACGATCTTCGGCTTGATACGCCGCTGCTCTACCACTTGAGCTGTCGTGACCTCGATCCACTCGAACACTAACTTTCCATCTCAACCCCACCTTTGGAATTTTTCCTCCTCTTTGCCATTTTTTTATCTCGACTAAAAATCTTAATTAATTAAAAAATATTAATTAATCAAGTAAAGCACAAAAATTTGTGAATTTAACAACTTAAAATTAAGTACACTTCACTAAAGCTCTCCGTGGCCATTTCATTTGTCGCCGAGAATCAAATTGATTGATTAAAGGGCATTTGAAAAATGGCAAGAAAGGAGGGAAAATTCAAAAAGATGGTGTTGAGATAGAGAGTTGGTGTCCGAGTGGATCGAAGTCACGAAAGCTCAAGTGGTAGAGTAGCGGCGTTTCTAGCCGAAGGTCGTGGGTTCGAATCCCGCTCGTGGCACTATTTTATCTCAACTAAAAACCTCACTTAATTGAAAGATATTAATTGGTCAAGCGGACCACGGAAACTAATGAATTTATTTTTTTAAACTTCTCGTTTGAAATACTTTCCATTCAACAAATCAGCGAAAGTTAATTTTTTTTCTGGCCACTTCCATCAATAATGTCTTCATTCATAAGTTAACACTGAGTTGTATCTGCGTAAATGGTAGGTGAATGTTTTATTATGATCCTTGGTTTAGTGTCTCACCAAAAGTAAAATTTATACCCTTACTGGACATGACTTATTCAAAAATGGACCGAAGGAAGTCGATTTATAGAACTCGTTGGACAACTTCCGAATATAAAAACACCCAGCACTATCTCCGTGCTGAGGAAATCAATTTTGACCCATTTAACGCGTGGCCGTATCTGTCTGTAAAAAAACACACGGCTTAATGTGTGTGGCCAAGCTATAAGGTGAAGGACGTGATAGTGAAACAGGAAGAACGTACCAGGGGAAATGGACGACGTCGGCCAAGGCCCACAACAGGACCAGCCTTGACCAACCGTTTATGGTCCCACTCCTAAATCGGTTACGAAATCAAAAACGAAACGTTATACGTTGACTTCAGGGTTCAGTCGGACCTTCATAATCGTCAATTCACCTTCAGGACACTACTGGTCTACTGACCAGTGCGGATGTCTTTAAAGCCCGACATGTAGGAATGTGACAGTGATATTTGTCTATAGTTTCTAACTACACTTACATTTGCCAAATAACACAAGATAGACACAAATAACATGTAAAATCGTCAAAAGGTTCAGCTCAGTTAACAAATATATCGAGAATTTTAAAATTATTAATTTTGTAACGAGTATATAATCAGTTATATGTATATCGGATATAGGAGTATATCTAAACTATATAGACTGTCCTACTATATTTTAATACTAAATAACATTTCTAAACTTTTGTCCTTAAAAAATTGTTCAACTATTCCAATAACCATTTTTCAGCACCGCCTATTCAAAACCGTACAAGAAAACGCTGAAAATCTATACCTTATTCTGCATACTTAAGTAGGTTAGCTAAGAAAAAGATTCAATTTTCTCTTTACTCCCACAGTAAGTTATTTTGGAACGACCAGATTACGAGCCTTTTAGTTCATCATCAGGTTGAAGGACTTCTACAGTTGGAATCCAATCCGGAGTTGGAACTATCTTTTAAAAATGATTGAACACAACACTCACTCCAAGGGAAATTTAACTGAAATCTGTGCCATTTATACGCATACACATTTAATGACCCGACCCACATCAAATATTTGGCGGGATCTATAAAAGCTATCGGTCGTACCAATCTGGCGAAGTTTATAGTGGATGACTTATCAGACCTGGCAACGTATACACAATACCTGGTCTATCTAGTGCTACCCCTTGTTCGTGCACCCCATGTCGGTGTACCTACAACTAGATCATTGCGTTCGGTCGGCGAATCTGCGGCCGTGTTCGATAACGGAGTTGGATCTTTGTTAGCTGTAATTCCAACGGCCCAGTATTCGAACTTGATGTACTTACGGCATACGGAGGGTTATAGGACCTCTGGAAACCCTCGCTTATATAAAAAAAAATAATAATAATAACTAGCTTTATTACTTAAGTCCTAACGACTAATATTGAGGTTCCCGAGTACTCTTCGTCAACAAGACTGCCTAGAGGATCTGTACCGTCAGCACCTGGCCTATAAGGCCTTATCATACGTTTTGATAATCAAGATGAGAGCTGACGCACTTCCACATACAACGGAATTGTGCTACCGCCGCAGCGTTGGTGTAGTGGGTTCCTACACCTAGGGGTTGGTGCAACCACGCTCTCCCCTTGTCCACTCCGCATGATCAGGCCCACTTTGAGCATTGGGTCATATGCCGCACGCACGGGGCTAACAGGCCGAAATACACCCCCCCCCGGCGTAGTCCCTAGATAGAGAATGCAACTATCTCTCTGAGTGTGGAGGTTTCCCTAGCGTAGAAACTACCGGGAACCCCCCCCCCACAGTGGTTTCTGATTCAAGTGAGATTGCTACCCACCCCCTAGATGAGCACTACCTTCGGTCAAAGGTCTCTTGTCGAGCTCAGCCTACACCTGTCATGCGCATTCGAGGGACACCATAGGCCTAGCCTAGGTCCTTCCTCGTTCCATAGGGTATCATACGCACAGCAATGCAAAGCATACTCGATTCTGAGAAGCCGATTCACTACCCGCTTCCATCCGCTTACTTACATGATCATTACGTCCTCAACGCTTACATGCTGTCGTACAGTCGCAACGTCTCCCGTGAGGACCAGGGAGTACTACCTGGCCTTACGCAAGCTTCACGAAAGGTCGCCAAATAGAAGGCAGCTTCTGTCTAAGTTCCCGCCAGGGGCGTCACCACGAACCAGCACTAATCCATACCCATTGTGACGTCCCAACGACTAACAGCCTGACTGCAATGATATTCCATTCGAATTCTAACTTAGGGCGTTGGAGCTTTGGAAACTCTTATTTTTTAATTCAGGGCCGCTGGATTCGAACCCCGGACCTTTACCTTACAGTGATGAGCACCTAATGTAGGCTGTCTCCACTGAAACCGTTTACGGCCGTACTTGCTCCGGATGATGCAAAGGCGAAGGAACGAACGCCCATTAAAACCAGTTCGGTCGTGTTGAACCGCGTACGGCCGAAACATTTTCCGATCCAAATAAACTTATTTTCCATCCCTATTCATCCGAATGGTTACTTCGACTTCAACTGCCAACCACGTGGTATCAAACACTCACCATCATTTAACGCCGTTCTTTGCCAATTTGCTTACCTTTTTTTTCATTTCGTTTTCATTTCTATGGATTGAGAAAAATTGATAAGTGCGGTTGAGGAGTAGACTCTTTGGATATGCGTGGTCCACTCTATCATCGGAGAGATACCCAGCGTCTGTGGTCAAGGATAGCTTTAGAAATGGAACTTCCATTATATTTATTTATTTATTTCCCTCCATTTGTATGTAAACTAAGAATTTTTCAGCAGCAACAAATCTTCTACATCCATTTGGGCTGGGTTATGAACCGACGAAAATCGGCTACAGTGGATGACAGCGTTGGCCCATATTGCCAGCCGTCCATTTGGTCAAATAGTCCGGCTGTTGAGCGGCCGTTGTAGTTCGGTTCAAATGGACAAGCACCCTAAATCTTTGCGACCAACGACGCCCCAATTAATTTTTCTTTTTCCAATAAATATATACTAGTAATACGCACGGTCATGTGGAAGTGTCTAATGGCTCTCTTGACAGATTCTACCTTTATCCTTCTGGGCTATGTCTATTTTTTTAAAGTGGCAATATCGTAAATATTTATTATTAATTATTATTTATTTTATTATTAATAATAGCATATTAATAAATCGTGGCCATATGAAAGTCCTCTATCGTTATAATTACAATTGTCGTTGTTTGTACGGAATATACTGACCCTCAAAAATCAATAAAAACGATTCGGAAATAAACAAATTTATAATAAGGATCGCAAGGGAAAAATTGTGTCATAAGGAATAATTGCTTGTTATCAAATAATAAGCCACAATGTTTTATTTTTAGCTAATAACCAAGTGTGTAAAAGGGAAAAAATTAACCTCAGTCTCACTCTTGGCCTCAAGGTGACAGGAACAATAGTATTGGTTGACAGAACGAAATTGAATACTTTCTAACTTTCGACCTTGGCAGCATACCCGATATGCAAGACCGTCAGACAGATGAGAGATGGAATTGTCATTTTACACCCGGGGGTACGTAAACAGGTTTGACCTAGTGTAACATGTCGCCATAATCGATTTTTACGATTGAAGGAAAGGTCGAATATAAATTTGAACGATTCTACTTATTCTTTCCACATGGAGTGTCTCCGGTTTTCCTTGGAGATGTTTCGTAATTGCGCAAATTTTGATTTTCCCCGGGCTGGATGCTGGCGGTGGATGGTGCATCGAGTAGCCGCGGTTCGAAAAGGGTCAAGGCCTGCCAAGGTCGGTGCTGGAATATTGATAGCCCGCCTTCTGGGAAAACGGGTACAAACGGCCAAATTGGATTCTCGCCAAAGCGGCACCCCTCGTCGTCTGCCCAATTCACTTTCCCGGAAATGAGTGAATTACTGGGTTTTGAATTTGGTCGATTTTTTTTCTACTAGTTCTATTTAAGTTAACTCAGCATGATCTTTAATAGCCAAGCAATGACAATAGCTTCGCGTACATTATTCAAAAATTAGCAGTTCATGGGAATAGTCCATCGCCAAATATTGAAAATGCATGTACGAACCATTTATAAGATGTATAATGGCTTTATTTAAAATTTCCATTAATCTTTATCATATTTTCAGCTTTTTTTAGTTTAAAAACATGAAATTTTGAGATTTCTTAAGATACCGGTCTTTTAGCCTCAGTACTTCGGCCAATATCAGTAGCAAATCTTTTAAAAATACTTTTCTTAAATATAAAACCGTTTATGAGATTGTTGCAGGTTAAACGGAGAGGTTAAAACTGCTGGAAGAAGTCTAGAAATTATTTTTGATTACAGAAAAACATTTTCTTCATCGTTCCAACGAGATCATCCCACTCTCAACACGACATCCAAGAATGGCACAATTACACAGAAGACAAGCACTTCGAGCTCTGAAGATGATCTCAATAAAGATCGAAACGTTGGCACGATAAAGAAAATGTTTTTCTGAAGCCTACATCACGACAGGCTGCATCTCACGATTTCTGAATTATTATTTTGGATGGCTGGAAATGATTACAGATGGAGCGCGTTTGGTTGGTGACGGAAGTGAGATTATGGATGACACCAATTGATGATCAGTTGATATGTTTATTTTAAGTATTATTATTATTATTAAATACGTTTGTAAGATTGTTGTTGAGGTCTGCACGGTTAACGAATCAGTTATTTGGTTGTTTGTAATCATTCTGGTCTGACTATACTCGCTGTGGTTGTATATCGGACCGGTTCAGCCTTTGGTTGTCAATATTATTCCTAATTGGATAAAATAGAAATGCTTGAAGAAGGCTAGGAATCCTCTCCGAGAAGGAACTACTCTAAAACGTAAGAAGCATAGCGTCTTCATTCCTTCCAAGCAGATGTTTTTCAGTCGTACCGGACTGAATTGACTGCTTGTTCTGTTCCCTAAGAGCTAAGGATTGGGATTTTTTGCTCTCGTTCGGAAAAAATATGTTGGAGAGGAGACCACGTAAATCTAACAATTCGCCTGAGGAACCTTCTTACTTCCCCCACCTCGCAGTTATACTCTGATCACAAAAACGCAAAGGCCTCGGAACACGTTTTTTGAAATGATAATCTAAGAAATTAGGCAAGTGGAACTTGGAAAAGAAGTTAACTTGTTCTGGGCTTAGCAGTCTCGCTTCTGGAAGAAAGAACCCGCCTAAGCACTGCTACAAGCACTACTGAACGTGAACGTACTTTTGTTGGAGGAGAAAGGCCCATCGTTCGTCCCAAGTGATACATTCGTCGATTGCTCAGGGTTTCGGGATATAGGGGCCTACAACCCATGGCGTGTATGGATGCTCCAAGATCGAACGACCATAGTTTTTCTCGATTACAGAATTAACTTGATTAATAGAAATAACACGAAATCTCATTGTTATATAAGAGGTTCACCAGAGAGTGAGTTCTCCTGACATTTTTTTCAACGTTTTCTACTTACAGTATTGTTACTGATGTCATTGTTGTCAACAAGAAGAAAGAAAAAGCAAGTTTTTCGGCGATGGAGGGGAATAATTCAGGTGATTTTTGTAAATCTTTCTTGATGGTTTTATTTCCCTTTTTTAACTGAAAGGTTCGGTTATCCTTGGCGGATTTTTCCCCAGTTGCGTTTATTCGCTGACGATCCTCCTTTACGTCATCTCCAAAATTTATCTTTCTTGTTGAATCTTTTTCATCCTTAAAAGGGAGAAAAAAGGTACCGTTATTTAAAAAAGACGGTACCTTAATAGCCGAGACGTTTCTAAAGAAAGCTGAACAAGGATCAAAGAGTGGTTGTGTTAATTGAATATTTTATTAGTTTGAACGGCTGGAATTAATGAATATAATTAAGAGGATTGTATCGAAAATAACAGGTGAGAAGGTGCCACGATTAATTGGGTTAAAGGTGTATTTATTAATTGCGTCACTGCCCAAACTGTTTGTTCACGCCGCTTCCAAAGGCCATTTGTAACGTGAATTTTCGTAAAGTTATGTCTTTACTAAAACCTAGATTTGTAACGGATTTGTATTTGGAAAGTACTCATCGAAAAATTTAACAGATGCGTCGGTGGGCGCAACGGTTAGGCGTTGACAAGGTACTCACTGTAAGGTAAAGGTCCTGGGATCGAATCCAGTCGTCCTGCATTCGAACCAGACATACTTACAAACAGACTTGCTTTCGTTGTACACCAGGATTCCACCGACTTAGTTCACCGAGTTCTGTGCGTAGTTTTAAAGGTGTATTTTGCTTATTTATTGTACGGGAGTAAGGGCTTATTTAGCTTAGACTCGTTCGTTTTCCTTAATCACGGTATAACTTGTTCTTTTATTTTTGCGAATGGGTTTGGATTCATTGTTGTGTAAAATTGTGGTGTTTTGTTGTTGATGGTGGTTGCCAAAAAGTCGAAGTATTTCGTTCCCCGAGTACTAGGGCATTCTGGGTTATCCCACTTTTGTGGTCCTTCTTCTTCGATCCGTCTCCTAAGGAAGGCCTTGACTGTCGTTGTTATAATTCATTTCCCGGGCTTATTTGTCTCTTACTTCTCATTCCTAAGATGATATGGGTGATTGTTTTTACCTCCTCATTGCATATGGAAAGTATGAGGGGTCATCATAGAATGTACCCAAGTTTTGTAGATGATTTCTCAGAAGCCAGGAATAGGTTCATAGTAATTTTTCAATTAATTAACTTTTTTAGTTGAGCGTCACGTACGGGATTCGAACCCACGACCTTAGGCTAGATGCGCCGCTACTCTGCCACTTGAGCTACACTATCCTGATTAATTGAAAAATATTAATTGGTCAAGCGGATCACGAAAATCAGTGAATTGAATAACTTTACATGAAGTATAAATTTGGAGTATAAAAAATAGACTCCATGACATTTGGATAATTGCAAAATGGCGATAAAATTCAAAAGGTGGGTTTGAGATGGGAAGTTAGTGTCCGAATGGGATGGAAGTCACGATAGTTCAAGTGGTAGAGTAGCGGCGTATCAAGCCGAAAGTCGTGGGTTCGAATCTCGCTCGTGACATTGACTTTTTCTCAACTAAACACCATAATTAATTAAAAGATATTAATTGATCAAGCAGACCACGAAAACTAGTGGATTGAAAAGTTCATAGTAATATCACGCCCCTGAGTTTAACCTTGTTTAACTGTAGCAATGTTTTGGTTAAGGTTATTTTAGAATAAGCTTTCCGCATCTCTCAAAAAAAAAACCCTGATCCTGTCCTTTCACGTATTGCCGTCTGTATATTCGTTGTATATCATTTTCTCCTGAATTCTTATCGTATTTTTTTTTCGTTTTATTGAGACTTTATATGATTTAAAAGACTGCTTCCGGTATCTTGTAGTCACTCTCCATTTCTAAGAATGTGTGTATACGGTTTTTTAAAGTATTCTTCTCCGCCCGAATCGTTTCAAGTCCTGATCCTACTTTTTAAGACGTTTAACGAGGGGGTTTTATTCAAAAGTGAAAACGGCCGTGTGTAGAAAGTGATGCTGCTGCCTCTTGCCCTTGACGAGAGTGAAACATACAACTAACCCAATTCGGTAGATCGTCCACTTTCACTCTAATCTCACTACACACCGGCTCTAATAAATAAAACAAAAACAGATGAATACGGCACCAATAATAAAAAAAAAAGACACGCTATTCTGATGAGGGCGATTTCGCTTTTAAAAATATGTAGTATAAACAGCATTTGAATTCATTAACAAATAATACAAATTTGATTGTTTTTTTACTCGTAAATAATCAACTGAAGCAATATTCATGAAGTTTTAAAAAGGATTTGATTAAAAAATTTCTTTATATAGAACTGCTTAACGATTTAAAATACAAAATTCCAACCATGGATGACAAATAAACTTAATTTTATATCCCATAAGGGATCATTTTTTGTCCTATTCTTTTATTATTTACAATGATGACCTATTATACACCCTAATACCACCATCAGCACCTAAGCAGATACTGTAATACTTTTTGAACTCGAGGTATCCAAGGTACCACCAACATCCAAAACCGTGCAACAAGTGGAGAAGAAGACAATTACGACAAATGTACTCACTGTACTTCAACCACAAAAAGATACCGATTTCCATTCAAGTCATCTACTTAGGCTACTATATTTAGCTAATACGATGACGTTGAATCCACACACAAGACTTAAGAGGTAACAATTTAACAGAAGACTTGTGCAGCTATGAAGACGTCAGAAACGAAATCCGCCTAGATCGTTAACAGTAACATTCCTCATACAAGACTACTTTGGACAGGCAGAACAGTGGGGTTGTGTCAATCCTTTTGATCAAAAGTCCTGCTATTTCACTAACCTCAATATCCACACAATCTACAACGATCACGACATTCCTTTTTCCCGTTGACGATTCCCATCTTCTCGATCCATTTTAACACTACTGTTCGTATTTCCCATAGAACCCGTCAAATCGACGATGGCCTTTAGACCTCGTTCCCTCACCTCACACTGAGTGCCTTGCGTTGGCTGGTTTCCCATGGTATGTGTCCTTCGGGTGCAACGCCTGCATTATTGTTAGTGATATGACCTCGTGAAAAAATGTTTCGTGGTCACATTTGTAATAGTGATCGATGGAACAGTGCTGAAAATAAATTTGACTGATTAATTCATCACTCTTTTCAGACGGTTATTACGTTCCTCGAAAAGTTCAAATATGCGAGTCTGTAATTGAAGTGGGAGGAGACAAGGGGTTTATGGCAAATGTTACCAGGATCCAGGGTCGTTGGAATTGAATGAGCTATACAATGCAACACGGGAAATTTGTGGTTTTGGAATGGCTTTGGTCGAGGGAAACGAGGTATTTAACAGTGGAGCAGAAAGAAATAAAAAGGTTCTTGATCGTGGCTAGGGATCTCAGGAAGTGACCGGGAGGAGAAAAACTATATCATTTAATAGGGAAATGTCTTAAAGTATCTTTTTCTCTATTTCTAAGGTCCTTTGGCACCGGAGACCACTAGGCTTATATATAGGGCAGGGTGGGCGACCAAGATCCGAGAGGTTAAAAGCCTAGGTAGGCCCGTACACCATCCCTAAAAGGTCCGGAATCTGGTCGGCTCACGAGTCCTGCATAAACCTCTCGGACCAGTTGATAAACCCCAAGATTTTGGACCATTTTATCTTGAGGAGTGATTTTGGACCATTTTATCTTGAGGAGTGATTT
>CM077107.1:12119762-12166779 GCA_039619505.1 Cimex hemipterus
TTATCTTGAGGAGTGATTTTGGACCATTTTATCTTGAGGAGTGATTTGGCAATGTCCTCACCTTCGAAAGTTTCAAATCTTTCCCTAGCAAACCTACCACATTCTGCGAGGTAGTGTCGAGCCGTTTCTTCCTTTATTTCACAGAAACGGCAAGAGGGGTCTGGTAGAATACCAATTATGCAGAAGTGTCTTTTCAAGAGGCAATGGCCCGTGCCTCCTAATTCCCCTCCTAGTGTTAGAGAAGAATCATTTAGTTTCTTTTGGTTTGATTTCCTTCAGAAACTCCTTCGACTGCTTGTGTCCGGGGGACATATTCCATTCTTTAAGGAATTGTTTCATCCCCCAGCAACTAGTACTTTTTTTAGCTGTACTTATTGAGTGGGGCAATACCGGTGCGGCCGACATACGCAGTATTTGATCCTTCTTTGGCCAGGCTGTCCGCCTCTTCTTGCTATAGTGCCCCTTATGAGCTGGTATCCGTATGAGAGTTACGCTATTCTCCTATTGATATGTTCAACGGTTTCCTCTACCAGCCTAGATGTAGATAACTCTTTTTAATTCTTTTTAAAGATGGGAGGATGCTGTTTCCTAATTTGGATATATGTATTCCAGCACCACTTCCATTGTCCTTAATGAGTGAGCCATCGGTAAAGCAGTCTATGCTACTATGGTCATCATCCGCACTATAGTTATAATCACAGGGAGTAACTACCTGAAAGTGCTTTTTCCCTAATGGTGTTTTAACCTTTTTGTCGCTAACATTTAGTAGTTGGTTGTTGACCTTACTTAGTAAGAGTATAATTTTCGAGTGACCTATATTGTTTACCTTATGATTTTAGCTGCCCTCACTAATTAATCTATAGCAGCTGGTAGGTGCTCTAACCTTAGAGGTGTAGAGATATAGTATTGGTTATCGTTTCTAGTGCTGGGGTAGGTGTAGTGGGAAATGCTCCCTTCATCATATACAACCTAGTCTTTGGAATGATCTTAGCTTTTTAATAATCCATTTATTTTCTAGCCCTTTCCACCATAGTGCCGTTCCTTGAACACGAGTATAATATTTTTCGACATGCTATCACAAAGTTTCATTAAAATCGATGATCCCGCGTACGTGATCGATAGGAAACGTATTTTATATCAGTTTACTAATTGTTTTGTGCAGATTGTTCACGCATTGTTTGGATTTGTTAATTGTTTAAGTACAATTTTTTTCTTAACTTGTAAATACCATCTCCTACACAAACAATTTTCTCCAATAAAGCCATATTTATTAACTATCGAAATTAAAATATTCACATTTGAATTTTAAATCAAAATATTATTTTCTAAAGTCTCCTGAAGTGGTAGAAACCAAACGACGTACTTTTCACTTCAAAACCGGTATAGTATGTGCGTTGATCGGAAAAAATCTCCGGTTTTCGACAAGACTTGAAGACATTGGAGACAGTTTACCGTGCTTTTTACATAAACAATTTACACTTACTTAATCTAACAGTTATCATTGTTATTCCGTCCGTTCACGAATATTTCAATTGGTTCACAGAATTACAAAGGACGACACGGTTTTCCCTAGTTATCTTAAAAGATTCGAGTACATAAGTGTAAATATACTAAAATAATCTTACATAACAAACTGTCGAGAATCGTGGGCCATGGAGAGAATGTGAATAAAAGAATCATATGGACTTGCCTGCGGATAGGCCATAAAGCTCACAAATATTATCAGACTTGGAGCAATTAGTGCCGCACAGAATAAGATATCGCCTGTCCTCACAGTTGGTTGAAGTAATTAATTATTTATTAGCATGAACTTTTGAGTATTCGGCGTGGTTGTGATGGTATATCGAGTACTCAAACGCAACAAATTAGTCTAGGTTATATAAATCGGCATATATTTGCATTGTGACGGCGCAACTGGCATAATATCAAAAATCCTTGTTCACAACTGATAGTTCGGAAATCGTGAGATGCAGTCTAGTGTGACGTAGGTTTCAGAAAAATATTTTCTTTATCGTGTCAACGTTTCGATCTTTACTAAGATCATCTTCAGGCCCTGAGATTTACAAGCATTGTTTAAATTTAAAAAATACATGTAGGATGTGGAAAAAACATGAGTAGAAATACCTTGGTATAAAAAATATTTTTTGCATTGTATAAATTCACTTTTTTCCACACCCTACATGTTTTTGTTAAATTTAAGCAATGTATGTAGATGCCAGGCACTGAAGATGATCTCAGTAATGATCGAAACGTTTGTGGTGAGTAGTGACCGTTAATCGATAATTATTTAGAAATCGTGAGATGCGGTCTGGTGTGATGTAGGTTTCAGAAAAACATTTTCCATATTGTGCCGACGTTTCGATCTTTATTGAGGGCCGACGTTTCAGGGATCAATAAAAATCGAAAAGTCGACAGGACAAAGAAAATGTTTTTCTGAAAACTACATTACACCATACCGCATCCCACGATTTCTAAATAGTTAAAGATCGAAACGTTGGCACGATAAAGAAAATGTTTTTCCGGAACCTACATCTCACGGTTTCCGAATAATCATTGACTAACGGTCACTTATCACCACACACTTGTTCATTACCCAATTACGTGAATTTATTAATTTGGGCGGGAATAATGAGGAAACCAAAACACCTGCCACCTCAATTAGGTTACAAGTAGAGCAAATGCGTGAGTTGCTTTGAATGTGTTAAAGTGTGAATGTATTTATTGGCGTGAAAGAAAGTTGCCGTCCTCTCAATCGTAGGTTTAGGTTGTGTACAATTTCAGATGTAGGAGTTGGGCCTCAGCAGTATAACTCTCGCGTCCCAGTAAACTTTGACCACGTTATCGTCTTAATAGTCGGAATATGTATTTTAATTGATTCACTAAATTTTATTATTGTGTCGAAAGGTTTAACGTTAGAGATACAGGAATCAAACATTCGAGATTGACAATGGGGTTAAAATAAAATATGATTCGGGTTCATAAAAGATAATGGTGGTAGTTATTGGTATGGTATTATAATATCAGTAATTTGGGTGAAGAAGTCAACTTGAAGTTGGATGGTTCTTAATTTAGTACACCTACGTCATTGTATAATTGATGTTCTTATCAGCAAAGCATTTTTCGCGTTTATGAGATTTTCAACCAAAAGTTAATCATTAATCACAATAAAAACTATTTCAAGTAATTAGTAATACGATGCCGAGATTTTCAAAACTTTTCATTTAACGAATTTCAATTTTTTTGAACGAATGATAACACTAAAGTTAATAACCCAAATTAAAATTACACAACAAGTTATTTATATGAATCCATTTCGGCGTGGTCCCGAATTAAAATAATACATATATTTTTTGAAACGTTGAAAACTGAAAGAAAACTAAATTAAAAATATCGTTCAGTGTAATATCGACATTCATGATATATACTGAAGTAAAGATATCAGGGATGTAGGTTATCCAAGGAGTTTTTCTTATATTTGGATCATACATCTGAATTGATTGTAAAGGTTTTTTAAATGGTTTTTGAAAGTCCTGAGGACGGCGATAAAGTCAACCGAAAGCTCGACGGCAGAAAAACAAGTTGGTATTTTTTCCACTTACATCCCTGAACTCATTACTTCACAATCAAAAATGAATTGACGTAACGGTAAACAATAATAAGGACGGGGGGAAGGATGTATATCAGTGCTGTAATCAGTATGTATTATCAAACGTAATGTGTAGGTAAACAAGCGTTAAAGAAAATAATTTCAAAAACACACTTCAGTGGCGTGACAGTGCCGTGACAGTGACGTGACAGCCCTTATTCCCGGCCGCCGTGATCATACAGGGCTCTCTATTGGCACTGATCATTGTTTCATCCGTGCCTTGCAGTGGACTCGTCTGGCCAAAATGGCGATGTTTACAGATTGCACGAATTGGGATAAAGAAGAGGAACCAGATGCGAGGAAACGGAAATGGGGCCATCAAGCATGGAACAAGGGGGAATTTGCTACACTTTAGAAAAAATAGTGGAAAGCAAAATTTTGCTCGTTGCATGACTTTTTAACACATCAAGAAATACGCTAATATAATTACATGATTTCCCAAGTGGATTCCGGGAATAATAATCTAACATTACAAAATTTACATTTACAAGGAGGGAACAGAACGACAGATGCATTCCGTGTAAGAGAGATATTCACTGATTATTCCAATTCTGATGGTGTATCGCTCCCGTAGTCAAACTCAATGGTTTTATCGTCATTCATGTACAGCCTTGAAACTGTAAAATTTCCTCAATAAGAAAAACTGCGATCAAGATCCAGTGCCTCGATTGCCGGGCAAGAGTGAACAAAGCCGTTCAGTTTCCAAAAAGAATATTTTCAAACACGACTATGGATCAAAATGCCGGTCATGGCACTGTGACGTTACTGGCGTGTGTGTGAATCGACTTTAAGTGTACGTTCTGGCTCCGGGTCCGGGCGGAAAGGAAAACAAAAACAATTCGGAAGTTGCTGTACAAAGTTCATATGAAATTCATAAAGATCCGCCCAAGCGACACTTCGGGGTGAAAACAGATTAATTAAGATTTCAATTTACCAAAAAGCCTATTTTCATGAAATCCAAGTTCAGTTTTTTTTTGTTTTGCGCGCGTTCTTCTTTTAGCATCGTACCGTTTGGAATTTGTCGGACCCTTTCACCCCGCACTTGACAGATAAGCGGCCAGAATTGTAATATGAAGAGGAGAGAGCGAGAGAGCGAGACGATGCGAGTAAACATCGGTTATCAACAGAGTTAGTAGGTAGAGGTTGTGCCTCAGATAAGATAGTGGGTCACTGACTCGGCTCCCGCTATTTGTCAGCCCTGCTGGCAGCAGCTCAACAGGTTTCGGCCATTCTGTAAGCGGATAATATTGCTTTGGCCAAATAAAACACACACTGATGGACAAATTTATAACTCCAGTTTAAAATTAAGTTCATTGTCCTTTTCCTTTAGTTACTCGTAATTTAGTACCAGAGAAAAGATCTTTTATTTACGTTTGCATTGATTCATAACATTTGCACAAAAAGTAGCATTATGATGCTCTTCCTTGTTACCCCTAAAGTTCGCTTTCAGATAATAATTTTTTATAAGAATAATAGCAAAGGAAATCAATGAATCAACAATGATAATATTTTTATTCTTATAGCTTTTTCAATGTGTACAGACAGTTATTTGAGAACGTATGGCAGTGTCAAGGTCATAACAATATTACAGGAGGATACAGCCAGGGCGAAGTCGCCAGGTGAGTGTAAATTTCTCTACAATAGGAAGGGTTGTTCGGCTTTTAAGGGACACGGGGCTTAACACTAGAAGGCCAGGACAGGATCGATCAAGTCTACAGAAGCCCGTCAGCAGGCTCTACAAAACCGCATCATTACGGGAAATGGGATAAGAAATCTGATAAGACAAGTCCGAAATATTTCGATTTCCTCCAGGACTGTAAGTAGGTGGTTCAATGTAAACCCACCCGAGTCCGGCTTGTGGACTTCTTACCATCGGTCAGAAAATGGCTTCATTTCGAATGTGAATATTGGGAGAATGGCGACGAGTTCTTTCTACAGATGAAGTTGGCTTCAAATCTAAGGATGGGCGTAATTTCACATAGAGACGCAAAGCAGAAAGGTTCGCCCCGTGTTGTACCGTTCTTTAGCTGGTATTCCATAGTGGTATTTCCTTGGATGCACGCAGCGAATGGTTGTTGTGCGAGGAAGCCCTTTAACTTTCAGAGTTACTAACAAGTAACAATCATGTAGTGCCAGCTGGTCACATGTTTTAGATAACTGCCTGAATGGGCTAGAAATTGAGTGCTTGGTCCTTTTAAAAAACTAGTTCCTATTCACATGTGTAAAATTGGATATTTATATATTATATACATTATAATATTTCGTTGAAATAGCTGTGCGTGTGTATGTGTATATTTATGTGGGTGTACACATATGTATATATGTATAATAAGTATAGCTCAAAAACCAACAAACTATCTGATGGCTAATATCTACAGTATGGCAAAAAAATTAATTAGGATCTCATTATCCACCCCCCAATGCTAGTTCATCTACTGAAGTTAATCGTACCAGACTCAAGTCAAAATAAGCTTGTTTCTCATAAAATCTCCCAACCCCTACTCAAAAAAGGCATCATATTCGTGAAATATCTATAAAATCCTGTTCGTTGTACAACCTAGTTCTATACATGGAGCTGTAGTAATCAATAGTAAACCAATAAACATGTAGCTAACCATTTCGGAAAAAAAGTCTTCCAATCCTAAATGATCAAAATCTAATTCCTGACCGTTAATTTGGTTGGCTTTAGATACTTGGCTTACGATAGCGTTTAGACCCCCATCAATACTATATGTTCAAGGCAAGATAATCCGCCAAACCAAGTTGTTGATCCGGACTTACCATTCTGCCAACTGGTAAAGTAACTGTCAAATAGTGTCATCGCATCGTCCTTCTGATTTAAGTCGGGGGAATACTATTCTGGGGGGGGGGACTTTTTGGACATAAATCCTTTTTAAAAAGATAGCTCCTACTCACAGTCAATTGTTTTGCAACGATCAGGATTTAGAGTCTTATAGCTCACCATCAGGTTGAAGGACATCTACAACCACGTCTATCGACATGAATTTCCAAAGCGGACCCCCGTTCCAATTAGCTGCTGATTTTCTTAATGGCGCTCAATTTGAACGTGCATCCGCGGAAATTATAACACAAGTAAATATTATAATAATAAATACTTATTATTATTAAATTACTATACAAGTAATAACAATTAAAACAATTGGTTTAATTATTTGGATGTTTGATATTATTTAGGTACATATTTAAAATGGGAGGTAGATCAAAATCTGTAATATTATTAATGCATTTATCACCATGTTCAATTTTACATTTTTTAATTTCAAAGTTTCCAAACCAATCTAGTTCTTTCCCTTTGTTGAAACTATGTATCACTCTTGTATAGTTAAATTTGAACTGAAATAATGTTTTGTTTCTTTTAGATGGTTCCGAAAATATGATCGATTTTGGCAAGTGTTCTTTTACTCTTTTTTTTTAAATTTCTCTACTTCTTCGGCATACATATTTAAAATGGCAATCATTACAATCGATGGAAATATATAGGCCAAAGGGGTAGAGAAATATTTTGATCTTTTTAAATAGTATTGAACCCCACACTCACTCCATCATTGATCATTTCTACTGAGTGCTTGGTGTGGCCTCCTTGAAGACCGAATTCGAACCCAATCGAACCAACACGAGCGACGAATTAGACGGCGAAACCACCGGTCCAAACACACAAGAAGAATTGGAAACGGAATGAGAATTTTATCAAAAATAGAGATATATCAGGAATGCAAAGACGTTTAAATGTCATGAACAGAATTAAAGGGGGCAAAACAATTTTTCTTACATAAATATCTGTTTTTGATTTTTTTCTTTACTCAATAATTGTTTTTTAGAATTAGACATTTTCTGTTCAAATTCTTAGTTTTGGTATGCAAAATATGAATAAACCAAAATACATTAAAAGAAGAAGAAAGAAGAAATAAAAACACCGATTGGTATTTTATCTTTCGGAAAAAGAAAATTGTATTGTTCTTAAGTCTCTCCTGTATTCAAAGCTACTACCAGTGTTGAATTTTTATTTAGTTAACATCTTTTTTATTGCTAGCTAGACTAAACCGCTTCTTTACGCATTCTATGCGCTTCTTTCGTAAGCCTTTCAAAAATTCTATGGTTAGAAAGTGCAACGAGATCTCCACCATGAGATTTTGTTTTCCAATTTTAACACTTTTACAAGTATTAACGATAATAGAAACCATGATTCTGTCATAATTTGAGGGTTTTTTTTGTTATAATTTAATATGAGGTTCTTTTGTTTGAGTGGGACAGAAGAAAAAGTCACTCGAGCGAAGTGAGAACACTTTTGCTGAGGTCGTTCACATCCGGTGCTCAATTTTGAATCGGATCAACGACAAAACCGGTTGTTTAGTGGGAGCTCTTGACACCGGCTGAAAGCGAACTCGACTTTCTACCCTTGTGAGGCGGAGGGAGATTTAAAATTATAATTGGCAACAGAGAAACAGACTTGCTTTCGTCTATTTCTTTTCCTGTGCGAGTCTTTATATTCAAATAATAAATAATATTTCTAGCAATTATAGCCAAGATAGTTGAATTTACCGACACCTCTGATTGTTAGGCTAGGTGCAATAAAGTAACAATCGATTTTGTATAATGGACATTTGTTCAACTATCACGATTATCAAACAAAATTTACCACTAGGTGACATGAAGTCACAATCGATTAAATATAATCGATATTTTAACCCAAATCGATCATAGATGCGCAAGCTAATTCGGCTTATTTTTTTACTACCAATAATCAGACCTGTCTAGCCTTCTCCACTCTTTATATTATAAATTCAGCTGAGATAAAGACCCAATCGATTAAATATAATCGATATTTTTCTAAATAATGAGATAATCAGTCGTGCCAAAACTTGTTCATTTTTACGCTAGTTTTGGCTAGGTTGCATAAAATCATAATCAATCAATTAAAATCGATATTTTAGCCTTAATTGAATATTGGCCCTGCGTAACCTTCTACACTGTTATGGTACTTTAGGATAGGTGACAGACTCTAGCAACTAATTTGAATAATCTATATTTTTACTCCATATCGATACGCAGTTTTGCTATCTTCAATTTTACACTAGTCTCGTATAGATAACATAAGCCACAATCGATTGTGCTTCTACACCGTTATGCTATTTTTTACCTGCTAAAAGTCTAGAATCAATTCGATCTTATAACCTCATTCATTAGATAACACTATTATAGTTTAGGCTAAGCCACATAAAGTCACAATCACAAAATAAGGATAATCGATATTTTGTGCCTAACAATTTACTGCTAAAGTCATAATTTATTCTGGGCACTGCAGTCACAATCGATCATTTATAATCGATATTTTAATAGATTATCGTCTTGCATTACTTTTGCACTGCTATGATAGTGCAGACTAAGTAACAAACTACAATTCAGCTCAGCATGATCGATATTATCGATATTTTAACTTCAATCGGTAAGTAGTCCAGTAAAACTTTTTTTTCGTCGTAATGGTAGTTTTGCTTAGGTGAGCTAAAGAAGTATAATCGACGTTTTTCATACTAATCTTGTAACCTTCTACACTGTTCTGATAGTTTAGGCTGAATTATAATTCAATTCAGTTCTTATGTTTAGGTTATGAGAATAAAAGTAACAATCCATATTTTGTCTTACCCCTCGATGTACAGCCTTTTTCATTTCCTTGGCATATATCGATGTGGTATCATTGACGGTATTTTGCTGATCAATTAGACAATCTTGGATAACGATATTCATGTTAAGCTATTTTAGCTGTTTTTTTTTTTTTTTTTTTAACTGAAGGCTTATTGGCTACGAATGAAGAACTCTAACAAACCTGATGACGATTTTCTTAAAACTACAAGAAAAACCGAGCAGATTTTTCACGAATCAATCCACTTCCTCAACCCTGCTCGGAATTTTCTCAGAAAGTTCAAGCCCAGTTGTCACACGTAATATGACAAAACTTCCCTTTGTCCTAGATATCTTTTTATCAACAAAAAAAAAAAAAAAAGAAAAAAAGACAGACATAAAGGGTAGAAAGGAGTAGAGGAAAAAATAAATTGTTCAATTCAGACGGCGCGTTTCCAATTCTCGGAACTCCTCTAGAGAGAATTAATTTTCTCGTCATAACTCCACAGATCATAGAAAAGGGCAAGAAAGTTCGAATGTAATAAAACCTAAAACGGTAAATTTGAACAAGAATTAGCTATTCAGAAATGAATGTAAATTAAATGTGGATCCCGGATTATTAATTATTAATCAATGACGTTAATGACGATTTGTATTGTAAAATTGAATACTAATTCGGTGGACTACGTAAACCCTGAAGTTTTAATAACTGGATCATTTCCCCTGTTATCTAAAGTGGCTTTTGGGAGATAACTACAAAGTGAAACCAAAAGTGTTAGTTTTCAAATTTTGATTGGACAATTCATTAGTACAATAAAGGAAAAATCATGATTGGTTGTTACTTTTCTCTTTGGTTTGCATATTCTCATTTGGTTGTACTTTTGGTTGCCTGTTGGCGAACGGCCGGAACACGTCTGACAGTCCTACCTAGCAAAGGTAAGAAAAGAAAAAAATGATCGGGTAGAACCAAAACAAAGGAAAAGTTGAAATTGAATTTATTTTGGGAATAATCTATTAGTCATGCATATATTATAAAAGATATAGAACATCATAAAACAGATTTTTTTAAAATTGTAAACACTCTTTAGAAACATTATCTGGATGAGATTAACGATTCCACTTGTAATATTATTTTTAGAATTTATCAGAATTACATGAAATGCGATAAATAGGAGTATATTTCGGGGTGTAAAATTTGTCACTGGCCAATAACCAGATTGTTAGGTAGAAAGGAACATTTGCTGGAAGCCGGTTCTCCGACGTGCGTCGGATGCACCATTGAAGGAGGTCGAAGGACTGTCGGACAATCCGGTTGGATTATGCCATCAATATTCCCTCTGGGCTTTATCGCATCGGAATTTCAAATGAGCCTCTCCTGCGCAACTTCCTTTTATCCCGTCCTTCCTGTCACCGAGCCCGATGGCTATTCTTGGGGGCTGACATTTTTATCCCTGCTACTGTGCCGGTAGGGCACTGGATCGACATAAATATAAATAATTTATTTGATTATCCTTCTGCATTTATTTGCTACGTTTTCTTTCGAATTTAGAGTCGCCGCTTGGATTAATACGTGTACAAGTCCACCAAAAAACGAAAACGGTTTATGTGTCGTTTGGTTAAAACACAAAAGTCGATTTTGCATTTTTCCTGAAATCATACGATTCGCTATTTTTATAAATATGACACATAAATGTTTTATTACATTCGTTAATTAGGTCCGAAAGAATTTATTAATTAAAAGGTTTCGATTAGAAGGTAGGCAGAATAAAACAAGTTTTCTCAGTTCCTGATTCAAAAAGAGTGAAATATTATATAGAGCACATGTATTTGGTAGGCTCAATTGACCTATTAATTATTTCAATTAACTACACTTTTAATCTAACTTGATTGTGTGACAAACTATTGTCACGAGCGGGATTCGAACCCACGACGTAAGGGAGGGGGGGCTGCGGTAGCCGAGTGGTAGCGTGTTGTGAGCGGTCGCGGGTTCGATTCCCGCCGTCGCCTCTGGCCTTTTTTTTCACGATTCTTCCCACAAATATATGCATATAATACATTGTCTGGCTAATATGGAAAGTATATAAGGCAATTTTAAAAAACACCACGACGTTCGGCTGGGTCGAGGATACGATAGCTCAAGTGGTTTGAGTAGGGGTGTGCAGCCAAACGTCCTGGGTCCGAATCCTGCCCATGACAGCAGCTTTTTAATTTCAACAAAGGCCTGATGCTAAAAATATAATATTAAAATTATATAGATCAATACAAACCATGAATTGAACTGCAATGATCCGTAATGGTAGACCCAAATCTAAAACTAGAGAAACGAGAACAAATAAAAAAATACAGAAACCTGACTGACAGGTTGACGAGGACGTGCGGACCAGTACTGGCATAAGCGATCAGCCTCCGAATTAAAAGTTACGACGAACCGTAACAAGAAATATCTGTAGTTTAGTAGTTTTGACTGTTCACCACCACCTTAAACGCTAGTTTTGGGCAGCAGACAAACCAGCATAAACAAAACCTCAAACTACAGGTGCATCACTTCCTACAGAATTGCGATTCTAACATCCGTTTTTATGGATTATATATGGTGGTCTAGACGGAAACCACTCACTACTTACCATAGTACGTATGGCTGGGACCCGGGACCAATCAAATTTTTATATTTCCCATTTCGTCACTTCAGGTTCATTCAATCTTTATTTTTAGTCAAGGAAATTAAACGTGCATCCGAATAGTTAATATGTTTAACTACTTCAAATGGAAATTCCCAACTTGTTTTTGAATCTCCTTCTAGTCAGGAGAATATTTTGTCAGTTCGTGTTCTATGTCATATGAAATTTTTTCGAGTATTCCAAAAAACGTTCAAATACGAGCAGTTTTTTGGTAATTTCCAAATGATTGTTTTTTGGATTTGGGCGTGGTAGTCGAGGTAAAAACAGGTTGGTGGGGCAAACAGCTGGAGCGTAGCCCTATCTATGAATAGGACCGCCGGTCGTATTTCTGTCCGGCTGACTGCCCTTGACTCCGGTGAACAACCTGCGCCTATTGCGTCACAACACGTGTCGCGTTGTACGCGGATGGATTATTGGGTCAATTTTATTTATAATAAACGGAAGGGGAGAAGACGGGTAGCCGTAAAGCGATTTATGCCGCATCCGGTGGTACGTCCTCGGGGGGACCGGTGTTTTTCTTTAAGCTGTAATTTGGAAAATAGCTGTATTTAGAACAGCAGGGCACCATTACGGCCAACGCGTCTGGCCAAAATGAGACATTCATACTGGAGATCTGCTCAAAAGTACAGAAAAACACTGGATCTTCGTTTTTATTGTCTTCGGCAGTCAATATCATAGTTTCACTTTTTTACGATTTTGGCCAGCAGTGTAGACAATAGCAAGCGCCGATATGTTTCTTCTGTTTTCATTTCCTCATACAGTTTGAAGAAGACCCGAAGTAGACGAATATTTTAACAATTGTGTATCTCACCACCTACCAACTGCTGCAAATCTGCTGCAGATATTCTCACGTGTTTGGGTCTTTTCAAGGATAATATTTTCAGTAGATCTTTAGTAAAGTTTACAACGTTGATCATAAAACTTGGCCTATACAACAACATCGGTTATTGTGCGCAACTTCTGCAGAGGTATGACTTACGACTTCGTACCATTTCATTTTTCGTCTGCTCTAAATCCGATATAGATTCGACCGTCCATGGGTAATATTTTCAGTTTATCTTCTTTTACAGAAACGTTAGCAACTGTTCCAATAGTTTGTTTACAATACCAACTTCGTTGGGGCTCCATTAGTGGTTATTTAAGATGCCTTGTGAAGAGGCAGATAAGTTAACTTTATTTAATCATGCCTGTAGTTCGTCCGTCGATTTGTAGTATATTCAGTCGATTTTATTGAACAGTATAGTTACGTTACAATAAATATACGTATGCCACAAACCATCGCCCCAGTGTCCCATCAGACGGCTTCCGCAGAGGAATATCAATAGCTATTCTCTCGCATTTGATTCTCACTTTTGATTTTTGGTTGATATTTTCCGTGCACCCTATTTTACACCCAAGTCAGTAATGAAACCAAAAATACATTTTTACCACCATCATATTGCTTATACCTCATCAGTGGCTATTACAGACAGCTTCTAGAGCATGTCAATCAGCTTTACTTATTCTTGCCTGTTGTTCGTCCTTCGATTTGTAGAGTCTTCTGTCGATTTTATTTAACAATATAGTTAGTTACATTACACTAAATCTATTGATGTCACAAACCATCGCTCCCTCAGTGTACCATCAGACGGCTTCCACAGTGGAATGTCAATAGCTACAACTACTCTCACTTTTGATTTTTGGTTGACATTTTCCGTGCACCCTATTTTACACCTAAGTCAGTAATGAAACCAAAAACACATTTTTATCACTATCGTATCAGACCATGCAGACAGCTTCTACAGCATGCCAATCAGCATTGGTTATTCTGGTCTGTTGTTCATCCTTCAGTTGGTATTATATTCAGTAGATCTGATTTAACAGCTGATATTGATATCACATATATTAGATTGCCTTCCCCAATGTCTGATCGGTGGTAATGTCCAACAGCTTCTGCAGTGGCATATCAATCAGCTCAAGACATGTACCTGATCATTTTTTGAGCAATGCATCGCAATGGATCTTTTTCTGCCGTAAATTTTACGAGTCTACCATTCTCAGAGTAATGTCAAAGGGATATCTACCGAGCCTGACATGACTTATAGACTACTGTAGGATCGCTTATTTAGATGGTCATTTTTATCTGGTTTTGTATGTTTTTTTATTTGTAATTTTTGGTATAAAACAACAGGAAACCTTGTATTTTTGCGAAATGTTGAATGTGTAAACTATGCTTTTGATCATAGGTCACATAAGTGAGATAGTTAGTGGCCGCTGTGAGCCTGGGAGTATATTGTTGCTGGATATAGTCTTTAAATTATTTAAGGTTTTTAGTTGAGATACAAAAAGACAATGACACGAGCGGGATTCGAACACACGATCTTCGGCTAGATACGCCGTTGCTCTACCACTTGAGCTGCCGTGTCCTCGATCCACACCGACATACTTGACCTTGAAGGCAAAAAGGAGGGGAAATTCAAAATTATTCAAAAATTCATGTTATACAACAAACCAAAATATGTCTAGTATGATTTTTGCATGTTTAAAAAATGGCTTGTTTTTCCAGTTAAAAAGCGAAATAAAGATAATCAGATAGAAGAGGATTGATGAAAAATTGCAATGGCAAAGAGAGAAGGTCTGTAAGCAGGCTGACCTTCGTCTGTCTCTTTTTTTCTGTTTTTTCCAAATCGCTAGATCCGTTTTTGGAATGTCTCTTTTTATGTCTCAAGCTTGTAATTCATTGGCGGTTGTCATTCTTTTTAATGCATGAAATTTTACTTGGCAAACTGGTTGATTTTCCGTACTCGTTCGATGTACTAATTAAAAAATCAACCCATTATCAACCAATTTATTAGACAAGCTGAACGCAAATCCTCGTCGGCCGAAGAGGCGAGACTTTCGTTTGAGGCGGAGCGAAAAATTCGTTTTCGCGGAGTTCCCATAGGACTCCGGTAATTATGTTAAGTGAACAAGTTCAACCACCTCCGCGCTAACGAGTGGCTCCGGTTTATGATCTATCAAATGTCGCGACTACCAGCGTAGGACGAAAGTGATTTTTTTTTTTCAACTGGACGTTCGGCTTTCCTAAAGGTAATTTCCTGCCAATCTGCGTGGAAATTTTCCCCTTTCCTCTTCTATCTCTTATCTCGCGGCATTTCGTGGAAACACCCACTCCTGTGTTTTGTCGATTCGGGGTCATATACTAAATAGGGTGATGAACTCGGTATTCCTCCATCATTCTGAACTCATATAAACGACTGCACTTACTAGTCCACAAAAGGAGTCGATATGGTACTTAATATTCCGCCATCGATGATTTTCTACGACAAATTTTTTAAAATTGTTTCTATATTCTTTCACATGTTAAAGTGACCCAATAGCCAAGGTCTTACTGGGTCCATTTAGATTCGAGGTTTTGATGCTACTCAAACGCTTTTCTTCTTTGCGCCATCTTCAGTCAGGAATTTTCTCATTGTCCGTGTTGGGGTATCGATCATCAACAGAACGTATCTATCACCAAACTCTTTGTAAGCGCAAAAAATCTTTGTCTCTTGTACTCTGACCAACAGGATTTATCATGAGTAGTCATCAGTTTACACCATCAGTTTTCCAACTTCCATCGTATCTATGTATATATATATATATTTTTTAGTCCTTATTAGGCTCATTTATTGTACTACAAAGCTTGCCCAAGAAAAGGAGGAGTTTTTTTTTTTGCAATCTTTCACCGTATATCGATTTAGATGGTACTATGAAAAGTACTTTAGCAGATGTTTCAGCAATGAATATACCCTTGAAATCCATCTTTGGTACTAAAAAGCTAATACAAGAAATACGTATGTGTGAAATATCTGAATTTTTTTTATTACTGATGTTCTCGTAGAGTGGCATTTCCGTATTTTTTCATCCTTGATATTTGGTCAGGCCGACACGATTCGGCTTTTTGCCATCTTCGAATAACCCTACAATGCAAATGAACAGATAAACACAGCGAGGTTAACACTGACGGAAATGACCAAGCTAAAAGAACATCCTCCTGCTGAACTCATATGGATATTTCACTCGTATTTGTGTTCACAATTATGCCTTTATATAGGCCCAAATATTTGTTTCCAGAATAAATTTCTTTGCCGTGTGTTTAATTGAAGGTTATAGCATAACCTAGAACTAACTTTACAAATACCTATTTAGAAACATATTACTCTCACTATTCCTTCCGCCATGGCTTTTGGGCGTTTCAGTTTCGTCCGACGTGTGGTCCTAGGATGTTATCGTTCTGCACCTGACGCCGCTAATGGGATGGCAAATGTTTGCTTTCCTTCCAGCACGAGGTGCTGTTGAGCTGCTGAGACCGAGGTTGCGACCTTGCTGCATGACCTTGGCCGTGCGGTGACCCGGGTTTGGGAACAGAGCCCCACCACGGCCTCTGCCGACCTCCTCTCCGTCTCTTTCAGAACTCTTTCACAACAGACCCCCCCCCCTGACGTGCATATTTCAACCTGTCTTGCTTAGAAAAACTTTCAAATTATCATTTGGACGATCGGTAAAAGGATTATTGTGTGTTTTTTATTCGGCCCAAAACGGTACTTTGGCTTAGAAAATCCTCAGAAGATTTTTACAATTCAATTTTCATAAATAAACTATTGGCAGAGGACTGGACAGTCATTTGACATACCAGTTTATCTTTTGTGCGGATTACACCGTTTACAATATTATTATATTTTTAAAAAAATTAAATGTAACAAAATTTTAAGTTTTTCACGTTATTCCACCAAACCTGAACGCAATTAACAGATAATGTTGGGTGTATAGAAAGAATAACAGACAGAAAATGAGGGAAAGAGAGAGAGAAGAGAGACAGAAAGAAAGAGAGAGAGAGAGAGAAAGAAGAGAGAATTACTGAGAGAATATTGTACAAAGAGATAAAGATACTGCGCTGCGAGAAGAGAGGTGTTAAGTATGCTAAATTAACACATAAAAATATGATACCATCACTGCCTTGACTTTTGTATTCATGTGCGAAATTTAACAGCTTAAACCGAGATTTTTTTAAAACGACGATACGTCCTGTTTGATCGCTTCTTGTCAATGTTGTTAATTGAATTTATTTGTTAAGATATTGGGCAATGTATTTGACAATATAGCCTCTTCCCTCGAACAAAAAAAGCTTGCATGTCTCTCTTGATTTAGAACAAGCCTTCGATCGAGTCTGGTACTCGGGCTTGTTTTGGAAACTGGAGAAAATCCACCCTCATACGTACTATCTTATACTGTGATCCTATCTGACGGATCGATTTTGTCGAGTCCGTCAGGGAACTGAATTCTCACCTTATGCACGCATAAGGGCGGGTGTTCCTCAGGGAGGCATACTTGGCCCTTTTCTATTTTCCATATACACTGCAGATATGTTAACATATCGACACAGCGATTCTTACACACAATTCGGACCCCTCAATTAACACTCAACACTTACAAAACACCTAAATGAATTAACACTGTGGTTCACAAAGTGGAGAATAAAGGTAAACCTAATAAAAAGCACGTCTGTCTGCGTTAAGTATAAATGGAATTCCATTACCTACCACTGACCGTATGCGTTATCTTGGACTATTCATGGATAAACGGCTGACTTGGAATCCCCTTAGAAGATTGAAAAAACAGCAAACAAACCGACGTTATAAATTGTTAAAAAGACTACTCGACTCAAGATCAGATCTTGAAAATAAACTTTTAATTTGCACGACAATGATTAGATCTCTCTGGCGTACGGCTGTGAAGTGTGGGGCTCAACCAAGGATTCCAATTCTCAGTGTCTCCAATCAATCCAATCTAAAATTCCCCGTCAAAGTATAAATGCTCCGTTTTACTTTTCAAATTACACTATCCATGAAGACCTACACATGCCGTTTGTACACGAACTCATCGAAACTCGATATAAAAAATTTCATCAATCACTCAACCCACACGGTAATCTGTTCGTACGAAATTTATCACTTCCAACCCTACCTGAAAATCCTCCAAGACGATTGAAGAGAAAGTGTCCCCGAGACCTTCTCATAGTGTGAAGACTGGACAAGATATCGGTGTGAAGGCGTGTCACCACTGGGCAACTTCTCCTAAAAGAGCCTCCAATGATAATTCAACATATACGAACATATGTACTTAATACATCACTTGGTGGGCCGCGGTAGCCGAGTGGTTAGTGTGAGATACTCTCGGCTAGCAGACCCCTTGGTCGCTGGTTCGATACCCGCCGTCGCCTCTGGCGCTTTTTCACGATACCCCCCCCCCAAAAAAAAGAATACGTATACAATATAATTGTCTGGTTAAATATGCAAAGTACATAAGCCATTAAAAAATAAAAATATTTAAAAAATACGATAGCTCAAGTGGTTAGAATAGGGGTGTATAGCCAAACGTCCCCGGTTCGAACCCTACCCATGACAGCAGCTTTTTCATTTTGACAAAGACCTAAAGCTGAAAATATAATTAGTTAAAATTGAGGCCATTAAAAAAATGTAATAAAAAAAGACATTGGAGGTTGTTGGTGTTGCACGAGTAATAAGCTAGGTTTAAACAAAACGAAAACCAAGATCAGCCAGAAAGGAATTAAAACTTAAATCTTTAATGAAAGATAATTCACGTCAAACCAACTGAGAGAAAGCGAAAGTCGGTTGGTTCTTGTTGTTGTATTATAAAAAGAAAGATTATTTTTATTACAAAGAATATTTGAAAATTCTTCTATACAATATTGTTCAAATACAACTTGCCTGGGTTGTATATTTCATTAGAAAGAGTAATGAAGTATAAATATTTTTAGTATATCGTTAACTATTTACCCGAAGTGTTTCATTTCAAGACCGGGGATTTAAATCGCATAAATTATTTGTTTTATGGAGAAATATTTGTTAACTTCACCTAATCTACAGTAACAATTTTTAACCTGATGCACACCCCCGGTATCGCGAAATCGACAACACAAAATTGATTACGTTAAAAATTTAAAATCAAACATATTTCAGTCCTAAAAGTCTTAGTTAAGCCGTTCTCCTAAGTATCTGACTGGAAGGTAAGTCAGGTTGTTGATAAAGGGATTATTTTCGATACAAAAAAAAAATATAAGATGTGTCTAGCGCAAATAGCTGGATAATTCATTAAAAGCAGTGTTAAACTATAAATATGTTGAGTTATTTCGTGAATTATTTATTTGCTCTAATAGTCGGGTCTAGTGGACTTCTAAGGAGCAAAAAAAGGGGGGGGGGAGAGACTCCCTGGAATAGGGAGGTTCTCGGAGTCGTGCGGGACCTGTATCTCTCGGCGCCGTATTTCATCAACGGAACGTTATTTGTTCGATATAATCCTTGATCGTACATTTTAGTCAGGTTAAAACTTAAAAAAAATACAAGGCGATAAAATGGTGATAAAAATTGCCGTGCAAGTTTAAATTCGACTACAAAGATCTAACAATTTGGGCAAGTAAGTTAAGTTCCGCGAACTATCTATAGTTACAATTTATACGTCAATACTCCCAGTACGTAGTGTACGTCGTGAAAATTTTCATCTCGAGGAAACTTTCGCACTATGCGTAGTGACTTGAATAAAGGATCATGAATTATTTATAGTTAAATTGTTAGATGAGCCTGATACTTTTCAACTCACGAATAACCTGGATCCTTGGTATAGCCTGGTTGGAGTACCATAATCAATTGCTATTGCCAAGCATTTGACCTTTTTTAATGTCATCATTAGGAGAAAAACATCTTGACTGGATAGTTTCAAATTTTCATGAAAACTAACCCAGTTCCAACATTGCCAAAGATTGGAGGTCTTCGAAGAAAATTTAAACTTTTTCTCATGGTTCATGAGTTCCTTGCTGAAAATGGCGGAATGCCAAAACGCATTTAAATAACTTAAAAAACGCGATTGTGGACGCTGTAAGTGACTCTGTGCCCGTTCATCATAAGTTCATCGACTCGCAGACTCTCAGAGAGATAGAGTCGCCTTCTCTATCTAGGGAGTACGCGGGTGAGCTGGCCGATGTATTTCGGTTAGTTGGCCTTGCGTGCAGCATTAACGAAGTGGGAGCGAGGCGGTAGCAGCCCTTCGGGGTGTGAAACCTCTACATCGTCGGTTAGGCGACGGTGCGTCAGCTCTCTGAGAATCGGACTGTCTGGTAAGAGCTCTGTATAGTTTAGGTACGGACATTAAAGATCCTCATGTCAGCCCGACTTGCAGACCAAACCCATCAACTTTATCTACATACTAGATTCACTTGTTTTCGTGGTCCACTTGACCAATTAATATATTTCAAAGAATTGCGGTTTTTAGTTGAGTTAAAAAAAAGTCATTGTTACGAGCGGGATTCGAACCTGCAACCTTCGGCTAGAAACTCGGCTGCTCTACCACTTCAGCTATCGTGAGTTCGATCCACTCGGACTCCAACATCCCATCTCAGCGGCGTATTTAGCCGAGGGGTTTGGGTTCCAATCCCGTTAGTGGCACTTAATTTTTTGTAACCAATGTCTTAAATAAAGGTTCATTAATTAAATTTTTATATTATATTGTCATCATAATTATAATCAGTAAACTCGAATTTTGAAAAGTGCAATAAGCCAGATTCCACAAGGCTGCGGAATAGAAAATTTCCTAGACTCCATTAGCATCAATGTCTTCCCCACGAGAACGTGGCTCCGTAAATTAATCCAGATCCGTGTGGCAGTATAATTTTTCATTTTTTATTGCAATATATCAAATTGTAGTTAATATAATAGTAATTATTATTAATGATACATACAGGCCATACAATGGAACCAAATAGTTACCTCGGTAAAAAGTTCTTAATATGACCTTTTTTTTAAAACTTATGTCTGTTTAAGAGTTTTTATTTTATGATTCACCCTGGAAAATGGAAACTTTTTCTCGTTCGAGGTAAAACCGACTGAACTGTGTTAATTTTTGGAATGTAAACATTAAACAAGCCGAGAAAGTCGCTGGTTGGGGCTTCGGAAACTTCCGGGAATCCGCCCTGGCAAGTTTTCAAAGAGGGGGCGGCCGACTAATCCTGGGGGAGAGGAAGTCATCCATGAATAATACAACGGGACCAGGTGGGAGGTTGGAACATACACGGAACGCGCACTGCCCCGTGCGACATTTTTCATATTGCCGACGCCACTTTGGGCCGTATTTCCTAAATTTCCACCCGTTTCTGGTATCGCCGAGTACCCGGCCGACCTGCGACTGTCGACGCGATTCGTGTTTTATCTCGGACGATATATTTGACCCATGTTATTAACACTTTTAAAAAAGAGCTTTAGATACGTTTTTGTAATAACTTTACGTTCGTCATCAAAACAAATCAAAAAGATACAAAGTTAGAAAGTAAACTGAATAACATATGTCATAACGGCCTGAGAGAGAATAAGTGAGAATAAGTAGATAGATAGATATATTGGTAGATAAACAGACACACTGATAGATGGATAGATAGATAGATAGAGATAGATAGATATATAGAGAGAGAGATTGTAAGTAAGCAGGACAGAGTAGAAAGAGAAAAGAGAAAAAGAAAAAAGGAGAGAGAGAGAGAGAGAGAGAGAATGAATTAATATCGTTTGAATAATATATTTTTAGTACGTCATTACATTATTATATCATACATTAATATATGAGACTTTTAGAGATATAGAAAGAGAGAAAAAGAAAGAGAGCAAGACAAAGACAAAAAGAAAAATAGAGGTGGAGGGAGAGAGCCAACGGAAGAGTTAGAAGGTACACACGTTTCCCATTGGCGGGTCGGAATGCCATCGGAAGGACAATGAGGTTTTTAACATGCGCATCTAACACATAGCCTTATCAAACGTTTAGATTCTCAAGATAAGAGCGACACACCGCCGTTCACAAGTGGTTCAATTTGTTATGTTCATCCTGTGAGGTTTGGTCATACTTCAACTATCTTCCGAGGGATGGGTCAACATCCGCCGCATGTCTAGAGGAAAACTCCTCATTTGGTGCCGAAATGCATCAGCCCATGATCAACCGTGTTATCCATAGATTGAGAAGGCATCTATCTCCATGAATGTAGGGGCCCACCAGCGTCGGGACTACTAAATCCGATCCAGCCGCGGGTTTTTGTTTAATGGAATTTCTAACTACCCTAAAGAGGAACACTGTTTTCTGTAAAAGAAGCCGGTAATAAACGGACTAAATAACAACAAGCTCTTCTCTGAGCAGTGGTCAGGTTCACGCCATCCGCTACTATGATTCTAACCCCATGTAACGCGGAACCTTGGGACTCGCGCTACTATGTCGTTCAGTTGTGCACCTCCCTCGTTTTGTCATATAGGATCTTGTACTCTTACCCCTCTGTGCCACTGGTCAAACAAACACCCAACGTCCCTGCTGACTCTGTACGCATTCCAGGGGTGCTGTAGCGTCGCATTCGCATGCTTTACGGTTCCTTCGTTAGATCTTCCATCTATGTCATGTCACGGGTTCAGCCCGGACATAGAAGATAAGAGTGAGAGGAGGGGGGTAACGAACAAGCTGAGGCAGGAGTGCTCGCTTGGATCTTGCCGTGACCCTAACGTTTGACAAGCCCGTCCGTACGTTCGATATAGCATTTGTCCTCGGTACTGACTTGAAGGGGGCTAACCCGATGGGAATACTTAATTTTTGAATAAAAGGTGAAAGAATTTGATTCAAATTTGTGTATTTATTTAATTCCCTTGCATCCCCCTGCAAGCCCTGACTAATTTCAGGGCTAATTAAATGTACCTCAAGTTCAGAGGTGACAGTCAATGATCATGCACACAGAAACACGAATACAGTTTGTGCTTTAACGAGTTTGCCACGCTTTGTGAGCTACACTATTATTTTGTGACCGGCAAGCCCCTTTGAATACAAGGATTAGGAGAGGTCGCCAAAATCTAGCGTGTCCAAGCTTTCCAATCACATGCCATCTGAAAAATTCTAAAAGCCTAAACTCTACTAAAACTACCTAAATAGTTCACGAGTTTACATCTAAAACAACCTCAACATTCCTTTTGTGACCTACGTTCCAGCTTCCAAACATTCCACTACTCGCCAAGACAGATTTTATAACTGCCCTAGGTATCCCTGCCCCTTTTTCCAAATTGTGAGATTTCTTCTTGTAGTATTCCATGCGATGAACCATGGTTATTTTGACGTTACCAACCGGTTTGATTTACCTATTCTCACTGGTATCAACCAAAATTTAAAAATATGGTTGTAAACAATAACTTCTTCCATTTGGTTGAATATAAGCATTATAATTACAACGTTAAGGCTTGATTTAGCACCATCCCAATCTCTTTACAACTTTTTTATTAACGGCAGTCTTAAAATTACGACGAGCAGTGATTTTGACAATGTCTTTGTCGGATTTTCTTATTAATCAATTACAAAACACTCTGTCGGGCACAATGGAACAAAAGCCCGAGAAGGACTCAGTTTTGAAAATGGTCGTTTCTAGATTTCTTATGGCTGTTAGGGGTGGAACCCTCTTTGCTGGGGGCGGCGGAAGCTAGGGGTGGATTCCCCCTATTTTGAAAACCCCTTTTTAGCACCTCCTGGGTTTCACCCAATCGATTTCTCATGGTTTCTCCACATCAGCAATCCACATTATATTTAATACAAAAATTGTTTTCCGTTATATTGAAGTTTCCTTTCCCAAACAACCGGTTACAGTTTAAATTTTGTTTGTTATATTTGTTGAAGCTTGGGTACGATTATAGCCTAATAGAGTAATTTTTTAGGTGAAAAATTTAAATCTGCATTATGGAAGTTTAGGCGTGTCTGAATATGGTGTATCATAATCTGCGAGTGATTAACATTCCCTTGTAAGTATATCGCCAGGGTCGGACTTCTGCTCTTGTGCCACGCGTTCGACCAAATCATGTCACTGATGACTGGTCTGTCACACAAGCCATCATTGAATAGATGTAAGCATGATGAGTTTCATGTTCGCCACTTTCATAGAATCTGTGCTAGTTGATTCCTAAGTGCTAAAAGGTAAATTAAAAATAGTTTCACTTCTCCATCATGTTCGACGTTTTGGTATGTCATACGCGTTTGAACGTCTCGCCTTTTTTTAGAGTTTGGCAGCTTGCTGCTCCTGTTCACCCCGGTCTGCATTAATTGGGTGCTGGAGACCAATTTGAAAGAATGTTTGATAGTTTTCTATCGTCTTTGTTGTTTTGCCCTGTCGGGCGCCATATATCTAATTAAGTGGATGTCTAACTATTGAGTCTCATGATAGCTTCTGTCATGAAATCTATCCTAAATTATTTCTAGTGCTAAAAAAATAATTAAAAATAGTTTCTTTTTTCCATCACTTAGATGGAATCACAGAAGAGCTTCAACCAATAAAACCGGGCCTATTACGTTTCCTGATGAATTAGGACTCACCGATGTGCTCTAGGCAGAAAACGGGGGACACAATAGCTCTTAAAGGGCGCAGTATACAATCACCCTGAAATACCATCATCATCATCCCTTGGTAGTACAGACTGTTTCGTTATATAGCGATTCAATGGATGTCTGCCTGTTGAGCCTAGTTCGCCTCTGCTATTGAATCAGTATTAGTTGGTTTGTATGGACTAATAGATTAAGTTTTCATTTTTGACCGAGATTTTTTTGTTGACATTTGCCTCCAAATGTTTATGTAAATAAAGTGCACCATTTTCTATTTTGACCTACGCATCGTTGTATAACTTTATACATCACAAGGCATTTTCGAACTCTCGTTCCAATTGTAACATCCGAAATATCTGTAAATAATTAAATGCTGGTGATGTTGAGGTGGAGTGTAGTTGATCGGGAGTTGTGGAGGCGTAGTAAGGGCGAGCGCCCCCATTGATGGCCACGATGCGGGGGTGGGAAGACGCTGGGGTGGCTGCGGGGGTCGATAAAACAAGGTCGTTCACCCCCTCTTCGTATCCAAGGCAACATGCCGGAGGTCAATATGTCTATGGGGGCTTTTCCACCTTGACCTTGCGAAATTTGGGCCTAACTGCGAATTTTTCCTGCCAATTTGAATCGGGGATAATAGTGAATTAGGCCAATTAGGTGGATTTATTTGGGCAATTTTGAAGATTATTTTCGTAAATGGAGACCCTGAGCGAGCTGAGTGTGTATAATTCAAAGCTTTCTAAAACAAGAACAAACAATCAGATTATTTTTTAAACCCTTTCCTTAATAAACAAGATATTTAGAATTAATGGTAAATTTTAAAATGGCACTTGAACTGTTAATGACTACAAACATATGATTAATTGACCTACCAGGAAAATAATATATACCTTTACCTTTGTCATTTTCGTATGACACACGCGTTTCACTACGTAGCTCTATTCAGCTTCGTCAATAGTTTCTGACTGAAGATGGTGCAATGCCGAAACGCGAAGTTCAAAAACCCGCGAGAATAGACGTAACCCAAATTAGCGACCCAATGGTAATCAGCATGAGTCACACATAAAAAACGCGCACTTCACCTAATATCATTTTCATTTATTTACCATACTGAATACCATTTAATTAATTTACCCATTGATAGAATTTTTATTTTTAAAAAATTCATATTTTCATGTGGTTATGTTTGGAGGTTTTTATTCATACCCATGCCAATATTTTTCGCAAACTGTTTACATGAGAAACCCTTTTTGAATTCGTTTTGCTTGTGATTTGTAAATTTTTTTCACATTGTTTTGGGCCAAATATTTAATCATGCGGGATTCTTGATACCTATAGGTTATTTATTTAAGGTGGAACAGGGTAATTCCTATCATTTTAATTTTTATTTATTTACGTTTTTTATCCAAAACAAGTCATAAAGACCAGAAGAATATAATTTTTTGTGTCTTTATATATTATTAAAGTAACGATATTTTAGACCTCAACAGTTAATCTTATGATTTTTCCTTCTTGAAAGTAGGATAATAGGTCGTCTGAAAAAAACCACAACCAGTTTTTATCCCCAACGCTTCGGAATTATTTTAAACCTTCCTCAGGTGAGTTAACGCAATGGTCAAAAAAGTGGTCGTCAGTCATTAATATTTTATAACAGTTTATTTTAAGAAAAGAACCAGTGTGGTACTTATTCCGACTAGGAACAAACGTGTTATAAAATATTAATGACTGACGACCACTTTTTTGACCATTGCGTTAACTCACCTGAGGAAGGTTTAAAATAATTCCGAAACGTTGAGGATAAAAACTGGTTGTGGTTTTTTTCAGATGACCTATTATCCCACCTTCAAGAAGGAAAAATCGTAAGATTATATTATTAAATTTAGAAATATAAATATTTATACTTACCTAAAAAATTATATAAAAATTTCACTATTTTTCGTGGTTTGCTTGACCAATTAATATCCTTCAATTAATTATTGGTTTTAGTTGAGATAAAAAAGTCAGTGTCATGAGCGGGATTCGAACTCACGACCTTCGGCTTGACACGCCGATACTCGACCACTTGTGCTATTTTGACTTCGATCCCCACTTTTTTATCACAACTTAAAACCTTAATTAATTGAATAATATTAATAGGTCAAGCAGCCCTCGAAAAATGGTGAATTTAATGAATTGAAATGAAGTTCACTTCACTAAAACTCTCCGCGGCCATTTCACTTGTCGCAGAGAATCAAATAGATCACACGACATTTGAAAATGGAAAAAAAGCGGGAAAATTCAAAAGGCGCGGTTGAGATGGGAAGTTGGTGCCCGAGGGGATCGAATAGCTCAAGTGGTAGAGCAGCGGCGTACCAATCCGAAGGTCGTGGGTTCGAATCCCGCTCGTGACACTGACTTTTTTCTCCCACTTTAAAAACCTTAATTAATTATATAACAAAGAAATACATATAATAAAAAAATTCATTTCTCTATGAAATTAGAAAATGAAACTGTTCTCCCATCTCAGGATCTCCGAATAACCATAAAATTTATAATTCAACTATAGAAATACCTGGGAACAATTAGATATTTATCCATAAAATTTGGCCATAATGCACTTTTTTTTCAGTTACAAGGCTGATAAAAAGAATGAGATAGAAAAATAATTAAACAGTAATTTTTTATTAATAGTATAATTTTTTCATTACCATCGCTATGTCGATTTTATCATCACATTTTCAAAATCGGTGGTTCAGCATGTTCAGAGTAACTTGAAGCAAAATTTCAATTATTCTCAGTTAAACGATTTTTTTTTTTTTTTGTACATTTTTGTCAATGTCAAGAAAAATGTTCTTCTCAGATAAATCTTTGGGCTAATTTGACTCAACATTTGTTCCGTCCTTCCAACGGCGTTTCTGTTCAGGCAGGTTTTCTGGACATTTATTTTAGTTATAAACCGAAACTAAGGGAAATTACTGATTAGATCATTAAAATCACAGTTCACTGCCAAATGCAATAATTAATTTTACACTTTAGGCCAATTTTTCATTTTGAAACAAAAAAAACATCAAAGCAAATTTCATGTAATACTGCAATTTTATTATTTAAAATAACCACACCTAAGTGCATAAATCTCAACAATAATTATATTTTCAAGAAAAAAAATTTGACTAATGATTTTTCTGTGATTGCGTGCATGTCATCAGAAAAGAAACTTTCAAAACGTTCCAAATTGGCTCTAAAGGGATCATTGTTTTTGTAATAATTTACTGCCCATTTAATCTTCTGATCGCCAAAGTCTTAACGATCGACTAGAGTTTAGTGATTAACGATGATTTAGTTATCCGAAGCCTCCGGGGTACAGAATTATTGGACGTTACGTGGGCTTAATTGTGGGACTAATTTGTGCTTGGAATATTTTCAGACCGTTGTTGTTGTTGTTCAGATTTGCAAACATTTGACTTTTGCAAGGGTTTTTTGATGTTACAAAGTAATCTGCGATGTGTGACCCAAAGATGTATTTTATATAATAAACGAACGAGGTGGTTTTCCTTGAAAGGGCCATTTATCCTCCGGAGGCCGGGTTGCTGTTTTATATTTCCTTGTGATTTTATATTAAGACGGGGCCTAAACAACATTGAGCTTGGCAGGTTTATTATTCAACTTTTTTATTTTATTTTATTTTTTTAATGTAATTTTCCTCTTTACCATAGTAAATGTGTGCTGACAAAAAGCATCATTTATAGGTCACTTTGTCTTGAAGTTCTCGTCTTACGACATTAATAAAACAACATAAAAATGCACGCTAAAATATTAACCAAGTATGTAAAGCTATATAAATCAATCAAGATTTTTAATAATTATTAACAATAACAGAACTAATTCATTGAGTTTAGGACATAATTGAGCATAATAAAGCGTCTCATCCGGTTAAGGATAGAAACATGTTGCTCGATGTGCCCAACCTAATTGAAAGGTGGAAGTCCTTGGCTCCTAATAGAAAAGCAAATAGGAATGCTGATGCGAGAATTATTATTGAGCACGGCAGCTAGTATTTGGGTCCCTTGTTCTGATTCTTGGAGGAAATAGGGTTATTTTATTCTATATACTTATGATAGTTTTGTGCTGTTCAGAGTAAATGTATCTAGTAGCGTGAATGTTTATTGAGAGGAGCAATGGTGAAATATTGAGTACCACCATCGGCACGGAATCAATAATTGGTTAAGGGACGATGGAACAGTATCGAGTACTCCACCGACTTGCGAGAATGTGATGTAAATAGGGAAGAATTTATTTAAGAGTGAGTAGGAGTGTGAATCACGGATGTGACGAATGTCTGAACCCAGGGCTGCCAACAATCGACGGGGTGATTCTTACGGCAAGCCAATAATTTTTTGTCAATTGTGAGAAGTAATAGGCTAATAGAAGTCTGAAAACGCGCGTATGAGTGTGCATGTGTACATTTGAGATTATATAAATCGGTTATGGATAATCAGATTAATCTGGGCAAAAGACAAAGAAAATACAAAAGAGGAGAAATTAATATGAATCCTTCCGTTTTGTTTTCTAAATTGTGTTTTTTTTTTCTCCAAAATTCAAGTTTATCCATCCCCCAAAGCTAGTCCATCTACTGAAGTTCGTCGTACCAGACTCATGTCAAAATAAGCCCCAGGTATTCAATTTGTTTCTCATAAAATCTTCCAACCCCTAGTCCAAAAAGGCATCACATTCGTGAAATATCTATAAAATCCTGTTCATTGTGCAATCTACTTCTATAATTATTTAGAAATCGTGAGAAGTGGTATGGTGTGATGTGCGTTTCAGAAAAACATTTTCTTTTTCGAGCCAACGTTTCTATCTTTATTGAGATCATCTTCAGGGCATGGGATTTACAAACATTTTTTAATAATTATTCAGATATCTTGAGATGCGGTCTGGTATGATGTAGTTTTCAGAAAAACATTTTCTTTATCTTGCCAAACGTTTCGATCTTTATTGAGATCATCTTCAGGTCCTGGGATTTACAAATATTATTCAAATTTAACAAAAACATGTAAATGATCTCAATAAAATTTGAAACCTTGGCAAGATGTAGAAAATGTTTTTCTAAACCTACATCACACCAGACCGCATCTCACGATGTCTGAATAATCATCGACTAACACATATGTTTAGAATGTTTCTATTAAAAAAAGGATGTGGAAAAAGTGAACTGCATAAAAATATATTTGTTATAATTATTCAGAAATCGTGAGATGCGGTTTGGTGTGATGTATTTTTCAGAAAAACATTTTCCATATCGTGCCAACGTTTCGATCTTTATTGAGATCATCTTCAGAGCTTTGTGTTGTCTGCATTTCAGCAAAAACGTTCTCTGATTGATGGCAGAATTAGTGCACAAACAATATCAAACATCTAAATAATCAAACTAATTATTTTAATTGTTATTATTTTTATACTAATTTAAACATATTAATTATTTACTATTATAATATATATTTCCGTGGTTCGCACATTCAAATTGAGCGCCATTAAAAAAATCAGCTGTTAATTGGAATGTCACGTTGGTTGAGGTGTCGGCGGGTTCACTTTGACAATGCATGTCGATAGCCGTGGTTGTACAGCTCCTTCAAGCTGATGATGAGCTAAAAATGCTCGAAATCCGGATCATTACAAAACAATTCGCTTTGAGTAGGAACTATCTTTTTAAAACGGACTGAACCCCACTCACTCCACCATGGATTTTTTCTATTTTTGGAAATATGTCAGTTAGCCAGTTTTTATCATTCAAGATCAAGGACTTCCTTCCCTCCGGCCACCACTTGCTATCTCATAATTCACAGCTACTCGCTCAATAATGACAATTATTCTATCCGTATTGACCTTTCTCAGGGTTCACATTAACATACTTTTCCCAAATGAAACTATTTTAAAATTTCAAAGGCCATGTCGGGATTCTAACTCAAGAGCTCTAGCGGTCTGCTTGGTCATCACTCTGCTCAACCTAAATTCTGTTATCACTAGTGCTATTAAATATAAACTGTTCATAATTTGCTACAATACCAACGGATACAAACTGGAAAAACTGTCGATATTTTCCAGAGTTTGCCCCATCGTACTGCTTATTTAGGACTGAATAAATACGAGTCCACTATATGTTTATAGGAGCAAGGAACCTTCGGGTTGTAGGTCACATGTGACAAATTTACTACTACAAAACACAATATTATTTCCGAACTTAAAAAGCGTAAAAATCCTTCCATTCTTCCTTTTAAAACTAAGAATACGCAGAGTGAAACAGTGTAATTGTAAAAACGTGTTCAATCAATGATTCAAGGGAACGTTTTCATCCCACGCTACATTCCCATTGAAGGTGACTGTTTTGCATGTTCGTATTAAACAAAACACATTACTTTCTTTGGATGTAAAATGGGGTAAATATAAAGAATTCAATTCGAACCAAATACTCTTTTACAGTTGTCCGGAACTCTAAAAGAAAGAGTAAAAACATGGCGCGTATGGTAGAAATCCACAAATCCCAAAACTCTGATTCACAAGATTGCCTTCAAATTATCCTCGTTGCTTGTCCAAATTTCATACAAAAATTTTAGTAGTTAACCTGTTCTCTGAATTAATAGAACAATAAAACTCAACATTATTTGACGATAAAATATATAATTGTAATCGCCCTAATAAATTTGGCACAAAAAAAAAAAAATGCAGCCGCATACGTAAATAGGGTTCAGTCGGGTTTTAAATGTACCTACTCAAAGGCTAAAAGCATGACACGTAATTTTCAAAATTTTTTGTGTAGGTTAATACTTCACCAAAACCGGGAAAAAACAGTAATAACTGTACAAAATGTTACTAAAACTTTTACACTCTTTCTATTAAAAAGAAGAACAGATTGTTTCTTTATTAATAAATTAATTTAAATCGCTAATTATTAATTAAAATACACAATCCACTCTTGTGTCACGCATTTAATTAAATCCTGGATTACTTTTCCCCAATTTTCAACTGAAGTTGGCCATCAAAATATTAGCCGGTTGTAAAGGTCATAAAGTTTAGCTGGTCATACTTTCTGAAAACCGAAATAGGAAGGAGATACGGTTTAAAAAATTGTTCTAATAAAATATAATCTCTAAAATTACTTTTTGCAAATTTCACATGCATGTTTGTACAGTTGATTTTTAAGTAGACTGGCAATTTTTAGTCCAGAGTTAGTCAACTAGTACACGATTAGTCAACTGAAAAGGGAATTCGGTGTTGAATCGATAATGAGGTTAAAAGTCGGAAAATGTTTCGATAGAGTGGAGAAAAAATTGTTTTTCTTAAATAAACTGTAAAATTCTTTTGAACGAATTGATATAAAACCACGAGGTGATTGACAAAAAAATCGTCATAAGATCAGATAGTCAGGCAGCCATTAATACATTAGTATGTAAAAGAATCACATCAAAATTAGACAGTGAAGGCATCGAAAATATCCCAAACCTGGGGAAACACAACAGCCTGATGATATCTTGGGTGCCAGGGCACAGGGGAATTTTGGGTGACGAGAAAGCAGACAGACTGGCTAGAGGAGGATCTGCAAGACCATACCCTAGCCTATTCTTGGTATAAAAACCAAATATAGAATCCTCCATGGAATGGATCCAAGCAAAACAAACGGAGAAGTGGATAAACTCTAGCGGTGCTAGATATAGTAAACGTTTGATGAAACATCCCTCACCAAGAGAGGCAAAAACACTGCTGCATTTGGAGAGGGCCAAACTCAGAGGAGAGTAGGACTACTAACCGGTCACTGGTATCTGAGAAAACATCTACACAACATGGGTATATACAGCCATAATCCCATTTGCAGCTTATGTAATGAGGAGGAGGAAACAGGCACAGCTCAATGGATATGTAACGTACGGAAAAAACTAAAGGAATCAAATTGCAGCAGCAGCAGTTAATGACCTGATACGTCTAAGGACTGAACTAAGGAAATAGGAAGGTACAATAAATCAGAAGGCTGCCTGTACTGCCTGGGTAGCTCAACCCCGCTCCGTTCCTTTTTTACCATTCCATGCCATGGTTTTTGGGTACAAAAAATAAACATGGAGTTACTACTCGTACATGAAGACGTTGAATATTACCTTTATGTTACAAGTTTGTGAGGTTAAACATGGACTAGTATGTCTGTTTCCACCCAAGCAAAGGTCATTAGTAATGTAAGACATTTTCTTGGTAAGAATTGTTGCCTATTGGTTTTTATAATCGGACGCATTTCAGGCAAAGTCACAAGTTGAAAAGAGGTGAACAACAATTGGATCGACTAGTTTAAATCGTCTCACATCGGCAGAAGTACGTCAGTTCTGTTTTGTACGTTAATAAAGGGAATATGGTAGAAACTGGGTCATAGTGGTCGCCCATCAAAACGGGCGGGATCAAAAACGGAGAATAACAAGGAAGAGGAAGGGGATAAATTTTGCTGACCTAGAAAGTGAGGCTGCAAAGGGGCGGGACCTTGACCTTGTTGCTCCTCCAAATTTCGAAGCCCTGCCGCCAGAGCCACCTTCCGCTTTGACTAAAGGCCTGATACTCGTACATCATCATCACCAATCTCTTATCAACACCTCAGCTTATATTTTTCTTAGTTTGGAACTTTTGTGATAAAGATGAGCGGGATATGTTTTATATATCTCTCACGAACAAAGTTTTCCTTTGCCAAAGGATCCTCCTAAGATTTTCCTGTTGACAATTCTTGCGCAATATTAAACAACATTATATAATTAATCAATTTTCCTCTAATCCTATTAGAGTGAAGCTGTCATTTAATATACTTTCTCAATTAAAAATTCATTCAGCATATTTTATCTTTCGATCTAACGATAAGGGTCGACCAGCTTGTTGGGTCACTGAAAAATTAGTTTTGAATGTTGAAATTTTCCGTATATTTTGATTTCGCCTTCCTAATTGCTCATGGCAACTATATTAATATATCACTTTAAGGAATTGTTTTATATAGATTGCTACAAAAATATAGTCAAGCTTTCAAGGTTTATCAATAAACAAAAACAAAAATTTTAATGGAATATTTTTCAAGCAAACTAAGTAATACATTTTTTTCCCGTTACATTAATATGTAATTTCGTTTTAGCACCTCTACGCGCAAATATAACTTTTTGTTTGAATTTAAATCTATCAAAATAGGGAAATGGTTTGTTAGCAATTATCCTTGTTTTGTGATCTTTTTAATGGAAATCGGTTTCCTCCTCACGCCAAATTAGAATAATCTGGGTCGTATTCGTACAGAATTGTCCTTTAATGTAACACGACGATGAAATTAATCCACCAAAAATAATATGTTTTTAATCTCTCAATAACGATTTGTGCTCGTTATTCAATTGCGACTAAAATTAGAATTTGAAAAAAAGCTTAATTAACCCGATTAAGTCGATTCATCAGTATAAATGTTTGTTGACAAGTGATAATATGAAATTCCATAAATAGTCTCACTTTTCCAATAACAACGTGTTCAATAGCGGATCGAGGTCACGCTAGCTCAAGTGGTAGAGCGAAGGCGTTCTAGACGAGGATCGTGGGTTCGAATCCCGCTCGTAACGCTTTTAACTTTTTGATCTCACCCAAAACCTTAATTAGTTGATTAACATGCTGAAACATATACAAATCAAGGTATATTTCAAGTGGGTGGAATTTTTTGTTTGACTTATATTGTTTCTAATTTTTTTTTTTTTTTTTTTTTTTCTTTTTTTTTTTGCTGCGACAGCAGAGGACTAACTAAACCTTCAGGGTGCCGGCGTTTTTGCAAAAAGCCCATCTGTAAGTATGCCGCGTCCGAAGGCAGGGCCGCTGGATTCGAACCCGGGACCTTTACCTTACACTGATGAGCGCCGTGTCAAAGACTGAACCTTGCGGCCACCGACGCCCCCTATTGTTTCTAATTGAAATATTTACTAATAATTCATATAAATTTGCACAAAATACTCTTATTTTTACTTACTTACTCAACATATCTTTACGTAATGTTTTCTAGTATTATTTATCTAATATTTGAAAATATATTATTTTATAATGACAATTTAAACATAGGAAATTAAGTAATATTTTTGAGGTTATTTTATGAAACATTCTTTTAAGCTGTTTTCTTATTTACGTATTGTTTAATACTTAAGTAATTTTCCCTTTGTTTTCTTATTTTTGCGTTTAGAGTTTTTATATTGTATATTTCTATATTCAAATATTTTTTTGTAAGTTCACTAGTTTTCGTGGTCCGCTTGGTCGATTAAAATCTTTCGATTAATTAAGGTTTTTGGTTTAGATTTAAAAAAGTCAGTGTCACGGGGGAGATTCGAACTCAAGACCTTCGGCTAGATACGACGCTGCTGGACCACTTGAGCTATCTTGACTTCGATCTACTTTGACATTTTTCAAATATCGTGTAATGTATTTGATTCTCCGCGCCAAATGGCATAAAAGGAGGGAAAATTCAAAAGGTGGGGTTGAGATGGAAGTTAGTCTCCGAGTGGATCCAGGTCACGATAGAGTGTGAGAGAGCAGAGGCGTATCTAGCCGAAGGTCGTGAGTTCGAATCCCACTCGTGATACTGACTTTTTCAATAGTTTCGAAAAGGATAGTTCATACTCACAGTAAGTGGTTTTGCAACGATGCGGATTTCGCGCCTTTTAGATCATCAACAGGTCGAAGGACTTCCACAACCACGTCTATCGACATGCATTGTCAAAGTGAACCCGTCGGCACCTCCGCCAACGATACGTTCCAATTAACAACTGATTTTATTAATGGCGCTCAATTTAAACGTGCGAAACGCGGAAATTATAACACAAATAAATATTAGAATAAAAAATAGCAATTAAAATAATTAGTTTAATTATGTGGATGTTTGATATTATTTATGTACATATTTAAAATGGTACGTAGATCAAAATCTGTTATATTATATTCCGGTGCTGTGCTGGCATTAGTGCTAGTATCGTGCTGTGTGATATATCATTCATGTGTACACATTTGTACAGTATACAATTCTGTATAGGTAACAAATGAAAAAAATTATTTGATATGACGTATTTTATGGTTATTGCATTAAATCTTTTACCAAAAATAAACAAGTCAAGGAATGAATCCGACTGAGCTGATACTTTTTCCGATTCCTTACCAATTTACAAAATTTATAGCGGTTTTCAAAATCCTTACGAGCTGATTAATCCATTATACATTTACAGTCTATACAATGCAACAAGGAATATACTACGTATGATAAGAAAACAATTTAAATTTTAAAAACTTTTTCAACTTTTTAAATTTTAACCAATAATTTAATTCAGAAATTAGGGTTTTTCTATATTGTTAAGCATCATCTAATTGAATATGATTTACCAGTTCTTTCCATATAATGGAAAAATTCTTCCTTTTTTAAACATACCATTTTAAACTATTTTAGTTTGATATATTGTTTTTTTTTATGGATACCATGAACTGGAAGAGTTCTCTCCTGAGCACTGCAGCTGTACAGCTTATTGTACTTTATCACTGGATCCATATATATATATTTTTTTTTTTTTTTGGGGGGGGGGTCCAAACACTAATGTGAATTTATGCCCCGGTGTGCCGGTGTTCTTCCATCGAAGGAAACTCATTTTTGAAGGGGGTTGGGACCAAATTCAGGGTCGGTGAGATCTGCTTTCCCTCCTTCCATTGACGAATGCCGTGTCAATTTCTTTCAATTTACGCGTCAGAAAAAGTCCAGAGGCGACGGTCGAGATTGAACCCACGACCGCGAGATCTACTAGTATGACACCTTAACCACTCAGCTACCGCGGCTCCTCCTAGTTTGATAATAGATAACGGGGCAGACTCTAATGAAGTGGCTCATAACCTTTTCTCTGAACATTACATTTTATTGTTATTTAAAGATTTACTTATTTCCATGAAAGATTAGCCTCTCTATGAAAGGTAATTGTTTAAATTTCAGTCTAGTTTAGTAATTAGTGGAGTTTCAATCTTCATAGAGGTCATTAGACAGGCGAAGAAAAAAAAAGACTAATTCTTGGTTGGTACCAAGTTTTCGGCAACTTATAGTGCCATCACCAGGGCATTCCCAAGAGTGCAGAAAACGATTAAAATGGTAAAATTATAGAAAAAACTCTTGGGTTTAAGGTTATGGTTAAACATGGTTAAAACAGTCATCTCGCTAATAAAAATCTATATGCTTGTGGTTTCAACTATTTTGTTCTCCTAGCAATTTCTTACGGGTAACATTTATGATCACAGAGTATTTTGACTAGAATTACAGGTATTTATAAAGACTATGTACATAGGATGAGAGAGAGAGAGAGAGAGAGAGAGAGAGAGGGAGAGAAACACCGTCGCCTCAGATCGGACTGTTATGGTTCTACATTTTGCCGAAAGCTAAGTTAACCCGGACACGAAAATTGAACCTCCACATAGATCATCTGGAGGTCGCTCAACAAACATCATATAATTATTGGACTTCAACGTTCTATTATATATAGTTTCGATGCTGTGTTTTTTTGCAGTTCAACTAATTAGTAAATGTTTATCCGTTATATTCTGTATTATTCTAACCCAGAATGAACCTTTCAATCCATTCAAACCATACAAAGTTTTTGTATTGGAACGGATTCAATCCGGGCGCTATATCAATTACAACAGGTAAATTATCAACTTTGTTTCAAACTCCAACTTTTATGCGGTGTATTTGTATTTAAAAAACATAAAACTCGAATTAATAGCGCGAGTGGTCAAATATCGTCGATAAATTTATTATAGCCATGATTTAATAAATGACTTTTATTGATCTTACAGATGCAAAAACTGGTTTAATTATTGAAATGTCGGTTGATTTTTATGTCGGACTGCGAAGTGGATTTCAAGGGAATCTTCTGAATAAGAGTTTATATACAAATAAAATCTTCCTTCTGAAATGACTATTTTGGGCTTTGGAGCAATGGTAAAATGATTTATCTGTTTCAAACGAATTATTTATATTTATTCTTGAATTTGAATCAATTTTACGTCCAAAGAAAAATATAGTTTTTGCAAAATATAAACACGTAAAACTGCCGGCTCCAATTATTGGCTGCTTTTCTCAAGCGCGATTCAATTAGACGGGACACTTCGAGCAACGGCGGACATATACGCGGGCTTTGCCCGTGTGTCAACCTCGCACGGCCTATCGTCAATCGGGTGAAGATGAATCTTCTAAGAGTCTGATCCTCCGAGGCAACGTATCAATTTGCTCGGTATACGTTCAACGTTCTTTGCCGATTTCCAAGTACACATAGTTTTTTTTCTTTTTTTTAACGTGCGTTTAATGCATTTTTAAGGGCTGGATCGTCGTGGTTAATCCCGTAGGTTAGGACGTCCCTTAGACGCCACGTCCGCTGAATGTACCTCTTATTAAGTAGTTATTGTTTAATAATTAAAAATTTTCATTTATGTATTAGAATTACTTAAGTTTTTTAGTTGAATGTCATGGCCGGGATTCGATCCCACGATCTTCGGCTAGAAACGCCGCTGCTCTACCACTTGAACTCAACCTCAACAACCTCAACCCCACCTTTTCAATTTTCCCATCCTTTTTGCCATTTCTTAAATGCCGTGTAATCTATTCGATTCTTTTTTTAGTGAAGGTACACATCATTTTTACACATTAAATTCACTAGTTTTAATGGTCCGCTTGACCAATTAATCTATATTAACGAATTAAGGTTTTTAGTCAGTGTGCGGGAGGAAAAATAGCAAAAAGGAGGGAAAAATAATAAAGTGGGGTTGACATGGGAGACCGAGGTCACGATAGCTCAAGTGGTAGAGCAGCGGCGTATCTAGCCGAAGATCGTGGGTTCGAATCCCGCTCATGACACTGACTTTTTTTATCTCAACTAAAAATCTGAATTAATTGAAATATATTAATTGGTCAACTAAAACTAGTGAACTTATTTGTTAGGTTTTATCCCCTAGTTCAAATGAAATTTTAATAATAAAAAGAAGAAATTCTGCAATCGGCACTATTTCTCACATGAAGCTCACATACACTGGCCATGTCTCTGTGAAGATATTGGAAACATTTTCTATATTAATATGCAAAAACTGGTGTTTCGTGATTCGAACTGGTGTGGCAAATACGAAATCACATTGTAGTATGTTTGAAGTACAAGAATTTTTCACCACTTTTCTTTTTAAGTTGCTAATATACATAAAAACTACCTCTCTGTAAAAATAAAGTAAATCTTTCAATATACAGTCCAACTGAATTGCAATAAGTTTCCAAAGGCTTCACCGGGATTCGAACCAAGGACTTACAGGTCGGCAAATACGACCGAAGTCTTAACTACTCCGCTTCCGCGTCTTGGTATGTCAGGAGAAATTTTTTTCTACTCGGTATTGTTACAATATGATAGAGAAGGACGTCCCAAGGTTCCTTGTGTAACACACTATTCCACCTACTTCTGAAATATCTGCAGTGCAATTAAAGTTAGTTTACCCAAAGTTCAATAACTACAGGTCAAATATAGTAATACTGTTTCATATTAGAGAAGCAAACAGTAGTCAGGTTCAGCAACCTGAATATTTCACAAACACTGCCATCACTGAAACTAAAAGGTAGGAAAGAGCGTGTTTAAAAAAATGGATTCAAGAAAACGTTTCATCCCACGCAACATTCCTGTTGGAGGTGATAATTTTCATACATGTGGCTGAGAAGCACATATTTTTATTTTTGAAGTTAAATAATAATAATAAATAATTCTGATTCAAGAGGAAATATTAATAATTCCTTTGAAAATATATAAATACACCTTTATTATTTCCTTCGGCTCTAAAATCTTCACAAAAATCGGAAAAAAACTTGTAAAACAAATTTATAAATAAAAATCATTCTTTCACAGGCTTTGTACCTGTCTGAAACTGAATTAGCATTTATATATATTTTTTTTTTAATAAACTCTTATCTAGGTCTGTTATTCCCTGCATAAAAGCTTCAAGAAGATTATCTACTCATTCATTAATCAAATCCGTAGAAACAAAGAAGATGTGGGAGAGGTTGGCGAGGATGACGGGGAGGAAGAGGGGCGAACCGGGAATACGTAGGTTGGGGTCATGGACTCGGCAGGGTGCACTCACCCCGGATCGACCTATTACACCCCCGTACTCTTTCATCCCCGTCTTGCTTCACAACATTCTCGGAATAAAATCCGACCGCTTTTCCGAAAATCCCTTTAACGACGAGTGGCACTTATCAATTACAGTGCTCCTTCTATCCTCCATTATACCCTTTATCAATGGCCCCATTCTTGAAAGTCGAGATACGGCATCTTGTGTGCACAAAATGGCGTAATTAAGAAAAAATCTTGAAATAAGTGGCAGACAGGATCAACATTATTTAAATATTTAAGGAGGGGGAACCCCTTCCATATTTGCGCATTGTGTTTGCGTGGCAAATAGTAATACTCATCATTATCTTTTTTTAATAATAAAAAATGAAATGCATTGAATGAAAAAAAAATGCAAAAAATTGAATGATCTTGTCAAACTTAGACAAAACTTATTTTAGGCAATAAATAAATATTGAGTATAGAACCTTATTTGAAACTTTTAGAGCTTATTTTTCTATGCTTTTGCAGGCAATTGTCATATCCTAATTTCCTTGTAATCGAACAAGGCTAATTCCGTTCTAAAGATTTCAAAAATTGAACTGGTTTAAAAAGGAAGCAGAAATCCTTAGTCGTCTAAAATATAAAAAAAATTATTAAAAACATCAACTTACATTTTCTCAAACAGTATATCTGATAAAGTTTCATCTAGGCGGGTCTTCAAATAGCATTAGAAGCCAAAAAACGTATTAATAACCAACTTCAGGGCCTGGGATTTACAAACATTGTTTAAATTTAACGAAATACATGTACGATGTGGAAAAAAAGTAGGACAACACACCAGACCGCATCATTGAGGTGTTTTAAGAAAAAAATTCAGTGTCATGAGCGGGATTCGAACCCACGATCTTCGGCTATACGCCCCTGCTCTACTACTTGAGGCTATCGTGACTTAGTTCCACTCGGACGCCAACTTCCCATCTCAACCCCACATTTTTAATTTTCGCTCATTTTTGCCATTTTTCAACAGTTTATGAAGTTATGATTTTTGTTTTCCTAACAAATTCACAATTTAACAAAAATGTTAAAAGTCAAACATTTTTGAAGAGAAAAAGAATATAAAATAAAATGTTGGTACTCCTAACTGTGTCTTCCGAAGATTGAAAGCTAGTTTCAAACATTTTCAAATAACTACGAACAACGCTATTCTTATTTAGAAGACGTGTTAGATGCAGGAAAGGCCGATGGATTTTTTCGGAAAATATTCCTTTCTCTAGTGACGTTGTCACTCACCGGCAAATTCTCTTCTGAATCTCGCAAAAAATTGAACTTGGGTTGAAGAAAGGTAGAAATCCTTAGCCATCTGAACCACAAAAAAAAAATATGATTCCAAAAAACCAACTTTCATCTTTCCATATAGTATATCTGCGAAAGCTTCAGCTAGGTGGCGTTAGACCCCTCCCCCCCAAAAAAAAAAAATTAGTAAATAACAGAAGTTGTTATTTTTGTTTTCATAAGAAATTCAAAAAGAGTTCAGAGACAAAAATTTTTGAAGAGAAAAAGAACATGAAATCACCCAAACTGTTGATGCTCCTAACCGCTTCTTCTGAAGAACGAACGTTAGTTTCAATAATTTTTAAAAATACTAAGAAACCTTTTTTTTAAGTGATGTCGTGAACCCGGCAAATTCTGTTCTAAAGCTCTCAAAAAATTAATATTGGGTTGAATAAGAAAGGTAGAAACCCTTAGCCATGTGAACTAAAAAAAAAAAATACGATAGAAATGTTACATGATGGGGTGAGTGTGGTGTTCAATACTTTCCAAAGTATTTGGATTTTTGAGTAGGAACTATCCTTTTGGAAAGTATTAAAAAATATGATTCCAAAATACCAACTTTCATCTTCTCTCCATATAGCGTTAGAGGCCAAAAAAAGAAAATTAATAAATAACAGAAGTTATTATTTTTGTTTTCATAAGAAATTGAAAAAGAGATGAGAAACAAAGAATGTTTGAAGAAAAAAACATAAAAATAAATCAAACTTTGATACTCCTAACCGCTTTTTCTGAACAATGAAAGCTACTTTCAATAATGTTAAAAATTCTAAGAATCCTTTTTTTAGTCATGTTACGAACCCGGCAAATTATGTTCTGAAGCTCGCAAAAACTTGGGTTGAATAATAAAGGTAGAAATCCTTAGCCATTTGAACTCCAAGAAAATATGATAAAAAAACCAACATTCATCTTCCCATATAGTATATCTGAGAAGCTTCAGCTAGGTGGGTCTTCATATAGCGTTAGAGGCAAAAAAAGAAAATTAAATAATCAACAGAAGTTATTTTTGTTTTTAAATTTAAATTTAAAAATTTAAAAAAAAATTTTGAAGCAAAAAACATGAAGTAAACAAACTGTTGATATGCCTAACCTCTTCTTCTGAAGAAAGAATGCTAGTTTCAATAATTTAAAAAAATACTACGAATCCTTTTTTTAAATGATGTTGTGAACCCTGCAAATTCTGTTCTAAATCTCACAAAAAATTGAAGTTGGGTTGAATAAGAAAGGTAGAAACCCTTAGCCATGTGAACTCCAAAAAAATAAAGCATATGATTCCAAAAAACCAACTTTCTTCTTCTCATATAGTATATCTAAGAAAGCTTCAGCTAGGTGGGTCTCCATATAGCGTTAGAGGCCAAAAAAAAAGAAAATTAATAAATAACAGAAGTTATTATTTTTGTTTTTGGTTCTGAGAAAAAAAATTTTGAAGTGATAAAGAACGTGAAATATACCAAACTGTGTCTTCCGAGGATTGAAAGCTAGTTTCAACAATTTTTAAAAATACTACGAGCAATGGGATTCTTATTTAGAAAACATTGTTAGATGCAGGAAAGGTCGAAGGATATTTTTCGGAAAATTACCCGGCAAATTCTGTTGTAAAGCTCTCAAAAAATTGAACTTGGGTTGTAAAAGAAAGGTAGAAATCCGTAGCCATTTGAACTCCAAAAAACACAAAAACCAACTATTTTTATATGCAGCAAAAAATACAACAAATGGAGAACACTAACTATATCTAAAATCTAAAAAATCACAACCAACTGTAGGCCCGGTATGACGGAACAAAATCAGAAAAATTTATTATAATAATGAAGATAATATAATAATAACATAATCACAATGAAATATTGTCATTTTTTCGACTATTCTTTTCGTTTTTATTTACGATATCGTGAGCAATACGAACTGTTCTTCGTGTAATATTGCCAGACCTGTTTAACGATTGTAGGCCGTTCAAAAAGGTCAATATTGACCGGATTTCACATGATCCGCCATGGCCGCCTCTAATAGGCCTAGTTTGAAAATTTTAAGTGCCACGCAATAGCGACACGCAATCCCGCGTAGGGCCTTTCCATGACGAATCAATGCAAAATTAATTTTCGAACGGTAGCACAATTGTTACGATAAAGGAAAAACAAACCTCGTAAAAATTATAATAATCTAAAGACAAATCGATGATAGTATATTTTCAATTTTTAAAAATTTAAAAAAATTAATTGAAATTCTGTTGCCATATTTCACAGCTTAAAATTTCTCCTGTTTTACAAAGATATCCTCAAAGAACTGATTCATATGATAACGTTCTGAAACACCGTGCATATCCCGAGATTTAATTAAAGTTTGACTTTTGGATAATTCTGATTAATTAACGTAGTTCGCACAATATACAAAGATGCGAAGGCTGTGGAGGAGTTTAGCACAATCAAATGCCAGTTTATTGGTTGTGCTTAAGTGAAACAACTTGTACTATTTTAGCATAGAGCCTTCATATCCACTCGCCAACGGTTTCCCATAACGTTATGCCATCTGAAACCAGAATTAGTAATTGATAGTTATATGTAGTAATATAATATAACAATATGGTCGGAATTGAATCATTAATTTTATGATCAAACAACGGCAAAACGCACAAAAATAATGAAATTGCTTTAAATTAAAGTAAGAGGAAAATTGTACCATCTGGTTTACTTTAATAACCTTTTTTTGCATATTAATAAACTCCCTAGGCAGATTTTTGATCTCTATGGCAATAAAAATCTAATATAGGATTGTTCAATGAATAATAATTTATTTTACATAATTCACTTATTTGTAAAATACTGACTGGATTAGTTCATTGTTTTTCAAAATGGAATAATCATCGACCAACGGTCACTTTTTCACGGTTTTCAAAATGTGAGTCAGGGATAAAGAGTTTCTTGGGTACGTGGGTAAACGAGAGAGCCAGATATACGAGAAATATGTTGTTATGTATATAAAAAATGAAAAATGGGAAAAGGAGGGAAAACTCAAAGGGTTGAGATGGGAAGTTGATGTCCGAGTGGATCGAAGTCACGCTAGCTCAAGTGGTATAGCAGTGGCGTATCTAGCGACCTTCGGGTCGTGGGTTCGAATCCCGCTCGTGCCATTGACTTTTATTCATCTCTACTAAAAACCTTAATTGCCATGTATTAATTGGTCAAGCGGACCACGAAAATAGGGAATTAATGATTTAAAAATGAAGTACACCTCCCTAAAGCTCTCCGACACCATTTCAGTCGTCGTCTAGAATCCAAACCGATTACACGCCATTTGAAAAATGGCAGAAGGAGGGAAAACTCATAAGGTGGGGTTGAGATGGGAAGTTGATGTCCGAGTGGATCGAGGTCACGATTGCTCAAGTGGTAGAGCAGCGGCGTATATAGCTGAAGGTCGTGGGTTCGAAACCCGCTCGTGCCATAGACTTTTTTCACCTCAACTAAAAACCTTAATTAATTGTCATGTGTTAATTGGTCAAGCGGACCACGAAAGTAGTGAATTATAAAAAAAAAATTATCTTTAGCCACTCGAGCAGCAAATGTAAGAATGTTTGGGTACCAACAAACTGTTCAAAAATAAATTGGGGATATTGACAATTTTGTAGTACATATGTACTTTCCCTGGCAATTTTTTTTATTTTGATGACGAATTTTCTAATAAATGATAAATAATCATTGTTAAGATTTTAACTGAAAGAAAGTTCAATGAAGGGTTTATGAAAATAACAAAATCAAAGGTTAATAAACCTCTGTGCCCCTGTTTGGTATAATGTTAATAAGATTGTGTTAAATATCAAAAGGAATTTCACTCCAAAGATTTTGCACTCGGTCGTTGCAACTAGCTAAGGATGGTGATCGAAATGCCCAATCCACTCAGTGGGATCGAGGCCTGGAGACAATGGAGGAAGGGGAAGATGGGAAATTCCCAGGTTTCTAAACAGTGATGAACAACTCTGCATTGCCATTTAGAAATCGATAACTCCTGCCAATGAGATCCTTGGTTTGATGGATTTATTTCTCGATCGTTTATTGGAATAACGGTGAAATTGCCTTCCAACAATATTTAGTCCAGCTTGACCTCCAGGTTAATCCCAGCCTAAACCTCCAAACTGCTCTGAAGGCAGTACGAACTATGACATTGTACGGATCCGTTGTTCTCAGCAGACGCTTAGGCGCCCAGCATCTCCATAAAGAAAGAAATGCGACTCAACAGTAAATATAAAAGCATTCCAATGGGTGTTCCCTTCTAGCCCTCGCGGCACCATCACCTCCAGAGTTACTAGTGTCGAGCAACTGCTGCAATGGGGGGGTCGTCGCAAAGGGGCATATGTTGTGATGCCAAGGTTGATAAATGCCATGCCAAAACAACTTTTACTCCATTTAGGATCTGTGGGGCTCTATGGAAGGGGTTCTTGCAGCAATTTTTCCGTCCTCCCTTAGCGTAGAAATGCACTGAGATCCATCCAGGCCTGCTGGTACTTCCAGTCTCTCGGAATCGGGCCGTGCTCTACGATATCCACTTTGCCGATGACTTCGACGACTCACCAAAATACTGTGAACTTAAGCGTAAAATAAATTCATAACTAACTTTCCATGGTTGAAAAGATAACAACTGAATTAAGAGAAATTAAGGGAAAAGACGAGAAAAGGTGTTTGTTTAAAAAATGATCAATCTTCTTGTTTTACAGTTCTTAAGTCAATCCATTATTACAAAGGAGGAATCACAAATTTTCTTGGTTTTATTTTCGATTTGGTTTTATTTAACTCAATACATGGATTAATTAGATTAAAATTAATAAAATAAGAGTAAATTACAAATAGCCTCTTCATTTTGGAACAGTTTATACAAGCTAATTCCCGCAATAGTTTTCGACCGTTTCTACAAGCAAAACAAGGTGAAAACGAACCGGAGAGAAGTGCCTCGGGTTTACCTTGACCGAGAGGAATCCTCTTCCTCCGGTCCCCACCACCGTTGCAACATTTCCAGTCAAGGACCTTGACTTTTCACTCCGTCGATTACATCTCGAACTGGAACACGCAGAAATGGATTCCACAACATTTTTGAACTCGCCGAGAGAGCTAAGAAAACACCTCAAGTTAACCTGTTGAGAGCAAAATCGACGGCCGCGAACCCCTCGAAAAAAAAAAGCACGATAAATAAAAGTAGAACAGTTTATCTGAAAAGTTTTTTCAAAGATTCGTCAACAAATGCGCTTCAAATACGCAATTCAAAACAATTAAAAATAACAAACCAACTATTTTCTACGTAAAAAAATATTCGTGCTATATACAGACTGTTTTCACTTTGATAACTGAACAACTTTTCTCCTGAGGCTGATGTTACTGGACAAAAAATAGAGAAAACCTTGAATATTCAGGTATAAACTAACTAATAAAGATGTACTTTTCTCACATGTATTAAAAAATGAAAAATAAATCAATAAATAGTTCTAAATAAAGACTCGTATTATCACCATTTTATATTATTTTTCTTTTCCTGTTGTTGATAGCTCTTTTTTCCATCTTTCTCCGTGGGAAAAAAAATTCTTTAATAAAACTAATCCAAAACAAGACGTTGTTGATAGAAAGCACGCAGTTGCATCCGACCTCGTCCGTACGAATAGTTAAATTATTCAGCAGGATTGCTAACTGCGTGCGTGGCCGTTTAATTAGACTTAAAAATTTGCATATAAGCTGCAATACGGCAAAGTGCATTAGTGCAAAAATATCTAAGAACGACTAATCGGATTATCTAATTTGAGCCCTGTCTAGCACAAAAAACTGCCTTAAAACAGATTAAAAATAAACGTAAGTATTTATGAATATTTTATAGTACTAGAATGTTGCCATATATTTGATTGTTTTCATTTAGTATAACATATATTTATTTTATTATTACAAATAGTAAAATACAAGAAATCATATTTACAGTAAAGCATATGCAGCAAATGGTATTAATATGTAACCGTCGTATCCTTACACAGAGTTAACGGAAAAATACAATTCCATAAATATATTTTTAGTTTTTGTATTTATCGTTTTCGAATTTTTTTAACTAACCAAAAACCACCAAGTAATAAAACCAAACATGTTGATAATTACTAATTTTTTAAGTTCATTTGTGCTCACTGATTTTAGTTGCACTTGTTATATAACAAAAGGGTCTTGATTGTGTTTATGTGT
>CM077107.1:12171779-12188212 GCA_039619505.1 Cimex hemipterus
CTCTCTCTCTCTCTCTCTCTCTCTCTCTCTCTCTCTACTTTCTGTGTGTTGATTTGTTCCTCTATCTTCTTTCTGTCTCTGTCTTTCTATCTGTCTATCTACATAATTCTTTCACTTTCTCTCTTCTTCATTCTCACATCCTTTCTTTCTCTCTTTCCCTATTCCTTTTTCTTTTAGTTGTTCTTTTGTTTCACTTTTTCACTAACTCTTTTTTTCTCTGTCTTCCCTGTATCTGTCTCTCTGTATATCTATCATTCTGTCTGTATTTGTCTATTTATCTTTTTGTATATTTGTTCATCTGCCTGTCTTTCTATCAGTCTATCCATCTATATCTTTCACGTTCTCTTTTTTCTTTTACTTGTTCTTTTGTTTCACTTTCTCACTAACACTTTTCTCTCTCTGTGTTTCTCTCTGTTTCTCTTTTTTCTCTTGCTTAATCTCGTTCTCACTCATTTTCTCTCTCTTTCGCCATCTCCTGCTCTATCTCGTTTCTTCTCCTTCTTTTACGACCATTTATGAGAGGATAAATACAATAACTCGTTAAGTACAATTACAGATTCGGATTTATTTTCACATTTAAAAGCGATGCTGAATTCTTTCAAAATTCACCAAATGAGCCTTTTCACTCATCAACTCTCTATTCTTCACCCCCTCCCCCATTCTTTTTCTCCCTTTCTTGTTAATCAGCGGTGCCAATTAGCGGTTTATGAAATGAAATCGACGGGAAAAATAGAGTTGAACCGTCTGGAATATTGTTGTGCCATAATAAACCGAATGGGTGTGCCGATCCAGTCACAAGCACACACATAACATGCGAGGGGTCCTTGAGACCCAGGCCAGCCGGTCAATGGCGATCGGTGGAGCGTACCTCCGTTACGCATCGCCTACACCCACAAACGCACTACACACCTACTTTCGATAGCACATTACCGCTTCAACAATGTCTTCACTGGAAACCCCGAAATTCTGACCACATCAAAATCCATTGACTCCATCTAGAGTTTCTACAAAGAACAACCTATATTATTTTATGCAATATGTGCAAATATGTTATATATGTTTTATTTATAATATACTAGAAAGAATATAGCATTTTGTTCTTAATTCATTAAGCAGATGAAGGATTGGTTAATTTTTGTCACCATTTTTCCGCAATATTTTATTCGTTCTTGTCAGTTATGCCTACCACCACACTACATTAATATTCTGGACTTGAAAATTATTTTAAATTGTCAGTTTTTTTTAGGACAGCACGATAATTTAATCCATTTATAATTTGAAAATTATTGACAGCCATTAGAATTATGGTGTTTGCAAATTAACATTGTTGATGTAATACTCATCGGCAGAAGGCCGGGTATAAACAACTTTTACATAATAAATGTTTTCTTACGGCTTACCGCAAATGACACTTCCAGAGCTGCTCTCTTCTCTTGTTACCCCATTTTTGTTTTTAGCCTAAGTCGGTGTCAAGAAGACTTATCGGCTGCATCGGCCGCGGGTTGGCAACCGGATACGCGTTGCGTAAGTCCGGGTATTGAGTTCGCCGGGAATCGTAGTCCGAAGGGCATTTGGAAGGGTTCGTACTTGCTGCTTTAAATTTAAAACGTGTATTTTTAGAAAGTAGACGGGAACTGCCCCAACCCGAGAGACATTGCCGGCACAATTGTCCCAGCTGGATTTGTCATTTGAACCGAAAATTGATGCGAGTATAGTTGAACATTCGAAGCAGTAGTACTAGCACGTTTTTTGATTTGTGCTTTTGGTGGGATATGGGAGAAAAAAAACGAAAATGGGTTTCTTATGTACAAAGATAACGTGTATTTATCATTTATATATCTGCCCATCTGCCTGTCTTTCTATCAGTCTATCCATCTATCTTTTTCACTTTCACTCTTTTTCTTTCTCACATCTTTTCTTTCACTCTTTCTCTATTTCTTTTTATTTTGCTTGTTCTTTTCTTTCACTTTCCCACTAAATCTTCTTTTCTATCTCTATCTGTCTCTCTGTCTATGACTTTCTATCAATCTGTTTATCTATCTTTCTGTATATCTGTCAATCAGCATGTCTTTCTATCAGTATATCCATCTATCTCTTTCAGTTTCTCTCTTTTTCTTTCTCAAATCCTTTCTTACACTCTTTCCATATTTTTTTCTTTTGCTTGTTCTTTTCTTTCACTTTCTCACTAACTCTTTTCTCTCTCACACACTCTCTATTTCTCTATCTATTTGTTAATTTGTCTGTCTATTTGTCTATCTATGTCTTTATATCTTTCTATCAATCTGTCTAACTTTCTGTATATATGTGCATCTGCCTATCTTTCTATCCTTTCTTTCCCTACTTCTTTTCTTTACTTGTTCTTTTCTTTCACTTTCTCACTAATTATTTTCTCTCTCTTTCCCTCTCACTCTCTCACTTTTTCTCTTTCTCTTTTTCTCTTGACTAATCCGGTTCTCACTCGTTCTCTCTCTCTCACCCTCTCTTTCTCTTTCACTTTTTTCTCTTGCTTAATCCCGTTCTCACTCATTCTCCCTCCCCCTCTCTCTCTTTCTCTTTTTTTTTCTTTTTTCTCTTACTTAATCTCGTTGATTAATCACAAAGATAACGTGTTAACAGCGTGCAGAAATCAGTGCAGAAAAGAACACTTTTTTTATATAGGTTATGATTTCTGTATCGTTTCTTTTCTTTCCATACTCCTCTCCGTTATTCAGTACAGTGTAATTTTTTATTGCGAAAACTAGACACTACCTTTCGTATTGTCTATTACTAGAGATGCGGAAGCATAATTATTCCCTGGTATTGGTACTTGACCGTTGGATACTAAATTCATTTTTTGCCGGAAACTCTTTTCGAGACCGATTAGTCACTGTAAAAATTGTTTCAATAACAGGATTCCAGAGTGAGACACGAGTTCAGAGACACCTTATTGGTTCTGTGCACTTATTTTCGATTGTTCCCAGATTTGCTTGGCCGTTTCCGGCAATGAAAATGGCCTACAACCATGAAATCAAATCATCTAGTGCATCTCCTTGCGATTATATCACACTACTGAAAATATTTCCGTCAAATGTTACGGATCAAAGAGCCGGACGTAAACAATCGGCGGCGGGGCATTTCGGAGGTCGTGATCGTCGTTAATTGGGTGTTCCTTATTAAATGCGACGGTTCCAGACGTCTGGGTCGCCGACTCGGCCGTAACATCACTCTCTGGAATGCTTCCCAATGAGGATGTTGTAATAGGCTAAAAAATCTTCCAAAAAACCACGCTGAGACAACTTTCATGGGAATGGAGATCAAAAAATGAAAATAACTCTCAACACGACACGCAAGAACGGTACAAGTGCACAGAAGATACTTTGAGCCCTGAAGATGATCTCAATAAAAAATCGAAACGTTGGCACGTTGATGAAAATGTTTTTCTGAAACCTACATCACACCAGACCGCATCTCACGACATCTCAATAATAATGAAACTATCGATGTAAGATGCTATTTCTAATAGAATCTCTTTTACAAATAGTTCCTTGTTAAAGACATATACACACGGTCATGGACGAAAAACAAATAAAAATCCGAATTTCGTACCTAGTCGGCGATTAAGCATGCGGATAACGGCAAAATATTGCTAGACCGAATTTACCAATTGGTAAATAAACTCCCATCAAAAATATTTCAACATCCATAATTTTCGAGATTTTCTTGGATTTGACCTTAATCCATACTTTGTTTATATTTATACAATTTATTAAATGAGAGACATTAGGGATTAGACGTGTCATTGTTATTCACTGTTTACCAATAAACGATGGAATTTTTGTTTATTCATTTCAAATTTCCTGACAGTCCAAGTTTATTTTTCCTACCTCGTCTTTTCTCTCTTTTCTCTTTAGTCTAGTTACAACAATTTTATTCATAATGGCTCGTTTAAGCCACGATGATTCGGTCAGAACAATCGCTTTCTCTGAAAAAGGCGTTACATCGCTAATCGTCTTGGGATTCATTGTTATACCGTTTCAAGGACCATAAAAAGGTAGAGGGAGGCAGGGACCAACGTCAGGGCATCCCAGAATCAGTCATCCCATAGATGACCGCTTCATTAAAATGGAAGCACTTCGGAAGCATAATTCCACATATTCTTGATGGAAACACAAAAAATTGATCGCTGGTGTTCGAGGGATTTTTCTTTCTCGAGTACTCATCGTCAACTAGAGGATCTATAGCGTCCGCTTCTGGCCTATTCGGTCTTATCGACGTTTTGTTTCTCAAGATGAGAACTGACGCACCTTTGCATGTGTTACTGCTGCAGCATATAGAGGCGCCCCAGCCCCTAAGGGCCAAGGACAATCTCGCTCTCCGCTTCTCCACTACGAATGGTCGGGCCCGCATTGTGCATCGTGTCGTATGTCACACTCGACGGGCTAAAAGGCCGAAATACCAGCCTATTATCCCGCGTACTCTCTAGGTAGAGAAGGCGACTCTATCTCCCTGAGTATACACTTCATCACAGGGCTTCCCCAGCGTAGAATCTACCGGATCCGCCCCGGCCGCGGTTATTATTTTTAGTGGAATTGCATATCACCCCTTAGATAACCACTGCCAACGGTTAAATGTCTCTTATCGAGCTCAGTCTATACCTGCCATGCCTGGTTAGGGCCAACCACCCCGGCGTGCGTGATGCGTGTGACGGGAGGATGGGGACGTGCAATACATAACCTATCCCGTTCCCGCTTTTGCCTTCCGTTGGCGCCATAGTTAAGGTCTCCTAGCAGATTGAACAAAAAGAGTCCGCACACGACGGATTATGGTGTAGCAAATACTGCTGTCGGGGGCGGTCGTTCCTTGAAGGATCTCATACGGGATGCCAGAAGGATTCGATCGCGCTTCGGCAGGCACTCATGAAACTGGCTTGTGCTGTGGTCGGGGTTCACCCTTTATATAAGACGATTGTTTTGTTTTTGTTATTCATTGCAGAAACTTTATTTGTTTAGTAGAGATAAAATAAGTCAATGGCACACGCGGGATTCGAACCCACGACCCTTGGACTTTTTTATCTCAACTAAAAACAAATAAAGTTTCTGCAATGAATAACAAAAACAATCGTCTTATACAAACGCCAAGTTAATTTTAGCTAGGAATCGTGTGGTGGTAAGGGATTTAACATAACTTTCTCATCTAGCTGGGAAATGGCGGTAACTTTGATATCTAAATAAGAATCCCTTATTTTTATAGTACAATTCGATTCTACAGTTTATTTTACGCCACTTTTACTGAAAGGTAAATTTTGATAGGATCGACCATGTGCCAGTTATGTCCGGCGGACGAAGCGTATGTGGTCCACATTTTGTAGCAAGAAGACCGGTAAAACTGACATAAAATAAGGGTGAAAATTGAATTATGCAGGGTCGTTCAGCAGAAGGTTTTTATATATAAAGTAAGTCAAGAATAATTATCTAATAATGGCGCCTTTCGCTCAACTTAGTGCCCATTTTATTATGTATCGTGTAACTAGTGACGTTATGGATTTGAGAGGTCCACCCACCATCGGACGTTTTGCTTTCTTCCTCGATTCTAGCTTTTGAGAATAAATGTTCCCATTCCTAGGAATACCCCCCCCCCCAGCATTGGATCTGGGTTTGTAAACGGGGTTCACCGGCCCCACCAAAAGCACCGATCTCTCTCTCTCTGCACAGAAGAGCAACAACGGCGAACGTGGCTCGACTCCCCGAACCCGACGGACCGGAACAGCAAAAACAATAAACTTGTTTTGCTCCATTTTAAAATTTTCATAATAATATTAAAGGGTTTAATAAAAAAGCAATAAGTAAAATAAATCGTTCCGGTCGGGAAAACAGATTGCTCCCTCCATGTCGGCTCCCTTGCTGTCTACTTTTAAATAAGCTCCGCAGGTCTTTGAAGAGGGTCTTGAAAACTATTTATAGGCAGTGTAAATAAATAAAATCTACTCCCGGACTCAGAACAACTACTCTTGCCTGCCGGGACAGTCTGTAACTAGTTTTAAAAAATGCTTTTTCTACAAAATAGAACATAAAAAGAATAAAGCCCAAAGTTTGTAAAAGTTAAATATTTCAAAACACTTTTATTTGTAATGAACTTTTATTTTTGCTTTTTTCTGGCCTCTTGCGTCAACACACTGGCCATGCCTCGGGATACACTATTTTTCTGATAGGTGCATATTTATGTTTGCATTTCGTTATGTTTTATATAACATATAGTACTTTTAACCTCTATGCCAAGCTTTCAATTCCTATCGAATACAATCCCTTCGTTGTATTTCAAATGCCTCTTTCTACGTATTCAATCCCTTCATGACCATTACATCCGTTATGTTGCCACATCATCAAACTTAGAACAAATTCGATTCTCCAACTCCCTGGTCATTCAAATCCATTCGAAGCCCGACTTGTTCACCCACACTTCCTGAAAGTCCAAAACGCCTACTGAATCGCGGATGAAATCGTGTTTTCAACATCATCAAGAATTCATAAACGACCAAACAATAGACTGCCACACCAACTATTGACAGTGAACCTACAAGACCCTCACGTTCAACAGGAACGAAGATTAAAAAATAAGCCACCTAGGACGGTGCTACTTATTACTCTATAACGACATTTAAAGTGCAATTTGAATTTTACCAATTATAATTTACAACAGCATCAGTAATTAATTGTTATTATTGTTATGATTATTTACTTTTTGCTCTTTAAGCTAAATTATTAAGTACAGTTAGTGTGTGGTGTTTAGTGAGCGTGACATAGGTTTCAGAAAAACATTTTCTTCATCGTGCCAACGTTTCGATTTTTATTGAGAACATCTTCAGAGCTTAAAGTGTTTTTTATACGTGTAGATGTGTCATTTTTGCGTGCCTTGTTGAGAGATGCCCCCTAGTGGGCTGGTTGAGACTGGTTCCTAACCTGGAGATTTCTGGACGGTGGAGGACCGTTAGGCTGAATCGGAGAGAACGGAAAAGGAGAGAAAAAAGGCCATTAGAAAAAAAAATTGGAAATAAAAATTTTGTTTCCTGGCTAAAAATTTGAATCCCGAACTCAACCTTGCTCCCCACCTCCTGAGAGTAAATACCACTACAACTTTAAAAAATACGCGTGATAGACTAGAAAAAGAAGGAAAAGCACACAGAGGGCCGGCAATGACCTCAGCTTTTGTCGGATCCTAAACATCCCACATTATTGTTATTAATTACACAAAGTTATCCAGTATAATTATAATATTCTATTTATATTAATAAGTTTTGAGAAAAAAAAGGATACAATGTGGACCTGACCCAACTTCCTATGTCTAGTCACTTGATCGCTGATGAAAGTAAAATCTTGTATTGTGTTCAAATAATATTTTTTATCGATGTTAATAACGACTGGGTGGGAGTGTTATTAGTTAGAAAAACGTTTTTTATCACATATAGAGTGGAAATTTGGACAATAAACATTAGAGAGCAAATGGAGGCAATATAAGCAAATAAGCCAGCTTATAAGATAGGGTACCACTATTTTAAGCAAAAGCCATTTTAAACTATTGAAATAGAAGGAATAGAACGAATGGTGTTTAATTAGCATCGTCTGTTAAGGTAGCACAGAATTTTTCTTGAGCGGTGCAATTTGGCGGTTTTGGAAATTAGGGAATAAATGATGTTCCACGATCCGTCTGTCTGTTAATTTACTGAGACGGTCATCACACTCAAGGCGAAGACCATTTGCCCAAATTAAACTTTGCGCTGTAAGGAATGGCGTTTAGGGCGGCGTGTTGTTTTGCCGAGTATTGACACAGTGTTCTGCGGGAAGTTGGCTCGGCCGAGTTCAAGGACAGCCGAGTTCACTGTCCGGCAAGTACATTGTCCTCGCCTCGTCTCGCTTCCCCATGATATCCCCTTCTCTCTCTCTCTCTCAGCCATATTCACATCACATACGCGCTCTGTTCCTTCTACGACACTCCACATCCCCCACGCCTTTTTATTTATAAACAGGCCCTCTCTCCTAACTGGCTCACTAGGTTCTTTCTCAGAGTCTCGGCGGCACTGCGAGCGATGTACCCTCGGGTTGGGACGTTTCGCTTTTCGTCGGCCGTACCACACGATACAATCTGGTGGGCCCACACGACTTTCTTTTCCCACGTTTCCGAGGCCGTACCTGATTTGAAAATTAAATCAAGTTTTTGTCCATTTTCAAGCAGCCTCCAATTATACCATTGTGAAGGTTTCACTTTTGTCTTACGGCGGTTGATCATAACAACACAGATCTTTCAGGAATGCTATTTTTTAATCTACTTCGACCTCAGCTCGTCGCAAACTTATAAACACATCTTAAGATTATGTGCGGTGATGAACCTGTCGTTTGGTACATTAGTTTCCAATCATCGCTTGTGCCAGCAGGTTTAGTCTGTCAGACTATAGTGATTAAAAACTATTCACATCTGAATAATTCCATCTTCAATACAATTGATATCACCATTCTATGTTATAATTTTATAGTGAAAGGTTTAATTTAATTATGTTCTTCGTTAAACCCACTTCCCTATAGATTGGAAGCACTTATATATTCGAAAGTTCTCTAAGCCAAAAAAGCCAACACTTTGTACTACTTCATACTACTACCTACTTTGGGTAATAAATTGAGAAAAACTCCTATTGAAAATTCGATTCTAAATACTAAATTTTCCAAACATAATCCTCGACAATCAATTTGGTTTTGGCAACCGTCCCACAACTACCCAGCAGTGTCACCGTGTAGTAGACATTATTTCCTCCTCCCTTGAGATGGGACAGTATTGTTCCGGATTTTGAAGGTGTTTGGCACCCGGGCCTGCTGTTCATGCTCATACTCCATCCACCTACTATCTCGAACTACTACAGGTAACTCACTGGCCGATCCTTCCAAGTCATCGAAGGCCATTCTCTCTCTGCATATTTTCCTACCCATATGTTCCTCAGGGTTGCATTCTGGCCCAACTCTGTACCAGTTTTTCACAACTGATATGCCATCTCATCTCGAAACCAACACATTGACATTTGCAGACGATACGGCAATTCTCTCTAGCAACTCCCTTGTCGGTTCGTCTCGAAACCTCCAACAACACCTCGCTCTACTAGAGTCTTGATATAAAAAGAAAAGGGTAAAATTTAACAGACAAATCCACTCTTCGTACAAAAGATCCCACCCCCTCCCAACTGCGGACAATATGCAGTACATACTGTACATCGACACAAGCCTGACGTGGAATCCTCACGTACCAGCCTTTAAAACTACGAAAAATACTTGATGCTCTATTTTATATACATACAGATTTGCATATCCATTTTGAACCCCCTAAGTTTCATAAAAAAAGCCTCCAAACTAATGAAAATCAGCACATCAGAAACCTCTCATTCCGACGAACCCTCCTCGCCGACTGAAGAGACAATGGCCGCGTCATCTCCTTGGAAGTGATAGTGATGACAATGAAAGTGATGTCACACAATTAAACAAACATTATTATTGTAACATTGGAGTAATATCAATGGGTGTTTTCTACACTCTTGGTTTTAATTTTGTACATATCAGCTTCCTTTTTTTTTCCCCAAACCATCCCTAGCCAATGCAAACCCTCTGGGTGCCGGTGTTTTTGGGGGAAAAAACAATTTGTAAGTATGTGGGGTTCGAATCCAGAGGCTCTGGTATCAATGATTAAACCTTGCGGCCACTGACCCCCCCCCCATGGTTCTTGTTACCTCCTTTAATGTACTACAAATTTAAAAAAAAAATTGAAAAGTCAGGGATAAAGTTAATTTGGAAAAAACGCTTAGTTCCATCGCCGAACTTGCGAGGAAACCACCCTCAAGGATCCTAGGAAGTTTTCATATGCAATTTTCCCGCCTCGAGGCAAAACTGGCTTAGTCAAACGTTGCCAAAATGAGATAAGTGCATATTCCAGTAAATCTTTAAGCCTGACAGACCGTGGATACTTACAAAGCCAAGAAAAAAACCGTTTCATTTTAAACCCAATATGCACTTCTAGTCATCTCGATAAGTTACGTCAACATTTCGATAATTCTAGTTGTCCCAGAGCAAACATCTGGACGGTAACGAAAAAGCGGACGACGCCTAACCACCGACATCCAGATCCCTAACGCTTAAAATTTTAATAAAAATTTGGATTACAGTGAACATAACAGAAAATCTTTCACATATCAATAGTGCTGTCGATAAGTGGCACTCGGAAAATCTGACTCTATTAGGGTCATCCGCAGTTAAATAGACCATGCCACATGGACACTTACTTTTAGACCGCATCCCGCGTATGTGTCCGGTATGTGGAGAAAGGATGCTCGATGCGTCAAACATAATGGGAGTGCGCCTTTTTCTACTCCATATAGAAAACGTGTCGGAATGCCTCCCATAATGAGAATTGTGCTTGATTACGGAAACGAGTAGTTGCCACCCCTGTTTCGAATTTGAGAAGAAAGGAGAACTGTCTTACTGTATGAAATATTTTATAGATTTCCCGTCTTGCGTTTCTTTGTGTATATTGACACTGGAAATAATTTTTTAGAATAAATGTTTTATGTGGATCGAAGGAGGAATATCTCAAAAGACAAAAAGACAATAATGAATTTATTTATTGCACATTAAATACATTATTTTGAGAAAATAATTAAAAATTGATACAAAACTATGTAACGTAAAATTCTTATTCTTTTTATGCGCAGTCTTGGTTGAGATAAAAATTAAAAAAAAAAATTAATTGAAAGAAGTAATTTGGTCAATTGATCACTAAATCATAAAGGAAACAATGTACAATTTGTGCTTCGGAGCAGACCCACAAATAGTTTTATACATTACAAAAATACACAAAAAAAGAATTATACAAATTAAAGGTAGAAGTATACATTCAATTTATTTGATGATTGATTTCGATCGTCAGTATATTCTATATTATTACTAAAAATTACTCTTTTTTTAATTAAACGGATAAAGGAATTGATCATAAGATATAAAGTAATTTATATCAAATTTGTTTGATATATGAATCTTAATCCTAATTTACATGCATTTTTTCGAACAATGTCGGGTATATAAATCGATTTTTATTAAAATGATGATCGAAGGTGGTTTTTTCCATGTGGATAAAATCTCTAAGAATCAAATTGATTTCAACTTTTTTTTAACGAGGATTAATACAGAACAACCTCTGGAGTGCCGATGCTTTATAAAACACAAAACCATTTTTTAATTACATTATTTCATCGATAATATTTTTTTAATATTAAATTCATTAGAGTTCGTAGTCCGATTGTCCGAGTACCTTTTTTTTATTAATTGAACTTTACAGAAAGCATTAGTTGGCTTAAAAAACTAAGTGTCACGAGCGGGATTCGAACCCACGACCCATGGCTCAGTATGCCGCTGCTCTGCCACTTGCATCTATATTCACTTGGAGCCACCCAGGCACTAACTTCCCATCTCATCGGCGTATTTAGCCGAGGGTCGTGTGTTCGAATCTCGCTCCTGACACTGACTTTTTTATCTCAACCAATGCCTTATAATTAATTGAATGTTTTTATTATATAGTACCATCATAATTCTTGCCAGTATAAAGTACAGCCTTACCAGTATTTTACCAGAAAGTATAGTTTAAGTAGGTCGTTAATGTAAATTAAAAATAGTAAAGATCCTAGAACGTTTCCATGTGAAAAACCGCAAAATGTAATCGGGATTGCCAAAAGCTTGACTTATTTTCATCTTTTGAGACCTATTTAACAAATGTATTTATGTAAATTTACAAGATGTAATGAAATTATAATCCGATCGTTTTATATCAATATTGAAAAGTTATTCATGCAATAAATAGTTCAGGATCTACAGAATCGAACGCCTTTGAGATATCCGAAAAGTGAAACATAATTGTAGTAAGAGTGTGAGTGGGTTTGGATCTAGAATTGATAGAAATGACCTAATTGTTGACAGCACCTGGGGACTATCCTCCGGCGGGAGGGATTGTCAACATTGGAGGTTGGTGATTTTCTAGGTCAGTAATTTATTGCAAATTACATAAAAGATGAATTGACGGCATGTCTATGTTCATGTGCTCATATATATCATTATACGAGTCATCAGTAATTCTTCTTTTTGTGAACTCGAATTATTTATACATACATTGAAATTAAATAAGTGCATTTAGCCATATCATACTGAGTAGTTTTCTAGGTGCGAGAAATAGCTTTATTATTCAAATCATTTATCATTTCTATTAACAGATTTGTTTGTGAGCTCAATAAAAATTAAAAATTGACACAATTAATTACGGTTTTTAGTTGAGATGAAAAAAAGTTAATGGCACGAGAGGGATTTGAACCCACGACCTTCGGCTAGATACGCCGCTGCTCTACCACCTGAGCTATCGTGACCTCGATCCTCTCGGACATCAACTCCCCATCTCAACCTCACCTTACGAGTTTTGCCTCCTTTTGCCATATTTCAAATATCGTGTAATCTGTTTGGATTCTCGACGACAATTGAAATGGCGACGGAGATGGGGAGTTGATGTCCGAGAGGATCGCGGTCACGATAGTTCAGGTGGTAGAGCAGCGGCGTATCTAGCCGAAGGTCGTGGGTTCGAATCCCTCTCGTGCCATTAACTTTTTTTCATCTCAACTAAAAACCGTAATTAATTGTGTTATATTAATTGGTCGAACGGACCACGAAACCAGTGAATTAAAAATTGAATTTGTTCCAAAAGTCTAAACTTTTAAATTCATCAATTCTTGAAAAGCAAAGCTTTGGTCTTATACAGCTTCGCCCCGATGGTGAAGAATTAACGGTAAATAATGGAATTTCGTATTCAAATCTTAGCTTTTAGACCTTTTTTGAAGCAGAAGTTCCGTTAATTTACTCCAACTTTTAACAAGATTCTGAAATTTTAATACGTGAAAATTTTACTTGCGACCCGAGTTGGCCTAACTATTCAACAAGAAAAAGACCGCTTTTTATTAAATAAAGGAAATTTCCCATGTTTCGTGTATCATGGAAACAGCAGAATTATTTTTAAAAAATGCAATTTTAATTGCCAAAATTGAAAGATATAGAAATACCCTATAGTACGTTTGTATATTTCTTTCATAATAAAACGTAAATTTATAGAAATTATTAAAATTTTAATATAGAGAAAAGTTTATTAATGTGTAGCCCATGGTCAGACTTTCGGATCGACCCCGAGGTCGTGAGTTCGATTCTCCTAAATCCCGGAAATTTTCTTTCAAGCTCCACCTCCCCCCCCTCACAAAAGAATGAATTACCATTAAAAAGGAGGACAAGTTCAAAAGGTGTGGTTGAGATGTGAAGTTAGTATCCGAGCGGATCGAAGTCACGCTAGCTCAAGTGGTAGAGCAGCAGCGTATCAAGCCAAAGATCGTGGGTTCGAATCAGGCTCGTGCCATTGACTTTTTTATCTCAACTAAAAACGTTAATTAATTGTAAAAACAAAAAGCTTCTAATAATTAAATTAGTCAAGGAAGTCATCCTACTTCACTTCTCTTAGTCGCACGAGATTTATCAATCCTTTCAATCAGGGGATCCTTAGTTGTGACAGAAACAATATACACTTAATTTGTTCACTTGAACTCTTCTATTTGCATTTCACCCTATGGGTTGAAATAAGGGTGTATCTGTCTGTGTTCATTATTTGACTTGTGTGCAAGAGAGGTGGTTCATTTTTGGGTATATAATTCACATTTGTTTTCGTTTTCTTACAGATACAAAGTTAGGACTTATTAGGCAGTTTGAATCTGGAATTATTGGGTAAATAATTGTATGTGATTTGTTAACTAAACCATGCCCGATCGGCTTGGCCTTACAGTTTTTGACTTCAATTATTAATTTTTGTTTATTATCATCAATTTTATACTATACATGTTTTTATGTTGTGTGAATAAAATGTAATCATTCTATCAAACCTGGAAAAAAATTTGATCGTATTTGAATTGATCTCATGCTTTTTCTGCTTCACATTCCAATCATTTATAGAAAATTTGTATCAGCATTTATATTTTATTTGACTGGATCAGATGTGAAACGAAGGATTAAAACAGTAATTCAATATACTGTCTTTTAACCGTTTTTTTCATCCGAAAATTCAGGCGAATAAATTTCCAAGATATTTTTCATACCGTCCAAAATCGCTTGCAAATATCCAATGAATACTATCAATTTTCCACCCTTTTACAATATAAAAGGGGATTTTATTTTTAAAAATTTCTTATCAGATTTATATCTTCAGAAAAAGGACAATAGTGTTTTGCCCCGTTTTTTTACGATTACGAAGTGATAAGGTTGAGGCAAATGTTATATGTCGAGAAAATGTCTCCTCACCCTCTCAATCCTTTTTTCCTCCTTTCACGGTATTCTGGATTGCGAATAAGCTAATAAATTTTATATTTCTATTCATCCACTTGTACAATCTTTTTTGGAATTCAATAAGGTCGCGTAGCATACCAAGAATCGTAACATTTCCCCGGTTTTATAACCTTTTAAATTATGTACGTCTCTTTATGAATTGCCAATTCTTAATATCAGTTAGACGACGTATGACAATTCATTCTGTGTAGAGATTAGTGACCGTTAATCGATCTAATAGTTATTCAGGTATCGTGAGATGCGGTCTGGTGTGATGTAGGTTTCAGAAAAACATTTTCTTTATCGTGCCAACGTTTCTGTCTTTATTGAGATCATCTTCAGTTAATTATATACCCAAAAATGAACCACTTCCCATCTCAACCACACCTTTTGAACTTGCCCTCCTTTTTGCCGCTTTTCAAATGTCGTGTAATCGGATTGGATTCTAGTACACAAATGAAATTGCTAGGGAGAGCTTTAGTGCAGGTAAACTTCATTTTAAACTTATTGAATTCACTAGTTTTCGTGGTCCGCTTGGCCAAGTAATATCTTTGAATTAATTAAGATTTTTAGTTGGGATAAAAAAATTCGGAAAATGGCAAAAAGGAGAGAAAATTCAAAAGGTGGGGTTCAGATGGGAAGTTAATGTCCGAGTGGATCCAAGTCACGATAGTTCAAGTGGTAGAGCAGCGGCGTATTTAGCCGAAGGTCGTGGGTTTGAATCCCGCTCGTGACACTGACATTTTTTGTCTAAACCAATACCATACATAAAAATGATTAATTAATTCAAAAACGTTAGTCGGTCAATCGGATCACGAACTCTAATGAATTTAATATTAAAATATATTAACGATGAAATAATGTAATTAAAAATGTCGTTGTAATTTTAATTTCTTAATTTAAACTATATTCGTATTTTCGAATACACTTAAAACTAAAATCCAATAATTATTGCTCAATATTCTATAATAAAAATATTGCTAAATAAACATAGAACCCAAACAACTCTACATTGATTTTAAAGGGTTAAAAGATAAAAAAATTATTTTTGATGTATTTATGTCTTCGTATTTATAAGCATAAAGCAAACACTTCCATACATTATAACAATGAATATAGGGGCGTCGGTGACCGGAACGGTTTCGGCGTTGACACGGCGCTCATCACTTTAAGGTAAAGGTCCCGGGTTCGAATCCAACGACATTCAAACTAGACATGCTTACAAAGGGTTTTTTTTTTTCAAAAACACCGGCACCCCGAGGGTTGAAATAACTTCTGTTGTTGCAAACCCTTGTTAAGGAAAAAACCTTTATAGCTCAGTTTGACATTAGGATGATTTCCACAAGCATTGACGACTGTCGACACACTGTGTTAGAATGTTGTCATCCAATTTTTTTATTTTTTGAGCATTACTTGCATCTTTTCTTTGTACCACCTCTTAAATTTATTTCTGCTTTTTCTTACTCATATCTAATTTTAATTATTGACCGTCCATCTCCTGAACTTGGAGAGAGTGAAATTCCAACCGGGCTCGATTGCACGCTCCGAAATCAAGCGCATCTCGCTCCAGCTCCAGCAGCAGAGCGGAATGTCATTCCCCCACCCGCCCTGACAGTCCGCTGGAGAAATGCAGAACAAGTGGGAGCGAGAATGAGCGAGAGAGGGAGGGGAAAAAAGGGAGCCGTGTAATTTCAGCGGTCAATAGTTCGTTGGCACTGAGTTTGAACTTGCTCTACTTTGACCTCATTAAACAACGTTGTTCACAACGGGCATTCCACTAAACTTTCAACCAAGTTTCCGAAATCAAAAGACCCAAAACCTTCGAAATATGAACTTCTGGGAAAAACCTTAACTAATTTTCCTTTATCTAATAATTTATATACTAAATATTTTTCAACCTGAGGTTTATTTGACAAAGTAATTAACTATATATTTATTATATTCCTATTTACTAATATTATTTTATTTAGACTTTAAACAATTAAATCGTAAAATATTAACAATAAAAATGCCTGTAAACATTAAATATAATCA